>CM065125.1:34062500-34662500 GCA_033026305.1 Cirrhinus molitorella | reverse complement strand
CACACACACACACACAGAGTTATTAATTATTTACTTATGTCACTGTAAACGCTTTTTTGTCAATAATCTTTATAAATAGGAATAAAAGTGAGTGAAGTCTCACGTTTGGGACCAGGGGCCTGAGGGGCCGACGGACTGCTCTGAGGTTCTCTGTATGTCTCCAGATGACTGGGCACATAAGAGCCAATCGCAGCTCCAGCAGACGAGTGCTCCTCTATCCATTCTGACACAAACAGACAACAGAAAGAAACATTAGACTGTCACAAATATAGGATAAACGTCATTTGATAATACAACAGTGATTTTTTTTTCTTTTTTAATTAAACTGATATTTGTATTCAGCAACAGCACATTATATTTACCAAAAAAATACAGGCAATACATTACTAACCAGCATATTAGAATGATTTCTGAAGGATAATTCAGCTTTAAATTTAAATATTTTTTAAACAAATTACATCTTACGAAATACTCACATGGCAAACAACAAAAGGTAATAATAATTCATAATATTGCATGTCAACTTATTCTACTAATCCAAACCTAAGCTACCAGTCTACTAATACTCTAATGAGAGTCAATTGACATGCAGGTGCATGTTGGTTGAATGTCTAGTGTAACTCATTTGCTATATTGTTACAGTAATTCAGTATTACAATTTCTTACTTATTGCTAACTGTGCTATGAAAAGAAGTATTAGTACATTACATACAGTACGTAATGTCAACATGTTCAGTTTTGGTATTAAGGGTCAGTAAGTGTTTGGATATGCTCCATTTCGTTAAACGTTCAGACTGAAGTGACCCGTACCTCTGATGTAGCGCCCGCCCTCCGGCGACTGCTGTGCGTCCAGCTGCTTCTGCCGCCGGGCCTCAAGAACGGGGTTCTCATACTGTGTCTTACGGTTAATGTGACTGAGACAGAAACAAAGCCAGTGAGGATCATCCCCTTCAGACGGATCCAAGTTCCGTTGATTCTAATCAACCCTTTAATCAATCTGATTTCATTCTCTATACTAAATCATACAGTGCATGATGCAATCTGAAAAGTGGACATGATCCAGTGTGTTCTGTTACTAAATGATTCCTACATTAATTGTCCTCAAAAATACACAAAAGCTCCAAATAAATCAAGTTGATGGACAATTTACACCAGTGCAGAGGAGAAACCGATTCACACACATAAAATACTGGGACTTTTTTCAGTTCTGAGGTCAGTCACTACACTAAACTGATGGAGGGCTTTTCCACTTACTCAACATAATAGACTCCATACACCGGGTCATCGATCTTCTCCCAGCCAGGAGGCAGTTCTGACAGAAGAAAACCAACACAAACAGACAAATCAAGAGCCATTGAATAAAGAAATTATAGATGCTGCATGCTATGTGCTGTCAGGATTTAGTAAGTGTTGTAAAAAGACTGCTGCCTGTTCTTTTTTTTTTTTTTAATCAATATTTCCATTTGTTTTTCTGTTTTAATAAGTACTGGACAAGAATTTTTTAGGAATCCAGTGTTGTTCTGCTAATTAGATTTATGTTAGATGGGAAATAGGAGTCTATGAAAGTATCTGCCCAGTATCCCATCATGAGGGATGGGCCATCATGATCTATTGTGATGCTACAATCGAGGTGCAGAAACATGAGCAAACAACCTGGTCAGAATTAAGAGGTCAAGGGTCAGAGAATATGTTTAATCTTAGCCTTTTTTTTTTTTTTTTTTTTGAGAAAATGTATTTTATGATACCATTTTTTTACTTCATTATTTAACTTTAATTAAAGGTTAGATTTTTGAATGTTGAAAGGATAAACAGCAATAAAACATTTAGTTATATTACATTAGAGAAGGGCACTGTATATTTCACCTCACTATTTATACATGAAACTCATGTCAAACTTTTGTGTTTGATAAGCAGTTTTTAGGAGAATTACATTCACTCTCTCTCACACACTCACAAAATATCTGAGCACTAAAGAACTGACAAGTGACATCCTGCTGCTGAAAAGACACACACACACACACACAGCACACTACTGCATGTAGAGAGAGTCATACTAACAATGCTTTAATAATCAGACTGGCACAGGCGAAAAAAGAGACGTACCAAGATCATTGTCCAGCTCTTCTGTATGTACACCCTCTTCTCCAAGTCAAGAACACAGACAAGACAGAACAGACAAGTGTAAATATATGATGAACAATGACAGAACAACAATTACAGTTATTACAATCAGCTTGTCGCGTCACACAGCTCCTCAGTAACATTCTATTTACCTTTTACTTGAATATTCATTATTTTGCATATTGAATATTGATTCTGAACACGGATAGAGATAAGGCTTGTGTAGAAATCTTTTTTCCTCATAATACTGAAATCCCTGCTGGCAGTAACACAGAGTGTGTGGGCACCGGATGAACAGTGCTGATGAAGGGCGCCCTCTGCTGGTCAGAGACATGCTGCCATAACAGCACTGCAGCCTTCAGGCACATCTTCACAGTTGGCCCAGGCTTCTGATGAACAAATCTGATGCTGACGTTACCCTATCACAGCAGTGTTCAAACATACTTGACTCCAAGGCCTCCCGCTGTCACTTTTTCAGCTGTTTGAGATTTACTGCACAAAGACTGAGGGTTGTTTGTAATGTTTAATTTCTACCCAATAAATTAATTACTATGGAATTTGAAGAGCTTATTAATTTCCATTCAGCTCTAAAATTCACACGTTCAAAATTCCCTCATATATCCAGGTTTGGGAATCCAGGTTCTTCAGTGAAAAACAGTTGTTCAGAGGGGTTACTAAAATGCGGAATATTTTGGTTTTCAATTGTTTTAGCTTAAGTTAATGGTTGTTTTGTCTCATTTTACATCATTTTAAATCAGAGGTTCCCAATTTTTGCATTCCTCAACCCACCTAGACAAGTATAATCTATTTCAAGACCCACCAAAATATGAGATCAAAAAACAATTGACATTACTGTAAGCTTTATCTTAATTTAAAGATTGATATGGCCGGAATTCAAGTATTTACTAAAAATATCCATTTTATTTTATAGTTATAACTGTAAAATTTCACTACTAATATTTACATTTTAATTACTTCATTTACAGATGTTAATGGATCTATGAAATATGTCCATAAAAACTCGAAACACAGTCACTCCGGTGTGGTTATGAACTCTAATCCGTGCTGCGAGTGTTGTTAAACTCATGACAGGGTTCAGCACTGAACATGCATTCATGATCGTTCCGTGTGTGCAGAGGAGAGCAGAGCACACTTTTTTTAGCAAAGCACAAAAAGTGAAGCAGAACTACTTCAAACAGTTTGGAGATTAAAATTATTGTACAAATAATAAAAGCAATGCGTCTCATTTGAAATAAACACTAAAAACCAAGATGACAAATTTACTTCAGCCAGAAATGTACTTTTGCAATGGTTAAATGTTTAGCGATATCTTTTAAAGATTTTTTAACTTTGGCACATTTTTTTCCCTCTATATAGTGATGATATGGCAAGGAAATAATAAGAAATTGTGTTATAGCGTGTGGAAAAGAGTGCAGAGTATGGGTCCCCAGGACTGGAATTGAGAACCGTTGATCTAGAGGCCCTCTAGTGGTCCCTGGACCCCTGCTTGAGAGCCACTGTGAATTTAAGTGTGTTGCCCATGTAGTGAACATACATCGGACCTGTGTGAAACAGCACTGAACACCCAGTTAAATAACATGGTTTTATAGGCATGAGATGATACTCAAACAGAGTCCAGATGTGTTACGGTATCAGCAATCTGTGTGTGTGTGTGTGTGTGTGTGTGTGTCTTACCATCATCATCACAGTCCTCCAGAGGTTTGGGCTGTTTGTCCTGACATCGAGGGTCCATCCATGAGGTCGTCTTTGTGTTGTGGCTATAAACAACACCATCACTGACATTAATATTAAAACACTGAAATTGTCAGTAATAGATTTTTGAAGTGTGATCATGTATGGTATGATCATGATCGGTGACACTACACCAGCAGACCTAATGCATGTGGTTCCATGTGCGTAAATGATGTTGTGCCACGATAATACCACAGTATATTATGAAGTGTCAGTGCATGACTTGATCTCTCATTCAGTGTGACGAGTGAGGTGTGCGGGTCGTACTCTATGAAGTATATCTCTCCGCTCTCGGTGTAGGCCATCTCCCAGTTGTCTGGCAGGGGTCCCAGCGGGTCCTCGTCCGGAGGAATGCCCGGGTGTTTGGACGGCGGCGACGCGGCCATGTTGTTCAGCACATAGGTGGGGGCATTGTCTCGCACCACGCCGCGTGCGTCCGGCCGGCTGGAGTCTCCTGTGCACAACAGGGGAGAGGGGAAGAGACTACGAGCTAAGAACTCTGGGTAAAATACGGGAGGAATTGGGAGGAGACACAAGAGAACAGTCACAAACACATGCACACAGAGCTCAAACACAACACTAAGCTATGAGCCCATGCCTTTGGTGTTAGCGTGTTGCTAAGCAAGCTGTGATATACATTAAACATACGTACGAATACTGGATCTAATTATCCATCTTAATTAGGTTTGATTAGATGAACAATTTCTATTGATCTTTTTTTGTACTGAAATAAAGGGGTTGTACAGTATTATGAGTTGTAATTCAAGTTTCAGGTGTCCCAAGAATGTGCTTGTCAAGTGTCAGCTCAAAATACTTCACAGATTATTTATTAAAGTATTTAGAAAAAGGCCATTTGGAGTAGAAGCGGAAACACGCTGTTTTCATGTAGGTATCTTTAAGTAAGGGATAATCAATGGTTTGCCATGCATTAAAGGATTTGAAATGCACAACGTGGAGACTAATAACTGCCCATCGTGAAGCCTCTGCAAAGTGCATTTCAAATCCTTTAATGCACGGCCAACCGTTTGATTATCCCGCTTAGTCCATGGTCATTTGCAAATTTACAGACAAGTTAAAACTAGTTTTGCTCTTTGCAGTGCAGTATTTGACCGAATGGGTAAAAATGAAGTGTTTTTTTTCCGCTTGTTGACTCTTGCATTCTGGACGCTTCAAATCAGACACAGAGATGAAATAGTGCAGTAACATCAGATTTATTTAAATGAATTATAGCATTTATTTCAACTAACTATCGATCGAGAGAGAGATCAACTAAATAATAAAAAACAGCAATTTTACCACCTTGTTGCTGAGGAATATAATGAAGCGATCTAGTATCTAGGCTATTGTATTCATAAGAATCGCGGGAAGCGCAGACAACAAGTTTATGTATGTGCTCAGCGCAATGCGATCTCCAACCTCTCTCTCTCTGTGTGTTAGAGTGCATCAATTAAAGCAGCGCATTAATATAGAACGGTGATTAAACTGACTTGGAACTACCTGTGCATTAAACGGTTTTACTGCATACCTGCCAAGCAATCAGAATCCAGTATCCAGACATTCCATGGAATAAATGCAATTAAGCAACTTCTACTGTGCCTCTGATACTCCACCAAAACAAACCATCTCTTTGGTTTTGATTATCATGTCTATATTGGTCACACCCATGTGACACTGCAGTGCTTCTACATTATGAAAGTTTATTAATTGCATGCATTTTCAAGAAATATTACTTCAAACTTCTGATATATGGTGTTCTGAGAGCACACATCCAAAGCAAACACACAGAAAGCTGGCTAAATACTTTTTTGTCTTATTGTGCTTAAACTGTCAAATAGTGTTAATTTCATAAACATAAATCTATGATGAAAAATGTTCGTCAGTGTAGTTTTTTTCCCTGACTAAAACGAGATGATAATTAGGTCATTAAACGACAACTGAAACTATATCAACATGCAATATTGTTGACAAATAAGGACTAAAATGTAGTTAAAAGAACAAAAACTTTACCAAAACGTTTTAACTTTGTTGAAAAAAAGTGCAGCCACAACATTTTATACTGCTGTACAAGACTCTATTATGAGGGCATTCACGTTTGCTGTTGCCAGAGCAAATCCCCCAATCAGAGCTTTTCTGTTAAATGGATACATACTTTGCCATGCTTTTTTGCTGGCAACCATTCATATGCACTCTCTTTGAGGAGGCACCATGATCTAAAAACACAGACACGGACTGTACAAGTAAGCTGGAGTTTAGCAATCTCCATTTGAGGTATTCTGCTTAAACAAAATGTGATTATGCCCGTGTTCTCTCATGGATCTCAACTGTATTGTTTGATTGTGGTTCGATTGTGGTTGCTGATTATAACATGACTTATGCAACCTCTGTGCTCTTTTTAGCTGTCGTTTTAAGAGAAACATTGGAATTACTGGAATTATTGGAATTACTATTAGGAATTTCTGTTATAATATTTGAGAGTAGGTTTTTGTTACAACAGTTTTCATAACGTAGACAGGGCGAGGGTATATCTAAAGTCTTTGGTGCTCTAATGTAAAAACACACAGCACACACAAACATTGCGTAAAAGAGGCCATATCTTCAATTAGACTCGACTATTTGACTGTTGACTGTTTGAACACTAAATAAATGCTCATAATCAGCTGATCTTCATCTGTTTTGTTGGTCGCGGTGCAGTCAGTGAATTCACCTACAGTCAAGTTCACTACACTTTCAAAGGCCGGCTCATACTGGTCTGTTGTCCAGGACTGCAGCTGAGACGGAGAGCTCAGCAGAATGCTAATATACAACTAGCAGCGTTCAGTGTCTTTATAGACGACATCAGCCAAACACACACACACTCCCTCAAACCAGCGGAGACCCCGCACAACATACAACCTTTCGAATCTGCAGAACTTCACTAAACCAGCACTATGTTACATATCACCTGTATTTAGAAACTGCTGGTACACTGTCCAACAAGATCTTACTATATGATTTATTTATTTTTGCAGGTCTATAGGTCTATGTAGCACAAATCTTAACTACTCTTAGAAGATGTCCGGTTGGTTACTTTGAGACATTCTGTAGATATCCCACAATCCCCAGCTCTTAAATGCTTTGTTATGGGATAAATGAAGTAAAAACGAGCAGCAGTCAGCCGTCATGGCGGTAGAGCTCAGCAAAGAGTCCATTAAAAACAAACAGCTGCAGTCCTGTCCGCTAAATTATGAATACGTAGCGTTAATAGCGTTCCAGTCATGTGAAAATACATGCTATAATGCCAGCAGATGTCAAACACCTACTTTAATATACCTACTGACATTAACGTGGAGTCACTTTGTACCAGATGTTACCATTTGGCTGTCATGTCAAACTAGACGCTCCACAGTTCATCTGTTTGGTCCATAAAACAGTGTTGCATTAAAATTTAAGTCACTCAAGATATACACAGAATATATGTCACAGTCAATGGTGTTTAACCATATCTCTATCACACTATAACACATCCTCTCATAGCTTACTGTGTTCATTAAACAGCTACTACATACCGTACAGCTTCATTTGTTTTTGTTTTTTACACATACACAGAGCTAAAAATAAAGTGCAATTTACCCACATGAAATATTATTTCACAGCTAATATGCAATTTTTACTAACAGTAGTGCAAATAGTTCATCCATTTACAAACTCAAACTCTAGTCATAATGCTCTCAACACACACACACACAATCAGAAATAAGCCCGCCTGATCTCAGCACGTGATCTGATCATTCACACACACACACACACACACACACACACACACACACACACACACACACTCCAGCAGACAGACTTTCACACAAAGACGATGAAAGCTCCATCAGTACTCTCTCTCACGCACACACTCACTCACTCACCTGTAAACGTGTTGTTCATGTCTGCATCGTCCTGCAGCGCTGTACGCTCTACTACTGCATGCTGCATGCGATCACAGGACTTCTGGGAACCAGTGCAACTGTCTCGCAAAGCATCATGGGTAATCACTGTCCTACTGAGAGGCTGGATGGGTGGCTTGGGTGTCCCATAATAGTTACCTAGGCAACCAGAAACCCATTAACATGCTTGAAAAGAAAGAGGGACAGAAAGCATTGCACAGAGAGAGAGAGAGAGAGAGAGAGAGAGAGAGAGAGAGAGAGAGAGAGAGAGAGAGAGAGAGAGAGAGAGAGAGAGAGAGAGAGAGAGATTTGTAAATGACACACACACACACACACACACACACACACACTCAGTTCAATCCAGAAACACAGTAGAGGCATATGTGGGCTTTTCTCTAAAACTGACGCTAGGGAGTGTTGTAGGCTTTTTGCAGAAGTGCACAGCCATTTCTGTATGTTTGGTCAGCGGCTGTAACCTGCCATATAACAACTTGAATACAATTAGCACGCAAAGCTTACATATAATTTGATACATCAGATTAAATTTTCACTTTTTTGCATGTAGTTAGATTTCTGGCATGTCTGCCAGCTCAGAAAAGCTTTGGAAAAAGTGCTATTTCAATCTGCAGCTGGTTTTAATGTAGATCTAGCTATATCCAGCTATCTATGTGAATAAGAACACCTCTGAGCCATAGATGGATATATTCATGTCTCATGTGGACACGCCCCACGGAAGAGAGGGGTGGGGTGAGCAGAAGCTCATTATCATTTAAAGACACATACACCAAAACAGGAGGGTGTAAACAAAACAATTTTTGACAGGGTAAAAAGGGTGTCATTTTACACAACCATTGAGGAATTTTAACCAAAGTATTAGAGATAGACTGATACATCGATTTACTGATATTTTTTCTGATATTTAAGCATTTTACCAAAAACTTACACTACCAGTCAAAAGTTTGGACACACTCTCTCATTTAATGTTTTTTAAAGAAGTCTCTTATGCTCATCAAGGCTGCATTTATTTGATCAAAAATACAGAACAAAAACCGTAATATTGCTAAATGTTATTACAATATAAAATAATGGCTTTTATTTTAATATACTTTACAATCTAATTTATTCCTGTGATGCAAAGCTGAATTTTCATCAGCTGTTACTCCAGTCTTAAGTGTCACGTGATCCATTCTAATATGCTGATTTATTATTAGAATTATCAATGGTGGAAACAGTTGTGCCAAATATTGTTTTGCAACCTGTGATTCTTTTTTCAGCGTTCTTTGATGAATAAGTTAAAAAGAACAGCATTTATTCAAAATATAAATCTTTTAACAATGTAAATCTATGCCATCACTTTTTTATTAATTTAACACATCCTTGGTGAATAAAAGCATTCATTTCTTTCAAAAAAAGAAAGAATAAAAATTTACTGACCCCAAACTTTTGAACAGTAGTGTGTATTGTTAGAAAACCTTTCTATTTTAAATATTGTTCTTTTTTAACCTTTTATTGATCAAAAAATCCTGAAAAAAAGTATCACAGGTTCCAAAAAATATATATTAAGCAGCACAACTGTTTCCAGAACTGATAATAAATCAGAATATTAGAATGATTTTTGAAGGATTATGTGACACTGAAGACTGGAGTAATGATTCTGGAAATTCAACTTTAATTACATATATAAACTAAATTTTAACGTATATTAATATAGAAAAACATTGATTTACATCGAATTAATATTTCACAATATTTATTTTTTCTGTATTTTTGATCAAGTAAAAACAGCTTTGATAAGCATAAGAAACTAATTTAAAAAACATTAAATGAGAGGGTGTGTCCAAACTTTTGACTAGTAGGGTATATAACAGTAAATAAATATCAGTTCGGTATCATATCGGTTATCGGGCACATATGCAAACATGCAAATAATCAGTATCAGTTTTAAAAAAGTCTAATCAATATTGGTTAATCACTACGAAGTATGTCACAGACAAATATGTTGCAGACCCTAAAGAATCATACCAACTGTGGAAAATGGGCACCCGATGTCCCTTGTAATGCAATTAAGACACATACAAAATGTGCAGAGCAGTGGAAGCCCAGGACTGAGAGCTGTCAATCATCTGCAGCCCAACACGACTCTTCAGAAAGGCTTTGTGCCTTCCAGAGAATACAAATCAGTGTTTGTTTTGTTTTGTGTTTTAGCTTTGTGCATGTGCTATGGCTTCATTACAGTCATTCCTTAAGCCGATATGAAGCGTGATCCCGCTAAAGCGGCTGCTGTGTGATCATGGGACTGTGACTGGCGTACCATCATATGTTCCTATCTCTAGCAGTCCTCCACTCCGCTCCAGCGCCAGGAAATCCTCCACGGACAGGAAGTTGTAGTCCACACCATGAAGCTCGTTGTCACGAGGAGGACGGGTTGTACCTGCAAGAGAAACATGTGGAGGGTCAAATCTCCAAACTCAGGAGACCTGCACTGAACTGATAAAGGTGAATCTGCAAAGTCTGAGAGTTTTTCACAATATACTGTTTTTATTACTCATGTCTAAGGATGTTGTTTTTATTACTTATGTCCACTGAGTGCTGGACTGTAGAAACACTCCTGACTCTGAGTGACCCTCCACTCCTCTGTATCAGTGCAGATGGACAGACTCTCACGCTGCTGCAGTTAAAACCATTGTGCTTCTCTTGATAAACTGTTCTGAGTTTAACAGCACAAACTGTTCCCATTGTGCCGATCGAGCCTGACCTCCAGCATCCAATCAGGTAAAAAAAAACAAAAAAAAAAAAAAACACTGAGTTCACACTATGAAACACAACAAGCACAACACCGATACAATAAACCATAATACAACATAATTCTGTTGGTGGATTGTTGGAACCACCAATTATTGATAAAAAAAATATTTTACATGTGGTGAAATATAGTTCATGTTAATACAGTTTATATGGCTCATTTTTTTGATTTAGCTAATATTTTTTCTTAGGAAAGAGAAATATGTATAGTGATGAAAGCCAAAATTTTAAAGGTCATGGATGAATATTACAGAGTAATCCACTATTTTGTAGAGGAGGTAAAAATGACTTCAGAAAGATGGCAGCATCATTATCTTATTTTTACAAAGAGATCGGTAGTTCTTTTATTAAAATCTGTTGACTTTAGCAATCCTTGTTGCATTATGTGCCAATGGTGACCATTCACAAACGGGGAAACAGCACTTTAAGTTTTTCTCCAAAGTTTGCATGCCTGTAACTCAAGAAGTATTACAGATAACCTAATGCCTTTTTAGATATTGGGTCCTAACAAACTTTACTTTTGGCATCTTTATTTTTAATGCCCTATGAGATTTAGTTCCAGAGTTATTGGTATTTCAATATGGCTCCAGGAGTAAATTGTTAAAATGTACATTTTCAGTGGTCAGAAATATGACTTCTTTTCTTTTAAAAAGGAATGTGTGAAGAACAAATAATGTTAAAACTAGAGATGTATCTTTTTTCTTTACATACCAGTCTGAGTGCCATTTATATTTTTTGTGCCTATAACTCAAAAAGTATTAAATATATCACAATATGATTTTAGATTCTGGTCTTAGAAAACTTTTAATCCCAGAGACAGAGATCTCAGTGCGGCTCCAAATGTAGTATCCTACCCATTATCAATGGTCAAAAACCAAATGTAGTTCTGTGTTTGTCTAGTCATTATTAGTGTTTACAATGCAAATATGTAAATAATAACAGTAACCCAGGGATTAGGATTGTACAGTGTGACACGTCAAATTATGAATGACCAGGATTAATTTTTAACTCTAGGTAAAGTATGAACAGTGTGAAATGTAAAATAAGATTACCCAGGATTTCATTTTCCAAGGGTTCAGAATTACACAGTTAATTATTTCAAGTGTGAGAGCCATTAAATGTTGCCCTTTAGCAGTAGATACTACTTGATCTATGACTATGCTTCATATTTTATAATAATAAAAAATAAATAAATCCAGATGAGGCAAATCTTGGTTTATTGATGTGAATGCAATGTGTGGCAAAAGGATTTATGAGGCGTAGGATTTGTTTCAAGCATGTTACAATACTGCAAGTTTAAACTCAGAATCTGTTGAAATGAACAAAAGTCCTTCTTCCAAATACACCTGAAACTGATTCAAATATAGAATCTTATGAATAGACTACAATAAAAATAAAATAATTATCGGCTGTATACAAAATGACCAACATTTGGTTGTCAACCACTGAAAATGGGTAACATTTAACATCTGGTCATGGTGTCTCATTAAGATCCCTGTTTCTCTGAGACTGAATGATGTAGGGCCTTGAAAATTAAGATCATCTAAAGATCACCAGCCATCTAAAATCATATTTTTAATACTTCTTAAGTTACAGGCATATAAATGTTGGAAAAAGAATATTTATGGCACTCAGACTAGTATGTTCAATGCAATTGTTTTTAAAGAAACAAACAAGATACATCTCTAGTTCTAACATTATTTGTTCTTCAGACATTCCTCTTTAAAAGAAAAGTAGTATCATATTTTTTTCAAAATGACCCACATTTGGTTTTTGACCACTGAAAATGTGTACATTTTAATGATTTATTCTTGGAGCCATATTTAAATTTCAGTATCACTGGAACCGAATCTCATAAGGCTTTAAAAATAAAGATGCCTAATACGTAAATTGGCATTAGGTTATCTTTAATACTTCATGAGTTACACAGGCAAGCAAACTTTGGAGAAAAACTTGCTGTTTCCTCATTTTAATGGTCACCATTGGCACATAATGCAACAAAGCTTACTAAAATCAACAGATTTTACTATTACAGGGGTTAAAGCAAAAAAAAAAAACCTGAGCCTGAACCATTTTTTTGGGGGGGGGGGATCTTTTGATATCAAGTTTTGCTAGATAGATTTGTCCTTGACAGGGTACAGGATGACCTACAATCTAAAGCATGACATTTCTGCAAAAATAAATACAAGGGAATTAATATAAAAATTAATATAAAAAAGAAAACATACTAAGACTTAAGGCAACGTTTACTTTGATTAACAACAACAAAAACATTAAAATACTGTTGGTGAAATACAATCATTTTTAAAAAAATGAAACCGAACCACCAATAGGTGGCAGTAAGTGACTGTCTTAATGAATAAGTCATATATTCAATCAGTTCGTTCAAACACGTATTCATTCATTCACTAAATAAAGCAACTGATTGTTTTTATAAATGGCTGGGAGTCACCGTTTACACTGTAATGCGGTCATTTCAAGTTTCGTTGCTGTGCTAGTTATCGTTTATTGATTTTTTTTTTGATCGGGTTACTGTCCGGTCAGGCAGCATTCAGCACACAGAAGGCACATACTGTGAAAGTTTTTAGAGAGATTAAAACAGGTCGCACGACAACAATTATATCCACTCGCACAAATGCTCCCAAATATATTTTGAGGTCGCATAGGTAAAATTTCGAGAGCAAACGCGACCAAAATGGTCGCAATTTCGAGCCCTGACCAGCTACCAAAAGGCTTGCCGTCTCTTCCTATTTCTTCTATCCATGCCCAGCGCCATTTATTTTTAAGCCCTTTATCAACCAGGATTTGTTCACCGGGCTTCATAAACTTGCTCTCCATCCAGCCGACTATGTTTCCGTTCTACTCTCCAACGTAACGTCTCCGCTCTAACATCTATGCTTGTATCTAACTCACGCGTATCCAAACCCCGCCCCATTCTACTTCTGATTGGCTAGTAATGTTAGTTTGGCAGAGTAAAGGCTGTGTTGCCCTAATAACATTGGTAGGGGAACACATGAACTCGAACGTGATATCAAAACGTTTTTTTAAAACGTACTTTTAAATTTTTTTTCCGCAGCCAATTGCCGCACGCCGGAGATCCGGCACGGTGCCGGAAAACTTTAAGCCCTGCTATTAGAATTACCGATCTCTGTGTAAAAATAAGATAATAGTGCTGGCATTTTTTTCTGAAGTCATTTTTACCCCTCTGTAACTTGACTCTGAATCTAAGGTGAAAATTGCCATTTTGACCTCCCTCTACAAAATAGTGGATTACTCAGTAAATATTCAATGACATTTAATATTTTGACTTTCATCACTATACATGTCTATCTTTCTTCAGAATAAATATTAGCCAAATTAACAATATGACCCAGGGACCTCTAGTTGAGTTGACACGGAATGACCCAACAATTACTACTGATGAAAACGAATACAGATCTCGGGAGTCAACTGTATGACAACACATCCTTCAAGGATGTCCAGATACACACCATTAGCACAAATTAACATTCTTGTGTTAGTCTGACGCTGACAAACCTCAGTATGCAATGGGGCGAGATAGAGTTACATTATGATTCACTTCATCTAACTCACTGGGTGAGATTCTCGATTTCACCATCATGACATCAGCTGTCTGTACTAATGTCCACTATAACGGCCAGACGCACAAACTGAGCTTCCACACTAGACGTGTCTGTGGTCATGTACTCACACAAAGGATGTTTCAGGTCCAACTTCCTTCATTCAGTATGGTGCTGCACAATCTTACTACAGTAAACATCCTTACACCAGCCAAACACAGCCATACAGACTGACCTGATGAGACTCAACTCTCAGTCCTCATCACTTGAAGTATGCTGTGCTGAATAATCGTAGCACGTTCTAGCAATCATGATTTGTTTTAGTCAGAACATTAGTCAGAGTCATAACACACCAAACGCACACGTCACTCTTACGCGGCCTACAGCCGAAATGACTGAGCTCATTCATTGAGACTTTATGAAAACTTTAGTAATGTGAGAAAAGTTCAAGGCTCCATTTTAATCAGATCTAGCCAATTCAATCCGATTGACGTGGTTACATGTGACTTTTTTATTCTGATTGTGCTTCTAGTCCTATTATGATCGGATTACTAGTGTCCATGTAAACACAGCTACTGTCATCTAATGTTTAATTAGCAGCAATTCAACAGTCATGAAAGAACTGGAAATATCACTGAATTTTAAGATTGTGATTTTCAGGCCTAAAAAAGTAATAAAATCTTCAAAATTACGGAAAAATCATGGAATTTTTCATTGTTGAACAGACACACTCTGTGGTTGTTCTGTGTGCTTTTGTTAAACTAGCTAAAACATTTTTTCAAAATCAGATAAAACACTGTACGGTGCTTCTTACTTTCTAAATTGTGCTTCCCCGTTTCTTTGCTCCTCCAAGCTTCAACTTGTGAACCAGAAACCGATCAAGATCAGCGTGATGAGGACATCAACGTCTGAATGCAGTCTAAGGAGATGTGTGAGGAAAGCTCTTTTCACATGCTTCATGAATATCTATTATCTATGTCCCCTTTACCTTAACTAGCATGTTACTTATTGTATTAGTGTTTTGAAGATATAAAATGCCACTGACAAGATTAGAATTAATATGGTTCAAAAACCAGTGCTCTACACACTACAGCATGAAGCAGTGAGGAAGAACTGCAGGAAAATAGTCAATCAACTTACAAAACATGAAGGATCCAGTGCAGGACTGGAGAGAGTAAAGAAAACTTCATAAAACAACATCCAATCAATCTTGAAGTAGAAAAAATGAAGCATAAATCCCAAGAAATCAAAATGGAGTTTAGACTGGAGTCATATATAAATCCAAGCATTGGGCAGAACAGACGATTCACAGGAGCTCTGCTTTCAGAGAGAAACACAGACTGAGCACAGAGTCATACAGTAACACACACAGGTGATCTGATTAAACTGATGGTGATCAGGGCATCAGCAGCAAGACACTGCTCTCTGTTTCCCTCTGCTGGTCAGGCAGTGATGTGACAAACACATAAGACCATAGTAAAATGATCTGCTAGTAACAAAGCAGAGCAGGAGACTTCCTAATGTGAGTGCTTTGCAGACCAGTGGAATCAGACGATTAATCTTATTACAAAAATGACAAAGCAACACAGTGTTGTTTTTAGAAACTGTGTTATATACATACCAGTTTGTGATTTATAGTACTTGAAAATACCCCTAAACAGAACTGCATGAAATCGTCGTAAGACCTGCCTTATTATTAAATGTAATGTGTGAACATCAGTAAGAGCCAGTGAAACATACAGAGTTCAACTTTAAATCCTTAAATCAGAAAACAGATGGAAAGGTGTGATCTTTAAAGGAACACTCCACTTCAAAAAAAAAAAGGCTCATTTTCCAACTCCCCTAGAGTAAAACAGATGAGTCATTCTTGAACGAGATGCTAATGGTCTAATCAGATTCAATGATTTATGCTAAGCTATGCTAAAAGTGCTAATAGCAGACCCAGAGATCGGCTGAATGGATTCAAAAACTGTAAAACTCATCTGCTTAACTCTTATCTGTTTTTTTTTTGTTGTTGTTGTTGTTTTTCAAAACAAGGTGGAGTGTTCCTTTAACAAGAAATCTCCTCTGATCTTTCTTTGTCAGGATTGTATAACCCTGATGTTGATAAAGATCTGATTTTTTACAGTCGCTGATGTCTCATCTTACAAGGTTTGACTCCCATTCTGACAAACCTTAATGTGTTTGTGTTACTGTCATCAATAGTGTGGATTTGTTTGATTTCAGTGCTGAATGGTTAAACGTCCGGTCATGGAAATGAGCTTTTAAGTCACAGAGATTCACTGGTCAAATGAGTAGGAGCCCTGAATTACACTGAAAGTAAAAGTGTGCATTCAGTGGAATAAAGACTAGAGAAACAGTATATATCATGATGATGATGATATCAAACATGAGCAGTGAGGAAGTCTTGTATTCATAACTCTGTCACTCTGTAACACACCAGCTCACTATTAGCAAATCGCACTTAAGCCTCCAAAAGCGACAACAAGCTAAAATGCAAATTCACTTTGATCAGGATTTCAGTAGGTCAGTGGCATGTAAATATGGCAGACAGTCATCTCACACGACGCAAATGAGGGTGGTCGTGACGGTCTGGTGATGTAGAAACACTGTTCAGAGACTGATGCTGTCCTGTGTGACGTGCGTGGAGAGAGTCAGACAGACAGATGTGACAAGCCCTGAACTTCAGACTCTAGTGATCACACAGAATTAACAGGCATTTCATTCCTATTTCATCATCACCAGTCATCAAGCCTGCTTTCACACACTGTTTTCACCCATAACACCCTGTGTGAACACAACACACCAATCGTGTCTGTTACTCCGTTTATAAGCTTGTTTCCTCCTGGGGACCAAAAAAATACACTGGTATTAGCATCCTTTGCGGGGACAGTTGGTCCTCAAACATAGTACCAGATACTAGGCCTGTCACGATTATTAAACAACCGACTGATCACGGTTTGGTCATTTCAGTGCTCCTTCAGTGGCCACAACAACATGTAGTTTGCATATAAAGAGCAGAGCTCTTGGTCATTTATCAGCATTGACAATGTACACCTGACATGACTGCACTGACTTCAAATGATCTTTCACCAAAAAATGTGATTTGTGAGGAAATATCACAAAGTCTGTTAAGAAAACAGCACAGGCCACGCACCGCATCCAGTGTGGACAGCATCACTGATTATAATGGGTTCGATTGTGTTTTAGCACTTTGTGCTACTATTGACTTATGTTTCATAATTTTACAAAGATCAAAGCCTTCTGTTTTTGATTCAAATGTTGAAAATCTATAATCTAATTTAAATAAATACAACTTTTCACACTACATGTAGTACCTTGTATCGTGATTAAAAAGCAGGGGTTGCCTCTAATTTAAATGGCTACAGATTTTTTAAATGAAATGCGTTTAGTTGTTATGGTAGTAGCAGCTGCCTGTTTTTTGCAAAAACAGTTTTATGGCTGGTAAATATATATTGCCAGTAAATTCTCAAGTCACTGGCCAATAGGAGGTGTGACAAAAAAAGTACATTTTAGCCCCTGCACATGTACAGGTCCTTCTCAAAAAATTAGCATATTGTGATAAAGTTCATTATTTTCTGTAATGTACTGATAAACATTAGACTTTCATATATTTTAGATTCATTACAAAGGCTTGAAGTAGTTCAAGCCTTTTATTGTTTTAATATTGATGATTTTGGCATACAGCTCATGAAAACCCAAAATTCCTCTCTCAAAAAATTAGCATATTTCATCCGACCAATAAAAGAAAAGTGTTTTTAATACAAAAAAAGTCAACCTTCAAACAATTATGTTCAGTTATGCACTCAATACTTGGTCGGGAATCCTTTTGCAGAAATGACTGCTTCAATGCGGCGTGGCATGGAGGCAATCAGCCTGTGGCACTGCTGAGGTGTTATGGAGGCCCAGGATGCTTCGATAGCAGCCTTAAGCTCATCCAGAGTGTTGGGTCTTGCGTCTCTCAACTTTCTCTTCACAATATCCCACAGATTCTCTATGGGGTTCAGGTCAGGAGAGTTGGCAGGCCAATTGAGCACAGTAATACCATGGTCAGTAAACCATTTACCAGTGGTTTTGGCACTGTGAGCGGTGCCAGGTCGCGCTTCTGCCGCTGTTTCTGGTTCAAAAGTGGCTTGACCTGGGGAATGCGGCACCTGTAGCCCATTTCCTGCACACGCCTGTACACGGTGGCTCTGGATGTTTCTACTCCAGACTCAGTCCACTGCTTCCGCAGGTCCCCCAAGGTCTGGAATCGGTCCTTCTCCACAATCTTCCTCAGGGTCCGGTCACCTCTTCTCGTTGTGCAGCGTTTTCTGCCACACTTTTTCCTTCCCACAGACCTCTTGCTTGAGGGTGTCAATGATGGCCTTCTGGACAGCAGTCAGGTCGGCAGTCTTACCCATGATTGCGGTTTTGAGTAATGAACCAGGCTGGGAGTTTTTAAAAGCCTCAGGAATCTTTTGCAGGTGTTTAGAGTTAATTAGTTGATTCAGATGATTAGGTTAATAGCTCGTTTAGAGAACCTTTTCATGATATGCTAATTTTTTTAGATTTGAGGTTTTCATGAGCTGTATGCCAAAATCATCAATATTAAAACAATAAAAGGCTTGAACTACTTCGAGTTGTGTGTAATGAATCTAAAATATATGAAAGTCTAATGTTTATCAGTACATTACAGAAAATAATGAACTTTATCACAATATGCTAATTTTTTGAGAAGGACCTGTATAACAAATATATAATTAATTATTTAATGAATGATTAAAAGAAGTATGACAAAACAGACCATTAATCTGTATAATTGTCAGTGCCCTTAAACAAATAATTAGCCATCATAATCATAATTGTTTCCAAGACAATTAATCATCAGCCAAATTTCTTAATCGTGACAGCCCTAACAGATACACACACACGCTATATGTTTAAATATCTTAAAAGAATATATATATATATATATATATATATATATATATATATATATATATACCACCCAAATGATTTTCTTGCCCACCCAACCAGAAGTAGATAAAGATTGCGTTAATTTTTTGTGTAGTGAATAAAACCAATCTGAAGCAGACTGTATTTTGAGAAGTTTAAGATGTAGCTGGAGACTGCCAGAACAATAATAAAATAAGACCAGAAAAAAATTGCAGCATTTTTCTTTTATTAGCGGAATGCAAAGCGCGCTGAATTCACATGGAGGCTTCAGTCTACTGCAGAAAAGTAGAGGCTGAAAACTAGTGAAAACGGGCAGAAATATTTGTGCGGTATCAGTTTGCGAGTTACGGGGAGTTTAATACATGCATATGTATCATAGCCTACCACTAAAATTACCTGAGCAGTTAAAATAACCCTATTAAATGTGCATTCACTGCATGGACAGGGCAAGAACATAATAAGGCGTTTAAAATGAATGTAGGTTATACAGCTCAGCTCAGTTGAACGTTTACCCCTTTTAGTTTGCTGTTAATGATAAATGTAAAAAAAAAGTAAAGAGCTTGTGTGAAAGTCCGTCATTTACGTGATACATTTTTTTTTTATGACAACAGAATTTGCCTGTTTTGAGTTTTCAACAATGCACCTGAAACTGAATGGGTGCATGTTTTAAAATAAAAATATTGTTTGCAGTTTAAATCGATTACTTCACAAAAATTCTTATTCTTGTTTTTCTTTTCTTTTTTTTTATGCCTCCAAATCCATTTAAATCCTTGTATTTATTTAAAGAAACTAAATATATAAATTATCATAGTGGTCTGGTCTTTCTCTTTTTCTCAAAACAATTGGTCCTCCAAATGTTCTAGACATGATTACAGCCTAATTTGGTATAACCCTCCCAGGACATCTGCCAGCCCACCTTTCAATAGCCATCAAGAACCGGGCCTGCTTAGGACTGTAGTTTTATTAAAATTAACCATTTGTCATCCATAGCATCACCCAATTAGATCGTGATAATCAAAGGTAAAAGCACACATAGCATGTTTTTTTAAGAATTTGTATGAAAAACAGTAACCTAAAAGCTCAATAACAACCATTACTCCTTTAATACATTTAATACATTAATAATATAATACAATTTTACAAGTATATCCCATATTTCAGCCACAAATCCATGCCGCAGTTAGTGTTACAGTAAATCCATGGTAAATGCATGTAAAAGCCTTCTAATGGGTTTGTTTTTAGCAGTGCTGTTTCATCTGCTTTAAACTAAAATCACTGAGACTGGCACCTAAATATTCTATCAATCATTTATCAAATGTGCGTTATGAACGTGCAGGGGTGGATCTAGATAATAATTTTTAGGGTGGCAAAGGGATGGCATGGGGTCTATGAGGGGTGGCAACACCAAAGAAGCCCCCATGCAGAGTTTTTTGGGATTTATGTTCTGACATATACAGTTGTGCTCACAAATATTGCATTACCATTAAGTAATATATAATATATATAATATATATAATAATAAATAAAAACATTTCAATATCCATCATGGCACCAAGTCAATACACAATATAAAAAACTTCAGGTTATAAATGTTTCTGAGCTTGTGTCACTAAAGACGACATGCAGTTCTATTAAAATTACATAGGCTCCTTAGATGGTATAAATCACATTTTAGTGCAAGTTTAACAGCAACAAAAACTTTTGAATTTCCTAACATGAGAAAGAAATACAACAATATCAAATCAGTTTTGGAAACACACTATATCAATCATTTACCCTAGACAAACGAATAATCACCAAACGCTGCATTTTGACACATATTTGCATGTATTTGACCGTTTAGGTCACATCTTAAGATAAATGTTCACTTTACTTGTCCGTGTTCTGTTCCGTCTCTGAGCGCATACACAGAACAGCGCACATGCTCAATGTATTGCTGCTTTCATACGGCTTTCTCATGCCACAGTGCCTACACACTGTAACAGTTTTGTCCACCACCCTTCTTCAATCATCATTATATTTTACAGGGAAGCCAAAATGCTCCCATACATGCGATTTGAATGACGCGGGAGGCTTTTCGAGTTCTTCTGTTCCTCCACTAGCCATTGTTGACTGATTAACATGCCCTGTTTACATGAACATGACTTCTCTGTGTAATTAAAAAAAAAATTAGTTATTAATCCGCGGGTCACGTGCGTGCCGAACCGTGGGTCGTGATCCGCACGGATCACGGATCAACTGCGATCCGTTGCACCCCTACTAGCAACACTTCAGCAAATATCTAGAACATCTAACTGACCAACTATTTGTTTTTTAAACAAGACTTTAAGACAAGTCAGCATTAATTTGTCTTTCAAGCTTTCAATCTAGTTATTACAGGTTTTATTAAATGCTTACAATTAAAATACACTGATGACTTTCCTGCCCAGTGAACAATTAAGAACAAGTGAATTTTAATTAAGAATAACAATTAATCCATCTTTTATTTTAGTCCTAAAAAGTGAAAGGTGTACAGATTTAAGCAAAACAGACAATTATCTTTTCTTGTAAAACTTGACAACAAGACCGCAAATCCGAAGCCCGGCTTAAAACGTAGCAAACGAGGAACTCCCGTTCACAAAATTCAAATCTCAAATAATATACTACTGAAAAAGAATGTTAACTACTTTTGTTACCATATATAACTATAAATTATGATAAAATTTTATCAGCATGCATTGGTTAATCCCATGTTGTAGCAAAAAAAAAACAAAACAAAAAAAACACATTGCTATGCCACCAAATTATGTGCTCCTGCGACCAGCTGAGAAAATTAGTCGCAAAAGACTGACCAGTGGGTAGAATGAGTCTAGAGCCCTGAATATACAACATAAATTAAAGATACAGATGTATAATTCAGAAGTGAACTTTTGTGGGAAAAAATGTTTTCATTTTACTACTGTTAAGTAAAAAAAAGTGTATATGAACTTGCTATGCACCTCAAAGCATTACAGCAAAAAATAAAAAGTTAATTCAGCATCCTCTGCACATTTGGACAAATTTCATTATGGTATACAGTACTATAGCAGTTTCTTGGTCTTCTAATACAAGACTAGCTATATCTCTAGGCAGTCATTTCTCAGTTCTGCAAAAATGCAGTACACATAAAAAATGGTTACAAATAAAAATTGACAGTCACAAGTTGGAAGGTGTACAACATGTGCTACAGTTTAAAGAATAGTGACATTTCTATCATCTAATGTACTGGTACTGTAGGCCTACTGTAATTATACTATATGTATAAAACCCATGTAGATGATTCGTTCAAGTTCTCTCCTCTATCTGTTTTGCTACCTAATGTTTAACTTACTCACTGTTAAACTTTTTGACAACTGAATTAATGGCGGACGGATCGGACCATTTTTCGGATCAGCAAAAAGGGGAGGAGACGCATGTAATTTGCTTTCCATTTATGACAAGTAGGGCTACGCGTTTATGGCAAAAATCTTTTTTTTTTTTTTTTGGAAATGTAATTAACTGAATGAAAAATAAAACAGCATAGTCTTCATTGTAAGAATTAAACATGTTTGTTTCTTATAAAAACTACAAAAGTCCATCTGTCAAGAGCAGTGAGTGATTTTGTCTTTTGTTGTTTGATTAACATTAACCGCAAAGACAGCAGAAGGAATATTACTTGTGGCCGCTTTAAGAGCTGCACAGATTTAATTTACTGTTACAGACGTATTTTCATTCTCATCTGTTTACCTTAATTTGAGACAACTGACGAAGGATTACACGAATAATCACCAAACGCCGCATTCTGACATATATTTGCATGTATTTGACCGTTTAGGTCACATCTTAAGATAAATGTTCACTTTACTTGTCCGTGTTCTGTTCCGTCTCTGAGCGCATACACAGAACAGCGCACATGCTCGATGTATTGCCGCTTTCATACGCCCTTCTCGTGCCTACACACTGTAACAGTTTTGTCCACCACCCTTCTTCCATCTTGATTATTTTTTACAGGGAAGACAAAATGCTCCCATACATGCGATATGAATGACGTGGGACGCTTTTCAAGTTCTTCTGTTCCTTCGCTAGGCATTGTTGACTGATTAACATGCCCTGTTCACGTGAACACGACTTCACTGTGTAATTAATTACTTAAAAAGCAATATCGGCAGAAAAAAACTGTCTTTTTCTCTGTGATTGTTAAAAATTTAGAATTAAATTTAGGATTATCTATATATTAAAAAAAAAAAAATGTTATTAATCCGCGGGTCACGTGCGTGCCGAACCGTGGGTCGTGATCCGCACGTATCACGGATCAACTGCGATCCGTTGCACCCCTACCTAACTCTGCTGTTAGTTTCCTTTATCAGTATCTTCTTGTTGATTTCATGTTATTGTTTTCTTCGGATATGGCAATATCCATGATGAAAGTGGAGCGAGCGGTTGGAGAACCGGATCACCAAACAATTACACAATGAATCTCAGACATATCCAGACAGGATTAGATTTCTCAGAGGACTTCTGAGTTAGCCGAGAAACAGTAATTATCTGATTCACAAACAAATGTAAACAATTCGCTAGTGAACTGGGCCGCGCTTTGTGTTTCTGACTCAAAAAGAACCGGTTCCTAAGAGCCGACTACACTGGGTGTTATAGTTTATTGTAGTTTATTGAAATGCATGGTTTTTGCCATTATTTTGAGTTACGCTGTCATCTCCACAGCTCAAAAGTAGCACATGAAACACTGCTTATATTTATATTTTATTATGTGATATTTCTGGGGTGGCAGGTGCCACCCCAGGAGATCCGCCCCTGAACATGTGAACATGTCTGGAAAAATATATCGTGATAATTACCATTATCATACCATGATTTTAACCATATTTTTCAGATGTGTTATTAATCTCTTTGTGTGTCAGTATAAATGACCTATGGGCAAATATCACAGACAATTATGCTTAATAAATTGAGAGAGGAAGAAATTATGATCATGATTACAATCTGACTCATCGTGCAGCTGTATCTGAGCTGAATCAACACTGAGCTGAATAATGACACGC
The DNA here is from genome assembly GCA_033026305.1 of Cirrhinus molitorella. NCBI lineage: Eukaryota > Metazoa > Chordata > Actinopteri > Cypriniformes > Cyprinidae > Cirrhinus > Cirrhinus molitorella. The sequence continues at coordinate 34,638,317 of CM065125.1, read as the reverse complement.
CGCTGCTTTACAGCCCAGTCTGAACTCACTCCACACACAGCTGAGTTTACATCACTGATTCCCTTATTTTCCTGTTCGTATCTATGATCTGCTTTGACACGGCCTGTACTGTATAAAGCACTGTAGAGATAAAGCAGACTCGACTTGTTTAACAGTTATAGAGGTAAAACACCAAAATGTGAAATGAGTAAAAACAACATTTGTAATTGTGTGTGGTTGGGGCGATATGAGTGACAATGTGAAAGTACTTTATTACAGTGCCACCTAGGATTGGACATGTGTTTGTGCTCATCAGCAGATCATCAAGACATCATGCTCACTACAAACATAAACAACCAATCAATCCTCATGGAAAAAAAAACAACATAATTTTAAAGGCGGCCATAAACCATGGCAAATATTAGGCAAACTAAAGATCAAGAGCTGAGCGCTCAGGTTAATCAGCTCCAGTGTGCCGTATGAGCGTATAAACAGCAGCAGCGCTGATATCTGAGACCTGCCGTCTGCCTGCTGTCACTGCAGAGCATTGTGTGTCCAAACACAGCCAAACATCTGCTGCTCTTAACCCTGTCATGACTGTGTGTGTGTGTGTCGTCTGCTGATATCTGTATCTGTTTACCACATCTACACACACACTCCAGAGTGCTGCTGCTCCTAGTGTCAGTGTGCCTGTGAGTCTGACTTTACATACACATTTTACATCTTTAATACAACACAAGTTGATTAAATGTCGTATCTACTCATTTATCAATTTAACAATACTTTACACAATCATACATAAAATAACTTGAATGCACCTCTTCCATGATATGCTTGATTTTAATTTCTGTATTAAAACTTGTCAGTAAATGTTGTGAACTCCAAACTCCATCTGCACCTGCTCTGAGTTTGAGTCTGAAATCACAGCATGACATGTGCTGACCATCCTGTAATGAGAATAACTGTAGTTCTTTTTGTCGTTTTTCACCAAAATAAATAGATTAATGTCTGAAAGCTAGGAAACTAAGACATAAACATTGTATTGCATTGTTGTAAAATAAAATGTATTATTATTCTCATCAACATCATCATCTTACTGGATGCATTCCATGAAAAGTGTGAACGTGGGTTATTTTATATATGTATATATTTGTGTGCATATATATATATATATATATATATATATACACACATACTACCAGTCAAAAGTTTGGACACAACCTCTTATTTAATGTTTTTTTAAAGAAGTTTCTTGTGCTCATCAAGGCTGCATTTATTTGTTTAAAAATACAGAAAAAAACAGTAATTTTGCAAAATGTTGTTACAATATAAAATAATGTTTTTTTTTTTTTTAATATACTTTACAATATAATTTATTCCTGTGATGCAAAGCTGAATTTTCATCAGCTGATACTGCAGTCTTAAGTGTCACGTGATCCTTCAGAAATCATTCTAATATGCTGATTTATTATTAAAATTATCAATGTTGGAAACAGTTGTGCTGCCAAATATTTTTTTGCAACCTGTGATTCTTTTTTCAGGATTCTTTGATGAATAACAAGTTACAAAGAACAGCATTTATTCAAAATATAAATCCTTTCTAACAATGTAAAAAAGTGTGATCACTTTTTATTAATTTAACATATCCTTGGTGAATAAAAGTATTAATTTATTTCAAAAAAAGAAAGAATAAATATTTACTGAGCCCAAACTTTTGAACAGTAGAGTATATTGTTAGAAAACCTTTCTATTTTAAATGAATGCTGTTCTTTTTTAACCTTTTATTAAAAATCCTGGAAGACTGGAGCAATGATTCTGAAAATTCACCTTTAATTACAGATATAAATAAAACTTTAATGTATATTAATATAGAAAAACATTGATTTACATCGTAATAATATTTCACAATATTACATTTTTTTTCTGTATTTTCTAACAGGTGAAAACAGCTTAGATAAGCATAAGAAACTTCTTTTAAAAACATTAAATTAGAGGGTGTGTCCAAACTTTTGACTGGTAGTATATATATTACATGACTTGGGGTGTGTTCACACTTTTAGTTCAGTTCGTTTGGTGCATTCAGTCTGGACCAAAAACGAAAATGATACATTTGGTCCTGGTCCACTGAACGTTCACACCTGCATTTCTGACAGCGAACCTAAAGGCATAGTGATGCGTTCACAACCTGACTGGTCGAACACTGAACACTCCAAACAAAAGGAAAAGGTGTGTTTGACTTAAAGCTTTAAGTCGAATACACGCAAATGCCATCTTCTGGACTAAAACCGCTCATTGTTGCATGTATATGATTAGATTTTTACCACCTGTGAACTCACAAGGAGCTCATAAAAGGCACTTTACCTCCTCATTGCTCCACATTTGCCCTCTGCTCGATTTGTTTTGGATACACCGCTTGCTCCCTTCATGAAATCATGTCGCATAGCGTCACATCTTGTCATTACTTCCTGTTTTTGGTTTGTTTAGAAGTATTTGGTCCGTGTCGCGTTCATATTTCAATCGAACCTAACCAGAGTTTGTTTGGAAGCAGACCGAGAGCCATCTTTTTAGCACTTTCGGTCCATTAGTTTGATGCGCACCAGGGTTCAATTGTTGCACTCAAGTGTTGTAGTTTTGCTCTTCACTTAGTTTGATGAGAGCTAAGACAGCCGACTGTGAAATGTTCTCATATGTGAGGAGGGGGATTCATAGACAAAAGACTAGAAAACCAATTATTGTGAAAAGCTTTTAATATATACTTAAATATTAGAATATGTTGACAAGTGCAAGATTGGCAGAGGTTGGTGTGTGGAAATGAAGGCGATCTGTGTCACGGGGTCAAATTAAAGGATAATCTGTGTCCACAAACTGTGGGAAGAGTTTACAAATCCAGCAGAATTTATACAGAGTACAGATCATTGACTCTCATATGTGAGCGCAGAGGTTTTGTTTTCTACAGTGCATGAAACCACCATGTCAATACATTTCTTTCAAAGAAACTGAGGCGTGATTTGAGGAGGATCTGTCCATCAGCGGACACAGACCAAACAAACACACACACACACACACACACACACACACACACACACACTGTCCGTTAATTATTGACAGTATTAACACAAACCTAGACACCATTAAAAACAACAAAAAACAGACCAAATGAGCTGCTTTTAGAGAGGAAGAGCAAACAGCAGGACATGACAGACACAATCACATCTGAATACATCACATCATACACATCAGGCTGCTGTGTCCACCAGAATATAGTTCTTCCACTCCAGCTACAAAACAATTTATATATGACATAACACTGTAGTAATGTCTATTCATTCATTTATTTATTAACTTATTTGAGGTCAGTTTGACATTTCTGCCCCTGCACCGTAAATACTGTCATGCTGACCTTTACACAAAGAAAAGTAAGTTTGTATTCAAAATCCTTCATTGTACAGTAGTCACTGAAACTTTTGTTTTTCAGTGATGTCATAAAAGTGCTTCATAGTTAGTAGAATGACTAAAGTGGGTTATCAAAATAAAGTGCAAGTGATATTTTAAACTGTACAGCAGTGGTTTCCAATCGTTTGTCCTGCTTACATATGATAAACCTGAGTTACATGTGAGACGAGCAGAACTTGCGTTGAGAATACCAATCACAGTCCCGTTGCCGACTGCTAAACGCTCACAAAGGATTCTTAATCCACACAGCACAGTTGAGTTTGGCAAACAGTTTTGAACAGCTGAAACACACTCCAAACAAGTGTAATGTTGGCCTGATCATCTACTGGTCTGTCTTTTTAATAGAGAGTTAGAAAGTATTTGTGATTGTTTATCAGAGGACTACTAACCAAACAGAAACACAGCAGTTACTGGTGTGTCATGCAGTCTTATGGCACTGCGGAGTTACTCGCTTATGTTGTGTACTGTAAACGAAATCCTACATGCTGTGACTTTATGCTCATATAGATCGTCCCGCACTGACCACTGAATGTTTAGCTGATTCACACTCACTTATACTGACTGACACAGAGAGTAAAAGAGATGCAAGCAAACACTTAGTTTGTCACAGTAGTTTAGTTTCTTTCTTGAATGAATTGGTTGAGTGAATAATTCAACATTTACTGACATAATGACATAACCTGCAGAAAGAAGGGCCTTGCTGAGTGAGTTATGTAAAGTTAAACTATCAACATGTTTATAGTCTTCAGTTCACAACACGTGTACATGCAAAAAAAACCCATCAGACCTGAGACGGTTAAGAAGGGTGAATATGAGTTATTAAAGCAAGAGAGTCCCAAAAACCCCTGCAATGCAGTTAGACAAACACAAACACACACACACACACACACACACACACACAATGGCGAGCGCCACGCTTCCCAGCGTCGTTTCCTGAGAACTACTCTTTTGTTTAGAGAGCATCTGGCCCTGACCTCCACCGTTTGTGCCTGGACTGATGCCCCTCCCTCTTCACAAGCACCGCCCACATCCAACTTCAGGCCCTCTTCCTCTTATTGCCCCGTTTGTCTCTCTTGCCATAAGATTGGCGGATCTCTCAGTGCGCCGCTTCCTCACACTGCAGCTGCCCGCTTCAGCTCTGAAAAGAGTCTCTGTGCAGCACCGGGTCGTCCACAATGCCCAGATGAATTGGATAAGCTCTTGTGTGTGTGTGTGTGTGTGTGTGTGTGTATGTGTGTGTGTTTATAGTGCATGTGTGAGAGAGAGAGAGAGAGAGATTGAAAGCAGAGAATGAAGAGCCATCTGTCCTTTATGAGCTGGACGTGGAAGATATTCAACTCAAGTTTCTCCTCGTCGCTGACTGGATCATACCATGTCAAAATATTGAACCTGAAGATCAGCGGCTTTATCTGCGATATCATTTTCCACTAGATTCATCTCTCCCATCTCATGAGCAGTGAGATGCTCCTATCGATTGATACTGGAATATGTTGGAAACACTTTGTAATATCCTTCATACACACACACACACACACACACACACACACACACACTGCATTCTGAACACAAACAAGCTCATTCAGTTCACTGTATAGTAACAGAACAGAAATAATACTGTCTCAAAGCAACATCACAACCTATTATTGATTCCTGAAAAAAAAAAAAAGAAAAGTTTTTTTTTTAATTATTTCAAGATGAAAGATTTATTTTTTTTAGTACTTTTAGTATAAAGCATTAATCTTGACTGATGCATGAAGTCTCAAAGTATACTGTGAAATAAAACGCATATCACTGGACCTGTGTTGGTCACTAATGTGTGAATGAGATGTGAGAGCTGTTCTGTAAGGCAAGATCAACTAATAACTACTCACATAAAGACTTCAGGAAACTTCAAATACAGCGCATGAGTCATATGGACCACCTTGACAGTAGAGCTGTCAAAGGTTTATGTTTGCATACTATATGTGTGTGTGTACAGTGTATATATATTATGTATATACACACACACACATACATGTATATATTAAGGGAAAATATGTTAGATTTATATGAAAAATATTTATATATTTATATACTATATAAATTATATAAAAGTGTTTACATACAAATACATGCAATACATTAAAATATTTTTTTAAATATACACGTGTGTATTTATATATACATAATAAATATACACAGTACACACTCTTACAGTATGCAAACATAAACTTTTATTTTGAATTAATTAATCGTGACTAATCGGTTTGTAGCTCTACTTGATGGTACTCATAGCACACTTTCTAGCAAACATTTCTAGGGCCCTATGAAATCCATTTTATTTTTTTCCTAAATTCTGTTTTATTTGTGTCAAAATTAAAATTTTTCAGTTTACATTTTTTTGGATTCTGTTTTTTTCCACCATAGTTACATAAAATCTTATTAACAAAAAAAGCATTTCTAATTCATTAAAATCACGAAACTTATACAATTTAACATTCTTTATTAAAGGCTGAACAAAAAATGCCCTATGCAATATTGTGTATTTTTTTACCTTATGTTTTATTGTTACAAAATTCTGGTTTTAGCATGTCTAATTATTTGAATGCATAACTTTCTTACAATAACCTTTTTATTCCCTCAGAAATTCTGTGTTGTGCATGTAAATTTTTCTGGTTATCAACAGAATGCATAAAAAATAATTTAACTGATCTTTTAATTCATGAAAAGTAAGCAAATTTTACTTTTTGGCAAGGGGATTTACTATTAAAACTAAAACATGAAATATTTTATAATTATTATTTTTATGTGTTTAATAATATTATTGTATGTGTTTTATTAATATTTCAACAGTAGTAGTAGTGTTACATACATTCTAAGTATTCAAGTTAAACTGAACTATTATTTTGATGGGTTGTCGTGTATTTATGTCCTCATTTATTGAGACGCCAGATGTTAAAATCACCGCGAGCGTCACGCAAGCTTCAGTATGTGTAGTAAGCAAAACTGCGTGTCTGCGCTATTCATAAACACAAAGACACAGAGAACGTGCAGATTCATTAGGATTCTTAAATAGTCTTTTTACGGCTTAATATTTACACATACTAGTCCATAATCGCGCTTTGATTTAATTTGATGACATACTTTTGATTAATTCGTCCAAATTTTGACAAATTCCATGACATTCCGCGTTAAACAGTAAATTCCTTTTTTGTGATTGCATCACGAAAATCATAGGGCCATACATTTCCTTTAAGCTGTTTTTAAATGCAAGTCAAACCATCTGACTAACATACAGTTTAACTGTTAAAGTGTTTTTCTGCTCTGTTTGACAGCACTGATTAAAAACAGATGATCAATATGACATTCCACTCATGCTAAAATCCACTATATAGTAACTGCTATGAAGCGAAACACCTGCTCATCGTCATGAATGTTATTTTTGTTGTGTTATCTTCTGTTACGCTGTTTAGCTGTGACTATATTTACAATACAGCACACCTCAGACACTTTCCATCCCTGTAAACGTTCATGAAGATAGTTTTGACAGACATACTGAAATCTGTTTATTAACATCTCTGTTGAATCAATTGCCGTTTTTTCCACAGTAGTTCCTGGGCCTAGTTTAAGGTTAGTGTTCTTTTCTCCACATCATGAACTAGCTCCACACTGAACTAAAACCTGAACCAAAATATGCCTAATCTAAATGCAATAATGTGATGATAATCATAAATTATTTTTATTCAAAAAGTAGCATGAGCGGTAGCTAGCAGAGGAGCACAACTGCTAGCAGATGCTTCAGAGATCAGCTCCCTCTGTTGGTCCAAACTAACACACGAGACCGGGGCAATAACCTGTAGGCTTCACCAGCACATCATGTGGGCTTTCACACCACATCAGCTTTTATTTCACTTTGTGGCCTTTTTAACACACAGTTTAAAATGTCAGGAAAATGAGGACAGCTAAAGGCCTCTCTAATGTTTCAGATCGCATCTGCGGTGTGTTGTGTGTAATGCTCAAATTTAGCATGTAATAAAATGCACTGATTTGATCAAACATGCCCACAATATTTATAGACAGACACCACCGAATCTACTGACTAGCAGAGCCTTTGCTAAACTAAAACACCAGATTCTTTGTCCATAAATGACAGCAGCATTAGCTGGATGTACCCAAATGTTTAACCAATGATCAGCCAATAGGCTTTTCAATGACCAGCCTGACAGCTGCGTTTCATACGTGTCATGTGAAAATGTAAGAACCTTCAATCAAAGGATTTTACCAAACCTGTCATCTGACAGAAAGAGCCTGCAGGGTTTACAAATCTGGCCGCTAGCAGCACCGTTAACTTCAATCAGCACAGGTACCGCTGAACACCGTCAACAACAACAACAAATTACCAGCGTCAGTCTGATCTATCAAAATGGCTTTTACCACAGTGAGAGCACATCTGCTCCATAAATCAGCACTCAACGCTGTGCTGGCACCAGCGTCACCTTCACCTTTATTCAGAGTGGTGTGTGCCGAGCCTCTAGCACAGCTCGAGATGAAGCAGGACAGCCATTTCAAAACATCAACACACGGATCGGCAAACTAGCACAGCCATTAGCGCACCATTAACGCACTCTAAGCTGATCCTGGCATACAGACGAACGCTCTCTCCATACAGCCAGCACAGCTCCTGATGAGCATTAGCTAAACCGCACAGCCATTCGCCGCAAATCTGTGCGATTCACAACGGTCTCTAAATGCACACCTTCATGCACAGTGAAGAAATAAATCAACACTTGCCTGGATGTCAAGCGAGAATACGGTCCTTTCCACCAATGGCACACGCTCCTGCGCGATCAAGAGCTAATCCTTCCTTTGTGTCAGGCTGGCAGAGAAGAGTGTACGATCCGCACAGAAGAACCGAGACACAGATCCGACAGAATGCAGCGCCAGAGCCGAGCCGACGGAGGAGCAGCCGTGCGGCGGCGGAGAGCTGAGGACGTTACAGATCTGGAGAATGAGGGAGCGCAGGAGGTGCAGCGGGAGATCAGATGGGGGAGGGAAGAGAGAGAGGGGGAGGGCGCACGCTGAGAGGGATCAGGGATAACTTTGCTTTAGCAGGAAGCAGCAGCTGGGAGAACAGAGCGGAGCGAGCGAGCGAGTGAGAGAGAGAGAGAGACAGAGAGAGAGCTGGAGTTTCTGGGTTACGCGGCGACGGCGTTTACTGCACACCATAACAATAGCCATCTGTGGAGGGGGAACCTCTGGAGGAACAAGCACCTGTTAACTGCTCCGTGAGAGCGGCTCAGGCCAGCAGGAGTGCAGAGGGGGGTGGGGAACAGCATGAATACCACAGCCGACGCTCCCTCCAGCCACACAAACACAACAAAGGAGGACAAAGACACGCTCGTGATGTGAAACACTGAACGGCGCGCGCCGCTACCGTCCTGCTTGATGTTTGCGGTGTGTGTCACTGTACAGCGCATCATTGACAGACTGCTCTCGTTTGTGGTATAATGCGCTGTGTTTGGAGCCTTTGAAGACCTAGTGAGCTGCCTGAACCTCACAAATCCAAATATTCATGCTGCTGTTTTCAACAGGACTTTCTGGGCATGAAACCATATCTTGAGTGTCACAGTCTCAGCACGTAGTAAAACAGTCACAGACACACTGAAAACGTGTCCTAAAGATGCTGTATAGGCAGGCAGCTCAGGGTATTGGGACACAGTCTGCATTTAGTCGACGCGTTACATGAACATCCTCCCCCACCCTATCAGTCTATTGTGCTTTATTCTTTACATATGCTAAACCGCTGGACTCCACAGTCCCGTCCATCTACACAGCAGCTCCATTACGTGTGTGTGTGTTCCTCAGATGTGTGCCTCCATCTTGTCCTCCATCCTGCTGCATGAAGGCTAAACGCATCCATGCGCTCTCCATATCACAAACCAGCGGCTCTTAAAGGGACAGTCTGTGCACAGCTGAAAGTTTCCTGCTGCACCTTCTTGATTGTATAAAAAAGATGAAAGGCTTAGTTCACACTAATAAAAGACAATTCAATCATTGTTTACTCATGAAAAAAATATCACTCACTCTTGTACATTCAACGGCAAGTGACTTTACTCAAGCTTTAGAAAATGATGCAAAAGCATCATAAACATGCACATGACAGGTGTTGTATATTACAAGTGTGCTGAAGGCACACAACAGGGTCAGACATGAAACAAGCAAAATCCTGCCCTCGTCCACTGTGTGAGGAAAACACAACACCAGTAACCACGCTAGTGTTTTCCTCTCTCAGTTGTCAGTCTGAATCAGAATGGCAGTTCTTGTATATACAAGCACTGGGAATATTGTGACCCCGTCAGCTTCTCTGTCAAGCCCACATTCGGAGGACGTCCATTTTTACTTTCCAAATTAATAAAGTGGCACTTAGACTTAAGTTAACTAACTTTGATAGCCTCAGCGTACAGTAAATCCACAAAATAATGCTGTACACTTACAGGAGTAAACTGACACTACATTAATGTGAATGTAGTGATGCGATTTGCTTGTATTCTGGGTCTGGCTAGATTTAGTTTCATGCAGGCGTTTAATCTTTTAACAATCATATGCGAGTCAGATTGATTTTACTGTTGTTAAGATATGGGAATGACTGCCTGCATTTTACATTCGATTTTTCAAGCAACTGGCTTCACGATTGCAAATGAGACAAACCACTGATCCAGCTCTCCATGAATGCAAATTCATCTGTCCATTCAAACCAGAAAGAACAACGTTCAACATTGCTTTTTATATGTCTATGTAAATATTCAGCTGATTCATGAATTAGGCCATGCAGGATATTACTTTTCCAATTCAGATTGTCCAGTCATTTTTGAGTCTGTGCCACTACAGCACGATTAGCTTTAGCATTCATGACAAAAAGCAAAGATATTTTAAAATGTGTAATACATTCCTAACTGTATGGACACTAACTACCAAATATCAACACTAGTTTTGATTTTTGCTGAAGGTTTCTGCCTAAACACGTTTAGAATCTTACGAGTCTATTCTGGTGCAACTTCACAAATCAAGGTGTGTGGAAAAGACAAAAATACAGTGAAAGTGAATAAAAAAACAAACCCAGCAGCACGTGTGGAGCAGAGAAATCAAAGAGACAAAAATCTATTGTTTTCTTGTTGCCAACATGTTTTGGCACACAGACCTTCATTAGGACTAAAATAAAGAAAACTCATTTGAATACAAACAAAGACAGATTCAAACTCACAATCAGCCAATCACAGAGAGAACAAATCAGATGGAATGAAATCCTCCAATCATAGCACACACACAGAATCAGGCCACCAATTAGATTTGTCCAAAGATTTAAATCACATAAATATAAAAATTTAATTCTTTTTCATATTTATGTATTTACTTCAGTGGGAGCACATAGTGAACGAAAAGCAGCTAACAAAAAACATTTACAGTTTTAGTTATTTTTCGATCTGTGTTCTGATCGAAACTGTGTTCCCTACACAGTGCTCGTTGCTTCCTAACCCCTGAGCACTGGAACACCACTGTTTTAGTGGAAGTTTACTTCACGTTCATTCACATATTTGCGCTACATCACAGCTTGCAGAGTCTTTACTTACTAGATAGGTATATTAAGTGTGACATAATTTAATTCTGTAAATAAATAAAATGTATAATCACATCTCGCACACTTTAACACCGTATAAATGGAACATAGACACTCCCTTCAACTGAAATCATGGCAGAATATGCTGTGATGTCCACTTAAAGTGGGGGGTCGTGAGGACTGGGATTGAGAACCACTGAGCTATGCAATTGTTTTGATAAAAGGACAGAAGATACATTAATTGTTTCAACATCATTTGTTCCTTAGATATTACTCTTAAAAAGTTTCATATGTATGCAGAGTGACCACTGAAAATAGGCACTCCTGGAGCCTAAAAGGCCTTAGGATCTTAAAAATGAAGATGCCAAAGGAAAAGTTTGTTAAGACCCAATATCTAAAAGGACATTAAGATATCTTAAATACTTCTTGGGTTACAGGCATGCAAACTTTGGAGAAAAAACTTGAAAAGATCTTTTTTGAGCTGTCAGTATTGGCATAAAATGCAACACAAATTGCTAAAGTCAACAGATTTTACTAACAGACCTAACAATCTCTGTAAAAAAATAATAATAATAACATTATGATGTTGCCGTCTTTCTGATGTCATTTCACCCTCTTGTAATTTGGCTCTGAATCTCGGGTGAAAAATTTGGCCCTGAATCTCGGGTGAAAATTGTCATTTTGACCTCCCTCTACAAAACAGCTCATCACTATACATGTTTATACATCTTTCTAAAGAAAAAAAAATATTGTCAGAATCAAAAATTTGAGCTGGGGAAGTTTCTGAAATGTGGCTCATTTGACAGGGAATGACACTTCTGCCCTGTTCCTCACACTGAACTACTGGAGTTCACCAGAGAGGACTGAGACTGCATCACATCAGCATTTGAGCTACTTTGGTACCACAATAAATAAATGCTGGACATTACAGACATCTGTCCATTGCACTTTTCTTAATACTGTATATATTTTGAATAAATGGTTGCAGTCAGGTTTAGAGATAGTAGTGGGATTGAGAGAAAAAAAACATATTTTAATGGTATACTGAAACTTTCTGTATGTTACCTTTTTATACATTCCTTTATAATATATATATAAACAAGTTGTTCTGTGAACTTCTTGTGTTTGCTGTGAACAGGTGTTTACTGTGTGTTCCACTAAAATACAGATGACTATCTGCGTTCACACTCTTGTGTTCATTAGATGTTTCCTGTTACTCTGTGTCTCTCTTCATGTGAATACAGTCCAGTCCCTTTCCAATATATCAGATTCAGAGCTTCAGAGAATCATTATAATCCTCAAACTCAGAGGGATTGAAGCAGTTTACCGGATTTAACGTCACATGGCAGCAGACACACAGCAGAACATGCAATCAAACAGAACGAGTATTTTAATCAGTGCACAGCCTGCTCCGAATCGTACACCGGACTCCTGATCCGCTTCTACACTCTTGTTTGACCGCTTCTTACCATTAATTTCAGTTCTACTGTATATTTGCTGCTGTACAGACATGAAATGCCCAACTGAAAGAAAAAAAACTAAAGAGAGGAAGAGAAGAAAAAGCCTTAACAGCTGCTAAACGCAATAGATGCAATTTGTATTGTAAATTATTTTCCCAAGAACTGTATACAGTTTCTAAAGGTAGTGATTAGATAAAAAAAATTTAAAAACAATTAAAAATGAATAATTTTAAGACTGATTAGGTCCCCATGGAGGTTTGCTGGGGCCCCCTAGTGGACGCCAGTCCCCTGCTTTAGATCTCAATGAGCTACTGCATGTCAATCATAAATACAATAGACAATATTGTTCATTTTTATCATTTGTTATGCTTACAGTCCTTCAAATCTCATGAATCTTTCTCCAGATTTTTACTGCTTCTGTCTCTCAAACTCATGGAGGACTGATGTGTGAAACTGAAAATGATTTATTTACAAAAGATCACTCATGCTCAGCCCTATAAAACTGAGGTGAAGTCTCACATATTCTGCATGTGCAGTAGGTTAACATTACATCTTCTCATTATAAACTCAGCATAAACATGTGAGGTACATTATTCTGTTTCATTACATCCGAAGGGCCAATAATGTGCAAAATGTATCGGTATGTATATGTATCTGCCAGTGGTGGACGAACTGACCAAATCACGTACTTGAGTAAAATTACAGATACGTATACTAAAATATCACTCCAGTAAAAGTAAAAGTACTCCGTTTTAAACTTTACTCGAGTGCAAAAAGTACAAAAGTACTTTTTTAAATTTTTTATGTACTTAAGTAAAAAAGTACGGATTTATTTTGCACGTTTATATAGGCTACTTAATTTTATATTAGCATATATTTATTTTTATAATCATACTGCTTAAAATACCTGGAATTTTCCCCAAAAACCACTAGCATATATGGAGTCTAGATATATTTTTGTTGTTGATATGGACTACGTTGACGAGAGTGATGTGGTAATGTTTACTGTGAAGCCTACATTGCAATGTACCTGAGAGAAAACAGATTTGACCTCTAATTACTGATTGATCTAAATGTTTTAAAGCTTGTTGTTTTGCAGAACGTCACAATTATAAATGATATGAGAATAAGGCCTTGAAGTTAGGAAGAACATTTTAAGGAAAATATCATACACTGCTCAAAAAAATTAAAGGAACACTTTGAAAATACATCAGATCTCAATAGGGAAATATATCATGATGGATATCTATACTGATATGGACCGGGTCATGTGTTAGGAACGAAAGGATGCCACATGGTTTGATGGAAATGAAAATGATTAACCTACAGAGGGCTGAATTCAAAGACACCCCGAAAATCAAAGTGAAGAAAGTATGCAGCAGGTTAATCCATTATGCTGAAATTTCATTGCAGCAACTCAAAATGGTACTCAGTAGTTTGTATGGCCCCCAAGTGTGTATGCATGCCTGACAACATCGGGGCATGCTCCTATTGAGACAACAGATGGTGTCCTAGGGGCATTTCTTCCCAGATGTAGACCAGGGAATCACTGAGCTCCTGGACAGTCTGGGGTGTAACCTGGTGGTGTCTGATGGACAAAAACAGAATGTCCCAGAGGTGTTCTATTGGATTTAGATCAGGCAAGCATGGGGGCCATTCAATGATATCAATTCATTTACCCTCCAAGAACTGCATGCATACTTTCCAGGCATTGTCTGGCACTAGGAGGAACCCAGGACTCACTGAACCAGCATAGGACCTGACAACGGGTCCAAAGATTTCATCCTGATACGTAATGGCAGTTAGAGTGCCATTGTCTAGCCTGTAGACAAAGTCTGTGCATCCCTTCATGGACATGCCTCCCCAGACCCTCACTGACCCACCACCAAACCGGTCATGCTGAACGATGATACAGGCAGCATAACGTTCTCCATGGCTTCTCCAGACCCTTTCACGTCTGTCACATGTGCTCAGCGTGAACCTGCATTTATCTGCGAAAAGAGGGCGCCAATGGTGGACCTGTCAATTCTGATGTTCAATGGCAAATGGAAATCGGGCTCCATGGTGCTGGGCAGTGAGCACAGGCCCCACTAGAAGACGTCGGGCCTTCAGGCCACCCTCATGAAGACTGTTTCTGATTGTTTGGTCAGAGACATTCACAACAGTGACTGCTGGAGGTCATTTTGTAGAGCTCTGGCAGAGCTCATCTTATTCCTCCTTGCACAAATGAGCAGATACCGCTCCTGCTGATGGGTTAAGGACCTGGGGTCATATTGATGTGCCATCCTGGAGGAGTTGGACTACCTGTGCAACCTCTGTAGGGTCCAGGTATCACCTCATGCTACCAGTAGTAACAGTGGCCTTAGCCAAATGCAAAACTAGTAAAAACAGTCAGAAAACATGAGCGAAAAAAAAAATGTCAGTTGCATCCACCTGTAAAACCATTCCTGTTTTGGGGGTCATCTCATTGTTGACCATCTAGTGCACCTGTTGTTAATTTCATTAACACAAAAGCAGCTGAAATTGATTAACAACCCCCTCTGCTACTCAACTGACCAGATCAATATCACATGAGTTTAATTAAATTTATGCTATATTTTTTTGAGCAGTGTATATTAATATCATGGGGTTTTTTCTCTTCTCATACCTTGTCTGTGGTGTAAAAACACCCTGGCCAAATGCCCCCAGAGGGCATCACTTGATAATTACTGTAGTTACCATGTCCTGAACATCACATCCTTTCTTTTTCTTTCAGATGTAATCTGTCTAGGTGGTTGAATAAAGATTTTTGGACTTTAGATCCAAAAATTACCTCAATTTAGCACCAGCAAGCTTAGCTAGACAGTTAGAATTAGCTAACAATATTTACTTATTTTCAGTATGGTTATGAATAAACATTCATATCTGTCTACTCAGCTAGTTGATCGAAACAACATAAACATTGATACTGATAAACAATATAAAAACAGACTATATATACTATACTATAGGCAGGGATGGATTACTGACCAGGCCAATGGGGCCAGTGCCCAGGGGCCCTTGACTACTAGGAGCCTGGTGGGGCCCTGGGCTTAAAGGCTGCACCATCCAGTTTGGTAAAGAAAACCCAACAACAATCAGAAAAAATGTATATTTATGCTGGAATATATGGGTACCTAGCCTATTCAAGGCCTCTTAGACAAAGCTTTTTGTTCGTGAGGGCTCCCTGGCACTCCTGTTACTATTGGGCCCTTTGAAAATGAATGCCTCCCAATTTCTTTTGAACCACCCCATTGAGCTTCTTTCTTTGTGTAAAGGGTATAAGAAAGTATTATTTACCAAAATGAGAAAGGGATTTATTGGCAAGTATGTTTGCATACATAAGGAATTTTTTTAGGTCAGAGAAGCTTGTAGTGCACAGATATAGACAAATTTGCATATACTCATTTGCACATTGTAAATTTGGGAAAAATTGTTCCCTGTTCTTTAAAACCTCACAAATGTTACTGCTGCTGCATGTTGTACCGTTAAATTGCCTCCACAGCTCCAGTTCAACATCAGCACCATCTAGATTGGGCATCAGTGCCCCCTACTCAGTATGAGTACAGTATGAGACTGCGGTCTCCACCCCGGATGGAGGAGCAACATTTGCCTCGTTTTTTTGCCACGATTGTATACGCATTATAGTGCGCATGTATCTAGGCTAAGTGACATGTTTAAAACTATATTGTGATATGATGTAAGATTTTATTTTAGACAAATCTTGATGATTTGATAAGGCAAATTTGATCAAACATAGGCTGTGGATCAATTCACTGCCTGCCGCTGGCCGCTTGGTTGTTGTAAAAATATTTCCAAACATATATATAAACATATTTTCTTATTTTGGCTACTTTCTTATTTAAATGTATAATTTCTTTGATATTTATTGTATTGTTTTGTAGGCTGCTTGCTCACTGACGGAAGTGCTGAAATAAACACACACGTTGTTAATTTTTGAGCCTCGTTTTTTTAATGTTTACACATTTTTATTTATTTATTAACACCGCGTCACCGACGGTAGTTGGTCCACAACCACCGCAGTGCTAAAAATTTGCCACGTCACACTCACAGCCCTTGCATAAACTAAGTTATATCATATTTATAGTTTTTTTTTTTTTTTTTTATCAATTGAATTGAAAGAGAAGTTATGTTGAATAAAATGTGTATGTGGACAATTAAAGTTGGCTTTTCACATTATTTAAAATATGCGGCTAAGAAATAACAATTTAAATTCTTTTGGTGGGGTCAGTGAAAATTTTGGCAGGGGTAAGTAAAAATCTGAACCACTGGCCCGACCGGGCCAGTAGAAAAAATCCTTAGCGTTGAACCCTGCATATGACTTAATTTTCTTTTTCAACATCTAAGATTTAAATTACTTTAAAACAAAATAATTCAATAATTCGCAAACAAAAACTCTTAAAGGTGCATTTCCCTCTAAAGGATGAGATGGAAAAATAAAGGTGGGAGGGGGCCCTTGGAGGTAACTGGTCCCGATCCATAATCCATCCCTGACTATAGGGCTAAATGTGTGGCATTTTAATAAACTACTAATGTTACAACAGCGGGGAATATGAACGTGCATGAGCTATTTTATTTAATCAGTGTTATTTTAATTTTTCGGTTTTTGACCTAAAACATAGGAATATCACTGATGTTGATCTGTCTGCATTCAAGCATTTCAGTGGGCTTAAACAGATCACCCTTTACAACAGATTTAGTTCACAAACAACTGACAGTTGCAATAACTAATCCTAAAACAGCATCAGTCGCACACGCGCTCACAAAATCTCCTGGTTCTTACTTGTGAATTTAGTTAATTGGAGACTCACTTTAAACGGTTCATTTGAATTAGTGAGTTGTCAACTCGAGAACAGCTGCAATCGGATCAGTCAAATTCGTGAATGAATCATTTGGTGCAATTTGCGAACAGATTTAACAAGTTCATTGAAAATAATCAGTTTGTTCATGAATCAGACACCGCTTCTGCGTCTCGGAGCATGTAATATATTATAAGAAGTAACAATATATTTTTTGAAATGTAGTGAAGTAAAAAGTACAATCTTATGCTTTGGAATATAGTGAAGTAAAAGTAAAAGTTACTAAAAAAAACAAAACTACTCCAGTAAAGTACAGATACCAGAAAATGTACTTTAGTACAGTAACGAAATAAAACTACTTCATTACTGTCCACCACTGGTATCTGCTCTGGAGATCAGCTTCTGCTCAAGGAGCTTCAGGACCATCTGAGTTGAGATAAAACAACCAATAACAACACACAGAGGAACCCACTCAGAAAATGAGAGATAATTCAAACGGTCAAGCAGCCTCCATCTGAGACACACTGACCTGCAGAAGAACAGCCTAGTGTTTACTGGCCCTCACTAGTACCTGAGATCATGTTCAGTGTGATGAAGAACTGTGAAAGGAGACACAGTGATGTCAGGTGTGTCAGTGATCAGCAACAAGTGAAGAAACACTGCGTCACTGCAGTATGAGTCAGAAAGATTGATCACTTTGTTATGGATGCATTTAATAATAATCCTAGAACAGATGGTGGCCTCTGATTTATTATTTAATCTGAGAGACACCTGTGTCATTAAACTGTTTTCTGTCAGTTTTTTGTAAATGTTTAGAGTATTTCACAGCAGCTTGAACCTCTCTCCTTTATCCAAATGTACTTGCGTCACAATTTCAGAATTAACTTTCCATTCATTCACATGACTGATAAACGGCCATCATTTGCTCTGTCGTGCACCTCCACTCGAACACGTGCAGTTACTCTTTTTAGAGTTCCAGCTCCATTCGTTTTTTCATGTTTAATGCAGGAGTCTGCCATAGCTCAGCCTCGAAGGGACGTTTGCTCTGTCTAAAGCTGTGATTGCAGGGGTTGTTTAAGGTTATGAGAGTCATGTGACCATCCTGAAGGAGATGAGAAGTGTCCTCACAGGATTTATGAGTAACACACCATAAACCTGAACTCACAAATGAACAGCATACAGTAGTCTCTCTGAATAACTGCATTCACTTAGTGGAACAGGACTCCAGGTTTGTAGCTGAAGCTATCTTAGAGATGATGTCAGCTGATCTTCTAAGGGTCTGAATTACCCGTTTAACCTTACAGCGATAGCCTTCAAGTTTTTAAAGGTACTGTAGACTAAAGGTACTGTAGACCAGCATCAGTTTGTGATGTTGTTCTCTTATGGTTTGTATGTTTGTGTGGACTCACAGGGAGCGCTGTGGCGGTACAGGTTCTTTCTGATGCTGTCCTGCAGCCGCTGATCTGCTGAGATCTTCTGAAAGCGCTGACTCAAGAAATAACTCAAGTCCTTCTTCAGCCTGCCACCTGAAAACACACACAAATCAATACAAAATGGACACTTTTTACTGTTTTTTTTAATGGAATGCTCAAGTGTCTAATGTAAATGATATCTATGCACATCTTTTTTTTTTTAAATCAAAAACATTAACCTTCCTCCTACATCTGTATATTATGACAATTATTAACAATAATCCCACCCATCACTCACATCAAATCACAGATCACAGCAATTAGCAAACCACAATGATCCAATCTATTCTCCCACAGCAGAAAATGAATGATGATAGTCTGATAAAAGTTTTCTTTCATATGTTGACATTTTGGATATATGAACTTGAAGAGCTTTTAGTTAACTTGTTAGCTTGTATTTACAGTTACAGCCATGAACAAGTTATAAATGAAAATTTGTCCTTTTAATATTTCTCAGATAAAGTGTTGCACATTTCTTTCTTTCTGTAATTCAGTGGGGTTTTTTTCAAAGTAGCATATGTTACAACAAACAAGAAAATGTATCTAACAACTACAGCCCCCCAAAATTTGAAATTAAAATATATTTAAATAACTTTTTTCAATATTTAAAAAAATAAATAAATAACCAAATAAATGAATTAATAAATAATACAAATATAAATAAATATCTTCATATAAGCAAACTAAGGCTTTGTATGTGCACTTTTCAAGCTTTGACTATTTATCAACACGTGTCAGCATCCACCTAAAAATGAATTTATGCCATGTATGAAATTTTCTTACACACATGAATCTGCTATCTCTCAGCTTGAGAAAACGTCTGTTTTTCCATCTTTTAGTTTAATACAGAACTTTTCGCGCCACCGAGGGGGTTTGACGCTCATTACAGAGTAAACCGGTGATCATACAGTACCATACCTGATAGAGAAAACTAATGAATAGAGTAATATTCTCTCCGCTCTTCGGAAACTGTGGACTTCTTCTACACAGACGCGAGCACACATTAACCGTCCATCTCCCGCCTGAGAAGAGCTTCTTTGACAGGAGGAAGGGCGTGGCCTCAAAATTAAAAGTGAATGACGCAACATAACAGGGGCCAGCAGGGGTCAATCATAATTCATTAAATAACAAACTGTTTATTTTAATTGGTATAAATGTATTTTATCAAAATAAAAATATTATATTTATAAGTGTAGAAAAACACAGGAAAAAATAAAATAAAATGGGGCTGTGAATTAAAATGTAGATTACCGGTTACGAGGATATTTACCCATAAATAGCTGAAACAAATGGCTCAAGAAACTAGTGCTGTGTCATGTGAATAAAGTGTGTTTTAGTATCTGCCAGTGTGTGGTTTTTTAGTTGTTTTCCTATGTGAACATGAGCTAGATAAACATATTTGAACCCTGTGCCATGTTTCACTGTTTTTGTGTTTTAACGTTTGGTCTGAAGGGTTTCTAATTAGTCCCTTATCAAATGCTTCTCTTAAAATGAAAGGGACATTTTGGTTTGATGTTATCATGGTGGACAGTAACCCTGGATCCCTCCAAAATAACACCTCTGAACTGCTCCAGGTTTGTGTGTACATGCGTCATGTGACCGTCTGGTGACTGGTACCTGGCAACCAGTAGCTAAAAGCAACATCATGGTCCCTGCGGTCCTCCATAAGGGCCAGAGACAGGAGGAGCTGTGAATGAATCTCAAGTCTGTAACTGACAAACAAACTGAAAACACAAGATCTTACGACAGATCTTAAAATCCAACAAACAAACGTAAGCATGTCAGGATGAGGCCTAGTTTTAATTATGAGTTTGTATGAAGCAGGGATCAGTGTGAATACTGTATACAATGACCATCAGTCCCAGCAGAGCATTAGAGGAGTGCAGAAAGAGCCCAGCGGAGCACAACAGCATCAGCATGCTGTATGAATACTGGGGCTCAGGCAAGTGACTCTGAAAACACACGCACTGTAATACCAACATATTCTGACACCATGAGGAAACAAGCTTATCAATCACACAGAATCAAGTGTTTTGAGAATGTTAGCCTGTAGTTTAGGTGTAGGGTTAGGGTATAGGGAGATAGACAATACAGTTTGAACAGTAGAAAAACCATTACGCCTATGGATAAAATCTATAAAATATGGAAACCCAACATGTGTGTGTGTGTGTGTGTGTGTGTGTGTGTGTGTGTGTGTGTGAGTGTGTGTGTGTGCTGCAGCTCAGCACTGCCCTCTGCCTAGCACTGGCCATCACAAACACTGTTGCCATGGTAACACATTTCACGCTGTCAATCACAATGAGTTCATGTGTGTCTGCTGCTCTCTACAGGCCTACTGCAGTATTACAAGGAGAAAAACAACAACACTTTCTACAAGGAATATGCACCCAGATATTTTCTATGTATATTACTGAATAATAGATAAATCTGAAAATAATCCTATAAAAGATGTGTATTTAAATGCATTTAAACACTTAAATGTACTTCAATTTACACACACAATTTCTTCTCGAAGTGGGGCCCACAGAGGCACTACTAAATCAATCCAATTAAAAATCAAATATACACATTTAAAACACACACACACACACACACACACATATATATATATATATATATATATATACATACATACAATTCTTAGGCAAAAGTGTTTATTAGCCTATAAAACATCATCAATATTATTTTTTTTTGTTATTATAAGCTGAGCACCTCCCAAACCCCTGATCTTTTTTAAACATGTTGAAGCAAATCCAGGAGTCAGCCCAGATCTGACCAGTGTAAAGGCTTTCTCATATTCATAAATCAGATTCAGACCCGCCACACAGGCAGCTATGACCCTAGAATGTCCACACACAACATGTTGCTAGCATGTTTTAGCAAGCTGAACATCATTCAGCACATTACTAGCATTTTTAGCATGTTTATAGCATGTGTTGCCACATTGCTAGCATGTTATAGCATTTAGCTGGAATGTTTTATATGTTGCTAGCAAGTTGCTAGTATGTTTTAGCAGATCACTAACATGTCTTATAGGTTGCTAACATATTGCTATTATATTCTAGCATGTTGCTAGCATGATTTTGTATTTTTGTTGTTAATATAACTCTAACATGTTTTAACATGTTGCCAGCACATTTTAGCCCATTGTTTGTACAATTGAAGGTGTTGTTAACATGTAGCATGTTTTAACCTGTTGCTAGCATGTCCTAAGCAAGTTGCTAAGGTTTGCTGATGAGATGTGCGAGGATGGGCCATCCTGAATTGAGAATTCATGAAAGCTCGTGGACATTTACATGAAGATTTGCTCACAGACTAGAAAGTGAAACGATTTGTCCGTTTCTATCTAAACACGATGTGTGAGCATCATTTTCAGTGTTCAGATCCTCCAGCTCAGAGACGGCCCTCTATTCCCATAGATCTGTGTGTGTGTTTGTGTGTGAGAGAGGT
This sequence comes from Cirrhinus molitorella, assembly GCA_033026305.1. Lineage (NCBI taxonomy): Eukaryota > Metazoa > Chordata > Actinopteri > Cypriniformes > Cyprinidae > Cirrhinus > Cirrhinus molitorella. The sequence continues at coordinate 34,616,071 of CM065125.1, read as the reverse complement.
GTGGAATAATGCCTTAGTATTCACGGTTACATAACCTGGTCAATTATTGTCCACAGACGAACTGCTCAGATGAGGCACGTGTGTGTGTTTATGAGGGTGTGTGATCTGAGGAACACTGACTAATAAATGTCAGGATGGCTCGTCCTGCTGCGACTGAACTCGTGAAAACATGAAATTTTAATAGTTTGCATGTTATTTACAATTAAATTAAGGTTTAGATTTATATTAAACACAAGAAGTTGAACTTTAAAGAGCTTTTTGACTCACTGGAGCAGGATGTGAAGCCGGGATAGTTGACCCAAAACTCACTTTCATGTTGTTTGTTCCAAATAGTTGCTGGTAGCCATTGACTTCCATATTACATGGTACATTGTACAAAATATATTATGAAAGTCAATGGCTACCAGCATTGTTTAGGACTGTTTCTTTAAAATATCTTATTTTATGATAAGCAGAATAAACACATAGAGATTTGCGAGTAAATGATGGCAGGGCTTTTGTTTTTGGTGTTTACATCCTGGGATAAAAAGCGCTTTAAAGTTTAACTAATGTAATATAGGTAATTTAATAATTCTTGATATTACTTTAATGTAATTTTATGTTGCATTTGGCGTGAGACACACGCTTTCAGGCCCTGTCTCACGCTCTAAAATCTCACGCCAAATTGGAAACCCTGCGATATGAAACGAAGTCTCATATTTCAAATTTAACAAGTTTTGATACTAAACTCAAACAATAAATACCGTTTGGACGCATTTAATTTGGCGTAAGTTGTAAAACGTAACGCTTCAGTTAAAGCCAGAGCCATTGAAAAACAGCTTCCGACAAGCTTTGATCTCGCCGGCGTCGCCGCCAAGCAGTTACGTGGTTCATGGAACTCGCCAAATAAACCAGGGTAACCGTAACCAGCACTGAGGTCCCCGGTATTTTTTCCAATAACAAAAGTTGTAAAATAATTACTTTATATTAATTTCAGTTTGGTGCTGCAATAATAAAAAGCCTAGATAACAGATCTTCTATCTGAGATGCCTCAACGGTCTTACAGCGCTCATCAATGTCAAAGTGTTTGTGAGGATGGCCAATCAAATCAAAGTAGGTGAGGTGTATGTTCACAGGCGCTGCCGCTAAAAAAATCCAGCTCCACGTCTCTGACAGTTATGAAGTGCAAGATGTAAGTAGCTAAACCAAATGTTTCCTACTGGACCGCTGTTTTACGTTAGAAATGTTAAACGACCGACAAAAATATTCAGGGATGTAAATAAACTTTTGTCTAATTTCGTTATAGAATTATGTACGTGATTAGGATAATGCAGGCTACTATTTCATAAATGTCAATGTGAGGAGGCAAGATACTGTACATTAGCTAACTAATCTGTTTTCATCATAGTAGGCATAGGATTAATAAAGTGAGTGCACATATTCTGAATGAATTTTATAAACTTAATTACAATTATCCTGGTAGCCTTCATTAAATCACTTGTCTAAAATGATTAAACATGATCAGCCTACTCAGTATTTACATTGTTCATTTACAGAGGACAATCAAAAGACTTTTCAAAAGAAATTTATCAAAAAATGCACACAGCCCTGGTTGACAATACATTTGAATGGGTTTAAGCAGGATAGACAACAGCTTCACCGTACAGGTATTTGCAGCAAAGCAAAGCATTGATTATTATGTGGATGACATTTACAGTATCATTTTATTCTGGAGAGTGATGGGAAAGGCAACATTAATATGGTTTTCTTGTATTTACTCTTAGGTATTGCTTACTTATAATGTGACCATACAGCTTGACTATTTTTCAGTTCAATAAATGTTCTATATTTTAGTTCAATAATATTTAATATTTTGAGGAGATCTTTTGGTACTAAATAATTTGTGCAATAAGTATAGTCCATTAATGACTTAAAATATTTTTTTTTCTATAAGTTCTATCACTTATATTACAATTAGTGTAGTATGAAGAACTTTTGTTGGCAAAAAAATCATTTGCAATGCCATGGTTTACCCACTAGGTACATGTGTGGCTCTTTACTAAATATACATGTATCTAGAATATTTGCAGGTCATACCTGCTTACTAATTTTTAAGGTTTTCATTTGAAAAAATATTTAGACATGATTAAACACAAGATCTGTAAATGTGAAATTTTAAAAAATTAATAACGTACATCCTTTTTTTAAATGATATTGAATTTAACTCAAGTTTAAAATGGTGCTAACTAGGCATTCAACAAAACATTTTTATCCCCTTTTAAATATTATATATATATATATATATATATATATATACATATTAATTGATATTGAATTGAGATATCCAATATCTCACTCCAAGCTGAACTTAAAAGCTGGCAGTCTTGTGTAAATATTTTTTCATTACACATTAATAGTTAATACAAGTTGCAGTTTACTACATTTTACTCAACTTTCAATGCAGGTTTGACACACTACAGTTAAAATGATGATCTTTATAAAATACTTAACATGTGCTTTAATATGTTAACAATAAAAAAGTGTACTTTAAAACATGACAAAATTGTTAAAAAAAATAATTTAAATGTTTTTCAGTTTTTGCCATTGTTATGTTTAGATTCTGTAGCTGCTGAATTAGGGCTGGAGCTGAACTCTGCAGGTGTTTTTTGCAACTATTGCCAATTAAAAAGTAAGTAAGCAAATAAACAAATAAGAGGGAAATGAAGCTGTTTGATGTGTCCCGCCCTGACTTCTGTTTTAACCGGTTTTAACGCGATCACTGGCACACTGCGCGGCGCGATGACGTCAGAGGTTCCCACGGTTCCGATTAGTTTTTAAAAATCATGATTACATAATAAATGAGTTACGGCAAATTACATAAATGAGTTATGCGGATAATAAAATTAAATGAATCTAATTTCACTGGTTAGTATGTTCAGTTTCACCGCCCTGATATAATACTACTAATGTAAAGAAGGATATAGTGGAAGTCACCTGCTTTGACAGTTTTAATTCTGACAGGATCTTCGCAGTTCTTCAGGACATTCAGCACGTCATAGAGGGGCAGTCCAGACACTGACAGACCCTCCACCTCCAGCAGTATGTCCCTGTGAGCGCCGGACCTATCTGGACAGACCCAGATGAAGTGTCCCGTCTCTGCCCCGCCGCTCACCTCCAGCGGCAGCCGCCCGGAGGAGTCCCGCCAGACAGCGCACTCCCGCTCACGCGCGCTCCAGTGCTCCATTACTATCCTCGGTTCAGGACCAGCGCATTCCTGTCAGGTGCTGCTCGTGTGTTTGATTATGGATCCTCAAGTGTGGGAGAGACTCCTGAAGTTCCTCTAGTTCCACCTGCTCGGGACGTTCATAAGAGTTAACGTTACGCTGTTCTCATTAGTCACGCCTACAGGCTCTCGGTCCAAAGCACACTCGCATTCCCAACTATCAGTTTTATCGTTATACAGGAGAAATAAAGTTGTAGAAAATTCATGAACTCAGTGCTTACAATAAACTATGTCAATTATGTCAGGTTAAATAACAGTGAGCAGAAAGATCAATACACCTGCAGTGAAACCAGTGAATCTCACATGACTTCGATGAGAGGATCTCTGCATTTCACGACTATCCGAAGTTTAAAGTGCACTTTTTCCTTAGTTTTGGTGTAAACACACTATTTATACTAAAAAACTGCGTAGAGGCTATCTGCTCAGGGTAAAACGGTAATACTTCAAGATATTTCATTCGCGTTCTCACATTCAAGATGCCAGTAAATATTTAAACTATATAGAAACTGAAACATAGGCTACTACTGAAAACAAAAATATTCACTTATTACAGACAATCCGAAGAGCATCTGGGCAAGCTCTTTGCATGAGTGGATAGGTACAATAATTAATTTATTTTATTAATTTATTTTATTTAACCAGGAAGGTCCCGTTGAGGTATATATGGTAGGACACCGCTGCTGACAAAGGCATAAAAGAGCAAGACTGGAGTTTGCCAAAACTTATGTGTCAAAACCACAATCCTTCTCTGAGAATGTACTGTGGACAGATGAGACAAAAGTAGAGCTTTTTGGTAAAGGATATCATGGCACTGTTTACAGAAAAAGAAATGAGACCTTCAAAGAAAAGAACACAGTCCCTACAGTCAAACATGGTGGAAGTTCAAAGATGTTTTGGGGTTGCTTTGCTGTGTGAACACTATCATGAAATCTGATGATTACCAAAGAATTTTGGGGCACAAAGTAGTGGCCAGTGTCAGAAAGCTGTGTCTCTGCCATAGGTCATGGGTCTTTGGCCATGACTGTAGATCCCACTATGTGTGCAAGTATGTGACAGATGAGCTAAAAATACTATTAGAAAATCACAGTAAGTGGTCATTTTGAGTACAAATGTTTTGCTTGTTTCTTTTATTTATAAAAGGAAGGAAAGGATGTGACATGAGTATTGTTCCATACTCGGAATTTGTGCTTTGCATTTCACCCCTCCAAGTGCACACACACAGTAGTGAGTAGTGAACAAACAAACACACACACACACACACACACACACACACACACACACACACACACACAAGATGTTGTGTTTCCATGTCTTCTGTTTCTTTGTCTTTTGTCTTCTGCTGCTGACTTCCTGGTGGCAGAGATACTGTGTCCCTTTTCAATCTGGGTTCTTTATCCACCATTCGAACAATCATTCGTTGTAATTTTTCATAAATTTTTCTCTTCTGTCCACATCCAGGGAGGTTAGCTACAGTGCCATGGGCTGTAAAACTCTTGATGATATTGTGCACAGTGGACACAGGATCTCTGGAGATGGACTTGTAGCCTTGAGATTCTCCATGCTTTTCCAAATTCTTTTCTGGTATAATTTTGTGTGAGAAAACTTTGACTTTTCTTCTTCTTCTTCTTTTTTTTTTTTTTTGTCTTTTGTGATGTTCCAGTGCAAACAAACACAATAAGCATGTGAATACCAAAACATTTGCAATTGGAACAATTTTCTGAGAGAAGTGATGCATTTTCTGACAGAATTGCAAGGGTGCCAAGATTTTTGGCCATGACTGTACATCTGTACTGCCTTCAGAAAACGACCAGATGAAAGCATCTCAGTCAACACAATGAGACACGGATCTGTAGGTGCAGTCACTGTGTTATTGTGTGTTAAAGTATTATCTGTTCCTTAGAGTCACTCAGACATATGACTAATATGGAAAGTTGGGAAAGGCTGTTAAACAATCCTTTCTTATTACTGAAAAAATAAATTATAAAAACATTCTTACACTGAAGGTGTGCCTGACCTTTATGTGGCAGTTGAGAATTTCACTGCACTGAGACATTGTGAGCTATAGCTTGTATTTTCTGTTTTCTCTTTAGTATTCTATACCTCTTACAGTTTTGAGCAATCACGAGGGACGGTTAAATATAACATTTCACTTTCATTGCAGAATGAGTTTGTGACAAACAAAACGCTGAACTTAAACCTTGTGTGGCTGTAAAACATTCAGATCAATCTTTCTCTGCTGTAAACACAACTTGATTGCAGTTGCCTTGTGAATGAAAGATTGAAGCAGCACTGTTTCAGATGCACAGCCAGATATCAGTTACTAATGTGATCATGCATCTACTCAGTTTTCAGAAACACATGGCCATAACTGTGAATTACACAGGCTGATACAAAAAGTTATAGCAGTGTTAAAGTTGAGTATGAATTACAGATTTAGAATAAGGTGTATAATAATGTGGCCCTGTGATGGACTGGTCTTCTGTCCTGGGTGCTTCTCTGTTTGTGGCCTGTGACCCTACAGAGGAGAACGAATGAATAGATGAGTGTGTTATAATGACATCAGACAGAAACTGTGCTTTTGCTGAGCAGGAATTTACAGCATTTTCTTTCATTATGTAACAGGATAATAAAAGGATTGAAATATGCAGTGTTATTTCTTCTGCAGTTTCATGATGGAGACTGGATTAAACTATTGGTATGTTCCAGTGTTTGGAGTTGTAAAAGGTGTGGGTCTCCTCTTGAGTACAGCACACAATAACTTGGATAAAAGAAGAGGAAAAAGAAGGAGCAGATGAATCTCGAGGCCCAAATCTCTTGAGAACAGTGTGACTGATCACAGAATGGACTTTGAGCCTGGGTTTACAGATTAACTTTTTATCAGTGTCCAGTCACAACAGAGTCCTGCACCCCGCTGCCAACAGACTCCTTCTCATGTGTATTACAGGTATTACAGATGTGTGAGAGATGTGGGAACAGCTGCGTGTGATCATTCACACACCACATCCTCATTTATCTAACATTCATTTATGGACTTGTTTTCTCTTTGTGTTCCCTTCATCGTATATCCTCATCATTATCGCCTCATATTGTAATCCTATTTTATCTGTGTGTAAATTACATTCTCAGTCACTGATGTGTTGAGATTATCTGTTGGTTGTCAGTGTGTTTTTGTTTCAGAACATACGTGTGTACTGCTCTTAGCTCTTGTATGTAACAGATTTCTTCACAGATTATTCATCTTTAAAGCGCTATTGAAGAAAATCAAACATCTCAAACGGTTCAGCCACGGCCCACGACAAACAATACTGATGAATGGATGTACCAGTGCCATAAACATATAATACATGCATTTTGTAAACATCATTTTCACCATTACTAAATAAACAATTGACATTCTACCATTTAAAAACAAAACAACAACTCATTTTAAAACAATACATAAAACCATGCCAATCACGTCATGCCAATCAAATGAAGTAATGAAAAGCCGCTCTCTGGTAATTCAGCTGAGAGATGCCAGTGGTCGAACATGGAAGGACTTTTATTTTGGCAAGCCATTTGCTGGTCTCCATGTTGTGTTTTTTTCTGCTCCAGTTTGCATCGCTCTCAGTGCAGACCTGTTGAATTCATGCGTATTTCAGAAAAGACTGTCATTTTTCCACAATGAGGGCTGTTCCCACATGGATAGATAAAGTACACGACCGGGATAAGGTTGAACAGTGGTGAGGCGCTTTATGGTTTTTCAAAACATTAACCGCAGAGCAGTATGGATGTGGTTAGCAACCGTTGCTATGTAAACAATATAAGCATCGATGACCCATCTTTACAGTTACAAGTGATTTCTGCCGGTTTCTTTCGTATTTATTTTCATAACGCAACATTTTCACTCAGACCTCACAGATGACATTAATATGAGCCGCGGTATATTGTCTTTTGGTTCAGAGGGTGAGGGGATTCTGTGTCTGCACTGCTCTCATGGTCGTGTTTCATTTGCTAATAACCCGCACTGTCTGTCTTTCAGTATCTATGATCTCGCCTTCAGACCTGACGGCTCTCAGCTCATAGTCGCGGCTGGAAATCGAGTTCTGGTAACGGATCTGCATCTCCACACCTCACACACTTCGCAGGCTGTGTGTACCTCCACACTAACTAGTGCGCCGTCTACATAGTACATTTTTTTACTTAGCATTTTTGAGCAGTACAGACACATGCAGCATTTATGGGCATCAGAACGATCATACAGTACGAGCATCCCAAGTGTTTGGGCATCATTGGAGTGTTCCGAGTCCCTAGATGCTTCTGTGATGCTTAACATGCTGTCTGTGTAGGGATCTCAGTGGTGTTTGAGAAATACTAACATGTGTTCATCTGATACACACTCTGATGCTCATTTAGACTGGAAGACTGTCTAACAATAATGAATTTAGTCCCATGATTTATAATACATCTCATTGTTAACATTGCTTTACTGAAACATGTTCAACCTCTGTACTGTAGGTTTGATTCTTTTTTGGCAAAAAAAAGTTTTAAAATATATTTTTAAAATATATTTTTCAAATTTAGTATATTTTTCAAAATATGTTTTAGCAATCTAAATGCATTTATAAGCTTTTAAAAATAAAATTGGCCCTCCATATATTTTAGTCCAAGAAAACAATCACATCAGGGTTATATTATAGTAAACTAAAACTATAGAAATGGTTACTTGAAATAAAATAAATCAAGTATAAAACAAACTTTTATTTCAGCAACATTTCATTAAACTAAATTCTATTTTATTTATGTACTAATATAACTAAAACTGAAATAAGGATTAATAAAACTATACAGACATTTAAAACAAAAATAATAATATAAATGACAAAAGCACAACAAAATTCCTAAAACTTTAACTAAAATTTACTTGAAAGCTTCCCTGTTTAGCAGAAAAAAACAATTTATCTCTCTCTGTATATATTGCCGTACTGTACAGGTGTTGAGTGAGTTCAGGTGGTTTTGATCAGATTGTGTGTGTGTGTGTAGGTGTATGACACTGCTGACGGCACACTGATTCAGCCGCTAAAGGGACACAAAGACACAGTGTACTGTGTGGCTTACGCTAAAGATGGTAATTATATCATACCTGTTTGCATCTCTGATTACTGATCAATATGAATATGTATATGTATATGAATGCATCATCTGCGTCTGTATGACTTTCCTCCTCTCCTCATCCACAGGGAAGCGCTTTGCGTCCGGTTCAGCAGATAAAAGCATCATCATCTGGACCTCCAAACTGGAGGGAATCCTTAAATACACGTAAGCTTTCTGTGTTTACTGGAGTCTGAATTCATCTGTAGTGTTTCAAAGTTGCTCTTTTAGTTATTGTTCAGAATGTTACTGAGGTAAATGATTATAAAATCATTTATTATCCTAGTGTTTCATTAGTGTTTCTGCTCTCCAGAGTTTACTGATAGCTGTGTTTGTGTTTGTTTTGACTCTTTTAGTCACAATGATTCAATCCAGTGTGTGGCTTACAACCCCGTCACACACCAGTTGGCCTCGTGCTCATCAGGAGACTTTGGTAAGTGTGCGCTTGTGTCAGTATTCACAAACCTGTTCACTACTGTGACATAAGACAACTACTGAACAAGAGATTCCATCTCTTCTATGAGGAATATAATCATTATATGTGAGACTGGACCACAAAACCAGTCTTAAGTAGCACAGGTATATTTGTAGCAATAGCCAAAAGTGCATTTGGGTAAAAATTATTGATTTTTCTTTTATGCCAAAAATCATTAGAATATTAAGTAAAGATGTTCCATGAAAATATTTTGTAAATTTCCTACCATAAATATATCAAAAACGTAATTTTTGATTAGTAATATGCATTGCCAAAAGCTTCATTTGGACAACTTTAAAGGCGGTTTTCTCAATATTAAATTTTTTTTGCAATTTCAGATTCCAGATTTTCAAATAGTTGTATCTTGGCCAAATATTGTCCTATCCTAACAAACCATACATCAATGGAAAACTTCAGATTTTATATGATGTATAAATCTCAATTTTGAAAAATTGACTCTTATGACTGGTTTTATGGTACAGTGTCACATATAATAATTATCTTATAATACAGCATTTTATATGTGCTTTTAACACTGGTAAATGTAACATTCTGGTGTATTTTATTTTTAGTCATTTTAGTCGTGTTTTTTTTTGTTTTTTTTTAGTAGTGGTTTTCAGATGCTTTAAATGGCTTTAGTGTAATGGTGGATCACATATTGTGGGACTCTTCCTCAAGATTGTGTGCTTTATTTTCTCATAATTTTCTCACTGATATTAAATGTAAATAAAGTTCTCTACAAAATGAAGACTGAACTTTGATATAATTATCTTGTAGCTTTGTATGCCCACTTTGACTGATGTCTTGTGCACCTGTTCTCTGCTTCATTTCACATCCACTCTTTGCTTTATCTTCCTTCTGATGGACCGGATCTGCTTCCGCACGTGTTTTCTGTGATCCTCTTACAGTTGATCACTGCTGTTTCCAGCTGCTATAACAGCATCATGTTTCTGAAACGTATATGATTCTGAACTCTCATAACTAAACATGCATTTGACTCAATCGGTTTCAGTGATCTGATACCAAACTGTTTTAAATCTTTTTTAAATCTTTTAAGTCTTTTTTAAATCTTTTAAATCTTTTTTAAACTGTTTTAAATCTTTATTCAGCAGGTGAATCATCAGAAACTAGAAACAGAAACAGAAAATAAAAGACGTTTTCTAAAAGTGTGCTCATTCTCAGCCCATTAAAGATGAATTTGCCTGTTCATCAGATTAGTAGAGATGTGTCATTCCATCACTGTCTCACCAATGGATCCTCTGCAGTGAATGGGTGCTGTCAGAATGAGAGTTCAAGCAGCTGGTAATAATAGCACAATAATCCATAAGTAATACACACCACTCCAGTCAATCAATTAAAATCCAGAGAAGACAAAAAAAAATCATCATTAAGATGCTAAAATATGAGTCCATAATCCATAATCTCAAGATGTTAACTGATGGACTGGAGTGGTGTGGATTACTTGTGGATTATTGTGATGTTTTTATCAGCTGTTTGGACTCTCATTCTGACGGCACCCATTCACTGCAGAGGATCCATTGGTCAGACAGTGATGGAATGACACATTTCTCCAGAGCTACACTACCAGTCAAAAGTTTGGACACACCCTCTCATTTAATGTTTTTAAAGAAGTCTCATTTGCTCATCAAGCCTGCATTTATTTGATCAAAAATACAGAAAAAAAGCAGTAATATTGCAAAATGTTATTACAATATAAAACAATGTTTTTTTATTTTAATATACTAACCAATATAATTTATTCCTGTGATGCAAAGCTGAATTTTCATCAGCTGTTACTCCAGTCTTAAGTGTCACGTGATCCTTCAGAAATCATTCTAATATGCTGATTTATTATTAGAATGATCAATGTTGGAAACAGTTGTGCTGCCAAATATTTTTTTGCAACCTGTGATTCTTTTTTCAGGATTCTTAAAAACTTTTTTTAACTTTTCCAGTTAAAAAGAACAGCATTTATTCAAAATATAAATCTTTTCTAACAATGTAAATCTGTGCTGTCACTTTTTATTAATTTAACACATCATTGGTGAATAAAATATAAAAAAAGAAAGAATAAAAATTTACTTACCTTAAACTTTTGAACAGTAGTGTATATTGTTAGAAAACCTTTCTATTTTAAATAAATGCTGTTCTTTTTAAACCTTTTATTGTTAGAAATAATCCTGAAAAAGTATCACAGGTTCCAAAAAAAATATTAAGCAGTGCAACTGTTTCCAGCACTGATAATAAATCAGCATATTAGAATGATTTTTGAAGGATCATGTGACACTGAAGATTGGAGTAATGATTCTGGAAATTCAACTTTAATTACAGATATAAATCAAATTTTAATGTATATTAATATAGAAAAACATTGAATTACATTGTAATAATATTTCACAATATTATTTTTTTTTCTGTGTTTTTGATCAAGTGAAAACAGCCTTGATAAGCATAAGAAACTTATTTAAAAAAAAACATTAAATGAGAGGGTTTATCTAAACTTTTGACTGGTAGTGTATATCAAGTTCAGCTTTAATTTGACAGATAATAGTTGTATGAATGTGAGTGAATGTCTCCTAAGAGAGGTCTGGTCCAGCAGCAGGTTTAACAAACGCTGCTGTAGATGCTGCACAGTGTTCAGTAATTTTTCTCACATGTGTTTGGGCTGCAGGTCTGTGGTCTCCAGAGCAGAAGTCTGTCTCCAAACATAAAGTCAGCAGTAAGATCACATGCTGTGGGTGAGTTTGATGAGGTTTATCACACACAGTGTGCTGTAGTGAACGGCTATGTGGTGTCTGATGGTGTGTAACGGTGATCTCAGGTGGACTAATGATGGCCAGTACTTGGCTTTGGGAATGATGAATGGAGTGGTGAGCATCAGGAACAAGAACGGAGAGGAGAAGGTGAAGATAGAGCGTCCGGGCGGCTCCTCATCACCCATCTGGTCCATTGCTTGGAACCCATCGAAGTAAGTGTTTGTGCTTAACTTAAAATAATAAATTCAGTTAACTTTAGTTTACTTGAGTTGAGTATTTAAGTGACCTCAACATATTTTTGTTGGATACAAGTTGTTGTAACTAATTGAACCAGCATTTTTTTTTACAGTGATGGACAAGTGTTATTTTAATAGGGGTTATGCACAACAGACTTCGATTGTCTGCTAAACAGGCCTTGTTGCTTCTGGTTCACACATTTTGCATATGCCTCATTAAATATGAAGCTGATTTACTCAAGATGCCTTCAAAGTAGACACTAAAGATGATCATAACCAATGTCCATCACATATGTGGATTGATATATAAAAGTTTTTTTTTTTTTTTATTCTTTTCACTAACATTTATATATAAAAATCCAATAAAATGTCCACAATAAAAACAGCTTAGCTTGTTTAACTGATTACCTTAGAAGTCCATCGATATCACCATTATTTATTACGTCTATTAACGCATTCTCCGACAAACGGAAGCGATGAGACCTGTTTTCCGGATATGGTCAGGTGACGTACGGCATATACCCAATTTTTTGGTTAAAGCTTTAGTTATTTTGTTGTGTGTTTTTGTAATTTTTTTTTTTTAGTTTTAATATTTTTTTTATTTTAGTTTTAGTTATTTTAGTACATCAAATATAAAATATAAAATATTATTGTATTATTGTTATAAAATAAGTTACATATATATATATATATATATGTATATGTATACAGTGGGTACGGAAAGTATTCAGACCCCCTTAAATTTTTCACTCTTTGTTATATTGCAGCCATTTGCTAAAATCATTTAAGTTCATTTTTTTCCTCATTAATGTACACACAGCACCCCATATTGACAGAAAAACACAGAATTGTTGACATTTTTGCAGATTTATTAAAAAAGAAAAACTGAAATATCATGGTCCTAAGTATTCAGGCCCTTTGCTGTGACACTCATATATTTAACACAGCTACTATCCATTTCTTCTGATCATCCTTGAGATGGTTCTACACCTTCATTTGAGTCCAGCTGTGTTTGATTATACTGATTGGACTCGATTAGGAAAGCCACACATCTGTCTATATAAGACCTTACAGCTCACAGTGCATGTCAGAGCAAATGAGAATCATGAGGTCAAAGGAACTGCCTGAAGAGCTCAGAGACAGAATTGTGGTAAGGCACAGATCTGGCCAAGGTTACAAAAAAAATTTCTGCTGCACTTAAGGTTCCTAAGAGCACAGTGGCCTCCATAATCCTTAAATGGAAGATGTTTGGGATGACCAGAACCCTTCCTAGAGCTGGCCATCCGGCCAAACTGAGATATCAGGGGAGAAGAGCCTTTTGGTGAGAGAGGTAAAGAAGAACCCAAAGATCACTGTGGCTGAGCTCCAGAGATGCAGTCGGGAGATGGGAGAAAGTTGTAGAAAGTCAACCATCACTGCAGCCCTCCACCAGTCGGGGCTTTATGTGGCACCAGTGGCCCGACGGAAGCCTCTCCTCAGTGCAAGACACATGAAAGCCCACATGGAGGACTCCAGAATGGTGAGAAATAAGATTCTCTGGTCTGATGAGACCAAGATAGAACTTTTTGGCCTTAATTCTAAGCGGTATGTGTGGAGAAAACCAGGCACTGCTCATCACCTGTCCAATACAGTCCCAACAGTGAAGCATGGTGGTGGCAGCATCATGCTGTGGGGGTGTTTTTCAGCTGCAGGGACAGGACGACTGGTTGCAATCGAGGGAAAGATGAATGCGGCCAAGTACAGGTATATCCTGGACGAAAACCTTCTCCAGAGTGCTCAGGACCTCAGACTGGGCCGAAGGTACACGTTCCAATAAGACAATCACCCTAAGCACACAGCTAAAATAACGAAGGAGTGGCTTCACAACAACTCCATGACTGTTCTTGAAAGGCCCAGCCAGACCCTGACTTAAACCCAATTCAGCATCTCTGGAGAGACCTGAAAATGGCTGTCCACCAACGTTTACCATCCAACCTGACAGAACTGGAGAGGATCTGCAAGGAGGAATGGCAGAGGATCCCCAAATCCAGGTGTGAAAAACTTGTTGCATCTTTCCCAAAAAGACTCATGGCTGTATTAGATCAAAAGGGTGCTTCTACTAAATACTGAGCAAAGGGTCTGAATACTTAGGACCATGTGATATTTCAGTTTTTCTTTTTTAATAAATCTGCAAAAATGTCAAAGTTCTGTGTTTTTCTGTCAGTATGTTTTTTTTTTTTTTTTTCAGTTAACACTTGTTTGAAGTAGTGATACCCCTATTACCTCAAATAATAATACCACTGCTGTAGACGTGAGTATCCTTGTTTCAGCACTGTCATCTCAAAGCTGCCCTTTGTGAAAGTTTTGCCGAAAATGTGTTTATCTATTTTTTACATTTTTTTTTTTATTAGTGACTTTCTTTGTTGTTTTGTAATGTGATTCAGTCTCATTAACTTTGGCTTAAGTGTCAAAATACATTTGTTGTTGAGAGTAGTTTGCACATCAGACACAAGGGGGATCTGTTGCACTAGTCCTTCTGTTCATCTAAATATGAACACACTCTGTCGTGACTGTATCTGATCTATGCTGTTTGTATCGCTGGCACTATCATTGCTCAAACTCCTAATAATGTGTTACTCAGTCTAGCATTGCAGTAAAAGCTCTCTGAACTCCTCAGTCCTCACTGCTGGTCCTGGAGAGCCTCTTTCCTGCAGACCCTGTGTCTGAATATTTCTGTTTCCACACTATCTAGAACACTATCTTTATTCACACATTTAGATTTTCAGTAATTTGCTTCAGAATGTCAATTCATTAGTCCCTATTTATCAAATGATGTGTGATATCTAGTTCATATAACTTACACTTGAACGTTTTCCTTGACAGTGTGTGATTTCACGGCACATGAGTTCCTGATGAATGCTGGGATACGTTTAGCCTGAGTTACGGCTGTGCAGCACTAATAGAGATAGTGTGTGCTGAACAGCACTGGACGCCCTGATGTCAGAGTCTAATTGTTATATCAAAACAGCACACTGAACTGTACAGAGTCTTCACTTTGTTGTTCAGGAACAGCAGTGTGTCATTTCAGTGTTGCATCACATTTAAAAAATGCTTTTTTGTCTCCCATTTACAGTCTAGAGCTGCCAGAGTGTGAATTCACACCTACTGTAAATTGATAAAAGTAGGTATAAAAAGTAAAGCTCAATTACAGGTGCGGTAATGTGTAAAGCAGGCAGTTCCCAGCTCCATATGAAAAAAATAGCACTTTCATAGTTACATGCAATCATTTACATACACATATGTATGTTTTTATCAGTGTTTCTCTGAAAAGCAACTCATTTCGGGTTTGCATGTGTGAACCTTGTCATCAAACAGCAAGAAAAGCTCAAGCTGATCTCAGCTCAGCTCAACCATATATAATTATGATTCATATTTTTGTGTTGTCCTTGTTATCATTGAGAAAACCTAATTCTACGATACAAGCATATTTGTGACCCTGGACCACAAAACCAGTCTTAAGTCGCGGGGGTGTATTTGTGGCAATAGCCAAAAATACATTGTATGGGTCAAAATTATAGATTTTTCTTTTATGCCAAAAATTATTAGGATATTAAGTAAAGATCATGTTCCATAAAGATATTTTGTAAATTTCCTACCATAAATATATCAAAACTTAGTTTTTTGATAAGTGATATGCATCGCTAAGAACTTAATCTGGACAACTTTAAAGGCGATTTCTCAATATATATATATATATATATTTTTTGCACCCTCAGATTCCAGATTTCAAATAGTTGTATCTCTGCCAAATATTGTCCAATCACAACAAACCATACATCAGTGGAAAGCGTATTTATTTGACTTTCAGATGATATATATAAATCTCAATATATAATAAATATGTATAAATCTCAATTTCGAAAAATTGACACTTATGACTGGTTTTGTGGTCCAGGGTCACATTTTACGATGATCAGTGTTAATGAATTAAAGAATTAAATATCTTCTTTTTTTTATTTTTCTTTTTTTTTTTTTTTTTGCATTTATAAAGCCATTTGTTTTTCTGAAAATGTGCATTACCTTTTGCATCAAGTTCTTTTATTTAATCAATAAAGTCACTTAGAATATTAAGACATTTTAGGATGTTACCACAAATAAAATCATTATTAACAAAATTAATCTTTTCAATGGAGAGGAAACACAGACGCTGCATCTGAATTGGCATTTAGATGTATTTACCCGCTGTTTTTACCCAGCTTGCAATTACAAATGCATAAATAATGTTTTTATATTTTATTCATAAAACGTTGAATGCTGATATTTGAAATTATAAAAAAAAAAAAAAAAGAAATGGTACTTTAAATGTGAAATTAAAACCAGCAGTAGGTGGCAGTAAGTCACTGTTAATAAGCGATACATTGCGATTGAACCGAATCATTTAAACGGTTTATTCATTAAGGAATGAAACACCGTCATGCAAAATAGAGCAAAAATAGGCAATATGGTGTCTAAAACATAAATGTCTTAATATTATCTTCTAGTTTATTGTAAAAAATCAATATCATGTTTGTGATTTTTGTGAAAAAAGGGCACTCTTCATGTGATTTTGATTAACTATATATAATTATATAAATACACATTTTCTGCCCCCGTATCCTGAATTTTGTGAAAAAGCATTTTTTTAGACTGAATCACGCGGTAAAAGAATGCACTCTAATTGAGGACAGTCAGTCTAGCCAGTGTTTAACCACTTCTCTTATAATCAATGAAGCTGTCCATACACTGTATGAAAAATTAAATCGCTTACTTACATAGTTCTTACATCTGCACTTAATTTCTGCACATGTTGCTTATGATGAGGGAATTTGCGAGTTTCAGTCTGAACAAAACTCCCTTGCTGCATCCCAATTCACAAACTATCCGTCCTAAATAGTATTCAAAAATAGAATTAGTATGTCCCAAATCGTAGTATGTTTCAAAAAGTATTCCAAAGGTTCCCGGATGGTCTACTACTTCCGGTTAGAATTCGAAGTGCAGATCGATCCACACTCTAATTGCTAATATTGCCCACAACATATTGTGCGGTAGACGAGAATTCGATTAGAACTACAAACATGTATAAAAGATGTTAAAAACTACAAACATAGCGGATATGCGTGACCGATGGACAGGTTGAGAACGGGGTTTGAGTAATAAATAATCAATGTCTAACCTGATGAAAAAATATTTATTTAATGTTATCCACATTATATTTCATCTACAGCAACATTGTGAACTACTATAATGATACGTTTGGTCATTACCTTTTAAATGCACCATTATGCAAACACATGAGCAGAGTTCTTGCCATGAAAGACCCACATGAAAGATCAACGTGCCTCTTAATTTCTCTTCAATATGGTAGGAAATCAAATTAAACGAAATGTGTGTCATGTTAACGGTTTGACAAGATGATTGACAGGGCAGTTTAAACAGTGACAAGAAATGCGTAGCTAAGCAACAGAGGGTCCGTTAAAGATGCAGCTGTGACAAAGTAGTATGTCCCAAAGCTTGCCTACTATTCTGCTACATACTCAAAAGTATGTACTTTTTCTTCACAAAAAGAGTACATACTTTTAGGCCATAGTATAAGTAGGTGAACTGGGACACAGCACCTGTTTCAGACTATTCTGAACGCCTCTGATTGGCCGTTGCATTCTACACTCTAAAGTCATGTGTGATTGGTTATAATGAGCAATGCTGTAAAAACACGCAAAAATAAAAAAAATATTTATCGTGAGATGATCTGAAATTAAATACAGCAATTGAATCGTTCCATTTCATTTTCACTAGTTTTAATGTTTGAAATATTATTGTTTTATTGAAAACTCAGAGGAACCTGAGCATTAGGGATGCACGATACCACACATTTTTAATGCGATACGATACCAATAATTTTTTATGAAAAATTACAGATACCGATACCACTTATTATTTTGAATGTGTATGCAATTTATTATATGTAAAGGCAAATTGCATGCACATACTGGCCTTTAATAACAAATTTATTAGAAAAGCAAATTTGACAACAAATACGTGTTTAAACAACCTTCTTACAAACATTTATTAAACAGAAATCTTAATAAAATAAACAATACCAACAACATAAACATAAACATAAGCATATTTTCACTCTTATTTCTTATATGTGACCCTGGACCACAAAACCAGTCTTGAGTTGCTGGGGTATATTTGTAGCAATAGCCAAAAATACATTGTATGGGTCAAAATTATAAAAAAAAAAAAGTTATGCCAAAAATCATTAGGATATTCAGTAAAAATCATGTTCCATTAAGATATTTTGTACTGTAAATGAATCAAAACTTAATTTTTGATAAGTAATATGCATTGCTAATAACTTAATTTGGACAATTTAAGGGCTTTTTTTTTTTTTTTTTGCACCCTCAGATTCTAGATTTCAAATAGCTGTATCTCAGGCAAATATTGTCCGATCCTAACAACCCATACATTAATGGAAAGCTTATTTGTTTGAATTTCAGATGGTATATAAATCTCAATTTTGAAAATTTACACTTATGACACTCACATTTGTGAGCCTAAAGATTTTTCTTAATCTTCAAAATTCTTTTGTAATATACATATTTTACAAAAAACATTAAATAACACAACATACATTTTAATAAAATAAACTATACCAACATAAACTGTGCATACTTTCACTTATTTCTTATTTAAACAGACCATTTTCTTTATACTCAACCTTCATTTTTGTAGTATTTAGCATTGCCCTTTAGTTTTTTTTAACAAACTTATTTATTTAAACCATTAATAGATAATAATTGGAGAAGCATGGGCACACCGTGTGCAGAGTGCATAAAGTTCGATTTGCGCAGACAGATTTGCGTGGGTTACGGTCATCGCAGTTTCTCCAGCACGGCTGGTTGCACGAGTTTTGATGATGACAGCGATGTCACGATTTACCAGACTCACCCCGTGTTTTAATACGGCCGTGCCCCCTTTACATCCTCTCCCCTTCTTGCTGAACTTGTTCTAAAATGAAAGTAAAATCGGAGGAAATAGAATATGAAAAATGCATATGAAAGCCATTGCACGCATTACCGAGAGTCAGTAAGTGAGCGCAGTCACCGATCACAATTTGCAAAACGCACATCTGAATGTCACAGGCACATGATCACTTTCGTTCCGCTGCAGACCGACTGGTGTGCAAGGTCTTATACAAACCGTCACCGACCATCCTGTACACAGTGCTAAAAAAACACGTAGTTATGCAGAAATGATTAATATAGTTAAAATATCGATACTTTTTAGAAAATGTCGATACCAAATCAGAAGCTTCTGAGTATCGATATATCGATAGCCCATCATCGATGTGCACATCCCTACTGAGCATCAGTCCAGGGCAGATGATCTCAGATAAAGCACACAGGGCTTGGACAGGACAGATGTTCTTTAATGGAAGCTGAGACATGTGTCACACTGAGCTCTGTGTGTGTGTTTTTCAGGGATGAACACAATGATATCTTGGCGGTAGCGGACTGGGGACAGAGGCTGTCGTTCTACCAGCTCAGTGGAAAACAGGTTGGTGTCTGGAAAAGGTTTTTATTACGTTGTGATCATACAAATGATCAAATTCATGCAAAAGAGAGATTTAGTGTTGACATTTACCTGACAGATGAGCTGAACACTAACACTTAAAGGTCAGTTTGTTTGTTAGTGAGTATTTTGATTTTGTCTATTGTAAATTCTCTTTATCAGTGTTGTCGAATTTCTGTTTCTATTCAGCAGTCAAACCTGTGCTAAACCTCACTTCACACTGGCACTAAATAATGTTCTGTTTACTGTTGTTATCCACTATTTGTTTCATAACCTTTATTTATATAACGCTTTTTACAATACAGATTGTGTCAAAGCAACTTAGAATATCAGGGATTTTTGTTTGTTGTTTGTTTAGTTTCCGTTTATCAAAATGTAATTTTTCTATACTGTATTTTTTCTTTTTTTCGTTTTTGCATTGTTTCACATTTTGCCTATTTTTATGGTTAGGCTATTTTTCAGTGCCATTTTATTCCCTTCCCACATGTCATCTGGCAATTGCTTAAGTCAAATCAAACCAGACTGTACCTGATATAACTAAGGCAAACATGCCAGGAAAATGTAAATTTCAAGAGCTTTGGCTAAAAAAAAAGTACACTTCAAAGACTGGGTGTTAAAAGTAGACAATAGAAAAGCAAATACTAAATGGGAAGAAATGCAAAGAATGAGTGATGAACTTGAAGACAAACAGAAAATCCTTGTGTTTAACCCCCTGAAATCATAAAAAAACAACTTTTCTGTAGAAATAGTACATAAAAATGTACTGTAAAAATTGCATTTGATGGTTAAAGGCAAAAAAATATGTTTTGTATGGAAACCTGTTTCTGCTACTGAATAAAAAATAAAAAAGGTTATCTTTTGTCTCACAATTGCATGATACAAATATAAACTTGCAGTTGTGAGTTATTAAGAAATAGAGAAATAATCTGAGAAATAAAGTCAAAATTACGAGATACAAACTCGCAATTCTGTGAACATATCAGTATTTTTTTCCTCAGAAATGGTCTTTATAACTTGCAATTGCGAGTTTATATCTGAGAAAAAAGTCAGAATTGTGAGATAGAAACTCGCAATCGCAAAAAAAGAGTCAGAATTGCGAGACACAAACTTGCGATCGCGAAAAAAAAGTCAGAATTGCAAGATACAAACTCGTAATTGTGAGAAAAAAATATAGGTCATGGAAATTGACCTTTTTAGTCAGTGAAAGTCAGGGAATTTGACATTTGGCTTAGAGTGGGAACCCTGGATTAAGTTTGATTTGACATTAGGTTTCACACAGTAAACCCAGTAAATTATCATAAATGACCAACTTTTTGAGCAATGTTGCTTGGGCACTTTCCCATTGAGAATTTCTACTTTGCCGTTGAGAATGGGTAACAAATTTCTGTCTGAATGCTTTAAGATGGGTTGTGTGCTCTGTGTCTTGCCCACTGACAGCAACATTGTGTATCATCAGCCTTAATGTATGCAGGGTAGATTCTGTCTCTCGCTGCTAGTTTAGGAAAAAAAAAGTTTGTCAGACATGCCAACTAGTTAGTGACCCGATGCAGACTAACATACACGCAGCTGAAGCTGATTGATTTGGTCTTGATTTGATTCACGCATAAGGTAACATGAGAGTAAGCTGGGCTGTCTCAAATCTTCCCAATGGCTGTCAGTTAAATCAGCTGCAGTTCCATTTCTCACACTGGGAAATGATGTGGCGCTGTTGAACTGCAGAGGCTCAAGAACCCTCTGCCCTGCTTACTAGGATGCCTGCAATATACATATATTCTGTACAAATGCAGAAAACATTTACAATATATTATTAAATCAGATCAATAAAGGTCTTTCTAGTGGATAAATGTTTTTGTGTGGCTCTGACCATACTGATAAGCTGCAGCTGTTTCTGGTAAATACACAAATGTGTTGTTTTCAGAAGTGAACGTCTCTTTACTATTAAGAGACCACCAGACATCAGCACCAAAATGCAGCCAAATTCTGTGACCGCAGTCAACAGAAATTACCTTTAACCACTGCACTGTTTTCTTCATGCTTCCTATGAGGAGAAGCGCTTAGTTACAAGGTTTTATAACATTTTTTAGTCAGTTTTAAGCTGATCAAGCATGTTTTTGGTCCTCAAAACAGGAGATGTTGCTGAATATGTAATTGTATGTGATGACTGTAATCAGCTCTTCTGTACATGCAGATGAGCTCCACCAAATTATTCACCCTCTAGAATGACCTCTGTATTGTAGGAATCATTGACAGCATCATATCGGCAAGACCCACGATCAACTGACAGACTATCCATCATGTCTATAACTCTATATGTCTGCTCTTCATAGTACATTACCCTCTCATTTCACATGAGCAGAAATATGTTCCATATGTTTGCTGTAAATACATAGAGCTGAGAGAAAGTGATCACGTTTTATAGAAGACGTCATCTGTGTGCAGGCCTGCTGGAAAACATGATTACAGCCACACACACACACACACACACACACACACACACACACACACACACACACACACACACACGCATACACAGACACACGGGTCCTGCCTCAGGTGAGCATGGGAAGTGTAGTAATTAAGGGAAAATATGCAGTGCTCGTTATGCAGCTGTAATGTCGTCGCCTCCAGTGCTGTCTGAACAAACACTCGACATGCGGCCTTCATTACTCTGCTATTCATAGAGCTCGTAAAACGGCTGCAGTCCAGAGCGCTGCAGCTATTTACAGGGAAAAACATGGAGTCTCATTGATGAGGGGATGTTCATTCAGACATGTGCACAGTAAAGCAAACCAAAGTGGCGCGGTTTTGGCCAAATACTGTGATGTGAGAGACGAGACAGGAGGTCATTTATGCAGCCACAAAAGATAAGTGTGAAGTTAATGTGAAATACTGTCCCCTAATGTGTTTCAGTAGGATGATTAATGAAAGCTATGGCTGTATTTTATTCAGAAAGAATTTAATAAATGACGTTACATACTGGAATGGTGCCAAACTAAAAATACATTTGCATTTCTTCTTTTAGCAGACGCTTTTATCCAGAGTGACTTACCAATAAGGAAAGCGATTTGTCCTGAGGAGGCAGTAAGCGTATCTGTGATCTTCAGCTGCTCTGCTGATGAACTCATAAACCTGTATTGGAGGCAGAATCTGTATTTTATTGAGAGTGAAGGGAGCTGATGGTGAACATCACTATTTAATGTGTCTGCAATGAGCACATTTCCAAAGTTTTCACTGACCAGCTTAAATGTATTTTGAAAATATAAACAAATTTTGATTTTGATGGCTGCAACACACTCCAAAAAAGTTGGGACAGAGGCAAAATAAAAGTAAAAAAAAGTTACAGAATATCCAGATTAAACTGTGAATGTGGAGGTGAATTAATGAGTTAACTGGGAAAAATAGATGTTGAGTTCTCAGTTTCAAAGACCAAAGGGACCATCTATCCATCCAGCGACACATGAAAAAGCAAACATCTGTCGTGGTATGGGGCTGCAGCAGAGCAAACTGCATACAGTGAGGGAAAAATTATTTGATCCCCTGCTGATTTTGTATGTTTGCCCACTGACAAAGTAATGATCAGTCTATAATTTTAATGGTAGGTTTATTTGAACAGTGAGAGACAGAATAACAACAAAAAATTCCAGAAAAATGCATTTCGAAAAAGCTATTTGGTTGCAAAACCCTTGTTGGCAATCACAGAGGTCAGACGTTTCTTGTAGTTGGCCACCAGGTTTGCACTCATCTCAGGAGGGATTTTGTCCCACTCCTCTTTGCAGATCCTCTCAAAGTCATTAAGGTTTTTAAGGCTGACGTTTGGCAACTCGAACCTTCAGCTTCCTCCACAGTTTTTCTATTGGATTAAGGTCTGGAGACTGGCTAGGCCACTCCAGGACCTTAATGTGCTTCTTCTTGCTCATTCCTTTGTTGCCTTGGCTGTGTGTTTTGGATCATTGTCATGCTGGAATACCCATACATGACCCATTTTCAGTGAAGCCCTGTCTGAGGTTCTCACCCAAGATTTGGCGGTACATGGCCTCGTCCATTGTCCCTTTGATGCGGTGCAGTTGTACTGTTCCCTTAGCAAAAAAACACCCCCAAAGCATAATATTTCCTCCTCCATGTCTGAGGGTGGGGATGGTATTCTTGGGGTCATAGGCACCATTCCTCCTCCAAACACGGCGAGTTGAGTTGATGGCAAAAAGCTCGATTTTGGTCTCATCTGACCACAACACTTTCACCCAGTTCTCCTCTGAATCATTCAGATGTTGTTTGGCAAACTTCAGACGGGCCTGTACATGTGTTTTCTTGAGCAGGGGGACCTTGCAGGCGCTGCAGGATTTCAGTCCTTCACAGCGTAGTGTGTTACCAATTGTTTTTTTGTTGACAATGGTCCCAGCTGCCTTGAGATCATTGACAAGATCCTCCTGTGTAGTTCTGGGCTGATTCCCCACCGTTCTCATCATCATTATAACTCCACGAGGTGAGATCTTGCGTGGAGCCCCAGACCGAGGGAGATTGACAGTTATTTTGTGTTTCTTCCATTTGCGAATAATCGCACCAACTGTTGTCACCTTCTCACCAAGCTGCTTGGCGATGGTCTTGTAGCCCATTCCCATTGTGTAGGTCTACAATATTGTCCCCGACATCCTTGGGCAGCTCTTTGGTCTTGGCCATGGTGGAGAGTTTGGAATCTGATTGATTGATTTCTTCTCTGTATTGATTTCTGGCTCCAAGGTGTCTTTTCCAACTCTTTTAAAGGGAGTGCTCCTAATCTCAACTTGTTACCTGAATAAAAGACACCTGGGAGCAAGAAATCTTGCTGATTGATAGGGGATCAAATACTTTTCACTCATTAAAATGCAAATTAATTAATAACTTTTTTGGAATTTTTTTTGTTTGTTTGTTTTTTGTTATTCTGTCTCTCACTGTTCAAAAAAACCTACCGTTAAATTTATAGACTGATAATTTCTTTGTCAGTGGGCAAACTTACAAAAAGGTGTGCAGGTAATATTGACAAGAAGCCATATATTGGGATTGTACAGAGACATATACTGCCATCAAGGAAAGGAAAGGAAAGGAAAGGAAAGGAAAGGAAAGGAAAGGAAAGGAAAAGGAAAGGACGTGTGGCCAAGTATGGTGACACATACTCTGAATTTGTGCTCTGCATTTAACCTATCCAAGTGCACACACACAGTAGTGAACACACACCCAGAGCAGTGGGCAGCCATATTGGAGTGGTGCCCAGGGAGCAGTTAGGGGATCGGTGCCTTGCGCAAGGGACTCACCTCAGTCATGGTATTGAGGGTGGAGAAAGCGCTGGTTAATCACTCCCCCCACCGACAATCTCTGCCGGGCCTGACACTCAAACCCCGCAACTTTCGGGTTATAGATCCGACTCTCTAACCATTAGGCCAAGCATATGCACATGACCAGCATTAAACCAGCTCAAACCAGCATCCATGCTTCAAAACCTACCTAACCAGCATATGCTGGGTTTTTTTTTCAACAGGGTTTTTAGACGCTGCCAGATCTCCTTCTGCATGTGCTACAGCAGTGTGGTTTCGTAGGCACAGACTGAATGTGTTTGATTGCTGGATCTGTCTCCTATTGAACATGTATGACCAGTCATGAAAAGGAGAATCAGACAGTGACACAGACTGATGAGTATCTGAAGTCATGTATCAAGCCAGATTATACAAAAATTTTGCTTGGAAAACTTAAAAATTAGTATCCTCAATTCCCAAACAATTAAACACTCTAATTAAAAGGACAGTTGATGTGACACATTGTTAAACATGCATCTGTTGTTTGTTTTTTAAAAGTGTGTTGCAGCCATCGAAATCAAAATGTATTTGTATTTCAAAAATACAATTAATTTGGTCAGTGAAAGATTAGAAAACTTTCGTTGTACTTTTGTCAATTAAATAAGAATTAACACATCACAGATTCTTGATTTTAGTGCATTTTACAAAATGTCCCAACGTCTGATTTGAGGATGTACTACATTTAGCAGCATCTCCTAGTATTGTGGATAATAGTCTGTCAGTGACTGCTGCAGGAGCTTCATCGTGAATATCTGACTGTGTGGAGACACAAACAAACACTGCAAACTGCTCTGAGCCGCTTATTAAATACAAGTATGATCAGGTTAGTGCAAATGATCTTAAAGGAGTTTATTTACAAAGCTGACAGAGCTGATAAAGATGTGCATGTGTTTAGTCTGTGTTTTGGGAATTATGTGTCAGTATAAGATTCAAGACCCAGAGTTCCCAAACTTTCTGATACTAAGGCTTGAGGTTTAGTTTGTCTTTATGCTGAAATGCATCTGTTGACAGAGTTTTGAAGATCTGCATCAGAAGGGAAGTGCAGTTTCACCTGTCAGTGATTCCCCATTATTTCAGATGATGACAGGACTTCAGCTACTGTCACAGAACTCCTTCATCAGAATAGTTGTTTATTTTAAATATCTGGCCATTTTTATTGCTAATAACCACAGAAAGTTAGCACAACATTTCCTAATTGATGTGAGATGGTATTAAAGGAAAGGAAAGGACGTGACATGTGGCCAAGTATAGTGCCCATACTCTGAGCAGTGGGCAGCCATATTGCTATCGCTTCGGCGCCCGGGGAGCAGTTTGGGGGTTTGGTGCCTTGCTCAAGGGTCTCACCTCAGTCGTGGTATTGAGGGTGGAGAGAGCGCTAATCATTCACTTCCCCCACTGGCAATCCCTGCCAGACCTGGGACTCGAACTTAAACTTTAAGAAATGGGTGAAAGTAGTAAAGTAGCCACAGTATATTTCTCATGCTGAATTGAATGGTGTTGTGTTGTTTTCTGCAGATCGGGAAAGACCGACAGCTGAACTTTGACCCATGCTGTGTCAGCTTCTTCTCTAAGGGCGAGTACATCGTGATGGGTGGCTCGGACAAACAGGCCTCGCTCTACACTAAAGACGGCGTTCGGCTCGGCACTGTCGGCGAACAGAGCTCCTGGGTTTGGACCTGCAGAGTCAAACCAGACTCCAACTATGTGGTCAGAGATCTCTTGAGTTATTAATGCATTATTATATTATTTGTTTTACTGTATTACTGTGCAAATTGGTCATTACAATAAGGGGAATCACAGGATTATTAAACTAAAGAAATAGCGTCACAATTCAAAACTTCTTAATGCTCCTAAATAGACTATAATTTCATCTTTGGTTCTTTGATTGTGTGGTGAAATATTTTTCACCTGCTTTAGTTGAATGATAAACACTGTTGTCATCGCTCATCTCTATTTAAAGCTATTGTTTATTAATAGTAAGACAGATTAAAGGTGTAAAATCTTACAGTGCATATCTAATCAGAGCAGAGATGTGTGCGAGACTGAGTTAATTAATTATGTGAAAATCACGACACACATTGGGCTATAAATCACAGCGCTGTTTTTCTCTCAAACTGTTTCAGTCTTTCACAAACATTAGGACATCATTATAAAAAGGGAGAGTTATCAAACGATATGTCTGTGCTTCACCCTTATTGCATTTGATTAGCATCTTTTCATTTGTAGGATTTTGATGGATATTTGTGATGATTAAGCGTCACACTCTTGTCGTGTTGTGCAGGTTTTAGGATGTCAGGATGGCACCATCGCCTTCTTCCAGCTGATCTTCAGCACGGTTCACGGCTTGTATAAGGACCGCTATGCCTACAGAGACAGTATGACTGATGTTATTGTACAACACCTCATCACTGAGCAAAAAGGTGACGTGAAAATACTCCAGCAGGTCCTACACTAGTGTGACTTTACACATGTCGACATACAGATTAATCCCAAATTTCCCAAATTTTAGATACAGATCAACTTTAGATACTATGTACAGAATTCCTGGCAATAGCCTTCAATGTGACCCATTTGTGTCTTTGTCTGAATGTTCTTAATTTTTCCCAACTTTCCCTCTTAGTACGAATCAAATGCCGTGAGTTGGTGAAGAAGATCGCCATTTACCGCAGCAGACTGGCCATTCAGCTTCCTGAGAAGATCCTGATCTACGAGCTGCACTCTGACGACTCCTCCGACATGCATTACCGCGTCAAAGAGAAGATCTGCAAGCGCTTCGAGTGCAACCTGCTCGTCGTCTGCTCACAGCACATCATTCTGTGTCAGGTACTAAAACTAATGGTGTCAGTCGATTTAAAAAAAAAACAAAAAAAAAAAAACACACATTTTCCTGAAATTAATCACGATTAATCACAATCAATCCTACCTACCTGAATGTAGAAACAATGTAAAGAATGTATATTTTTAATATTTGTTTAATGTCATCTTTTTTTATGACCTGAAGGCAAGTATCACTTCCAACTGATGTCTCAGATTTTTTTCTTAATATTTCACCATTGAATATAACCATTCAACGTTACAGTATAATTGAGAGCTATCACTTTAACATTTATTAGACTTTAAAAAATAACTTCTAACTTGAAACAATCTGTAATTCCATTCTAATAAATGTCATATAGGCTAGCTACCTGTGCCCTTCATCAAGAAAATATAGCCTAAAGTTATCAATCATAAATTATAAACAAAATTATATTAAGATAAAGCTTAAAACTGCAGAGGTTGTTAATTTCCTCTTTGATTAACAGACATCACAGCAGCAGGTTATTAGGATATTTTGGCTGCTGTTACTTTAAAAGCTGCCGCTGCTGAAGTTGCTGCAGATCTGACACTGCTTTAAATGTGACTCATAAATAATACATTCACTGTTTTAAGGCAGCTTTAAATCACCTTTCTTTGTAAATTAATGTCTTACCTGATGACATAACTACAACAATGCATGCTTGCAATTTCATTTTTGTTTAAATATGATACAGCGCTTTAATATAGGCCTACAGCGTGCACCGGCACATTTTTATAACAGCTGACAGGACAGGTAAATTAGTTTTTACTTACATATGGCGCCATACTGACGCCATCTCATCTGAACGCAGTTTACTGATGTTCTACTGAAACTCCTCGTCACTGCTACCATTTCTGCTCTCATTTGACTCACATCTGCTGCTGAAGTGAAGTTGGAGCGCATGTCTGAGAAGTCTCTTGTTTGATATGCTCCTAAAGACGCTCTGCACATCTAAATAAACGCATTTCTTTAGCACTTGTGAGTGGGGTGGCCAAACCTAGCCCCACCCCTTTGCTAATTGCGTTAAATATTTTTAACACGTTAAAGCATTAGTTCACTTTCAGAACAAAAAATTATAGATAATGTCATCCAAGATGTTCATGTCTTTCTTTCTTCAATCGTAAAGAAATTATTTTTTTGAGGAAAACATTTCAGGATTTCTCTTTATATAATGGACTTCTATGGTGCCCCCGAGTTGTAACTTCCAAAATGCAGTTTAAATGCATCTTCAAGGGGCTCTAAATGATCCCAGCCGAGGAAGAAGGGTCTTATTTAGCCAAACGATCATATATTTTCAAAAAAATTGACGATTTATATACTTCTTAACCTCAAATGCTCATTTGTCTCATCTCTGTGATGCGCAAACGTAGTCTGTGTGATCTGGGTCAATACAGTTAGGGTATGTCGAAAAACTCCAATCTCATTTTCTTCCCCAACTTTACAATCGTCCTACATCACTGCAGAAGTACAGACTGCGTGTTTACAAAGTGAACATACAAGGAAGATCAAATGCCCTTTACAACAACAACAACAAAAAAAGTAAAACTACAACTAAAGTACAACTATTTTAAAGTTGAAGATGAAAACGAGATGGGAGTTTTACGACATATCCTAACTGTATTGACCCAGATCACACAGACTACGCATGTGCATCGTAGAGTCGAGACAAAAGAGCATTTGAGGTTAAAAAGTATATAAATTGTCAATTTGTTAAGAAAATAACGTTTCGGTTGATAAGACACTTCTTCATCGGCTAGGATCGCTTAGAGCCCTTTGAGGCTGAAAAAAAAAGACATGAACATCTTGGATGACAAGGGGGTGATTACATGAAAGTGAACTAATCCTTTAATATTAAAAAATTAATCGCCTGCGTTAACGCACTAATTTTGACACCACTAATTAAAATATAATACTACATTAGCATTCAGACATTAGTGCCCGTGAAGAATGTCGATTTCTACATGAATGCTCCATAACATAGTCTAATCTTTCTTTCCTAAAAGAAATATTGGGCTGATGGATAAAAACAGAGCATGACAGAAAATTCAGAAGCCAGTCTGTCAAAGTGACGAATAATGATTTTGGGGTGTTCTTATTCTCACAGTGTAGTAAATTGTGGTTTTTGAGGGAAACTTGGCACAAAGATCAGCAAAGATCAGCAAGAGATGTGTTTGTGTGGAGGTTTCTGAAGTGCTCTGGTTTGATCAATCACTGCTGTTTTGTAATGTGATCTTTTTGCTATGACACTGACATCACATAACTTTGATGTCTTGATTTTTCATGATCAGTATCCCATGAATGATTCCACTAGACTGCGTGTCTTCATATGTAATAATTCTTGAGCAGAGACACATGACCTCTTAATATGGCATAATCATTCTCATAATTCTGCAGCAGGCGTGTGGGTGTCTAGAAGGCATTTGTGATGAGATGTGGCAAGCTGTTCGGCCCGTGCCTGATTCTGACATTACTACTTTCCCAGTAAAATCAGCAAAAATAAACGCAGAACAACAAATCCTACCATTGTTTATGAATACTTCATAATTTAAATAATATGTCATTATTTTTACAGCATTACAGTGATGACCATGAGAGTTATGTGACCAAATGAAAGTGTCCCAATGGAAAACATCCCAGTGGTCCTAAGAATAGCTTTATTCAGATCCAAACTGTGTGTGTATGATCTCATATGAAAGACGCGTGGTCATGCAGTGTTATCTAAAGTATGATCAAACACGGAGCTGGACGATGACTGAGAGTCTGTATTTCGCGGTCTGGTCAGATGTTGACCCGTCTCTTGTGATATGAAGCAGCTCATTCAAACTCCACACTCCATAAATACACACAGAAAGTGTTTTGTCTGGACGAGCTGGTCAGAATGACGTCTGTCCATTAGTTTGTATGTTGTAGTGTGTTTTGTTTCATGTATTTAGTTATTTATTATCCTTGATATATGAGTGAAAGAGAGAGAGAGAGGAGGCGTTGTCGGTTTGACTCTGATTGTCCAGCAGGAGAATTCAAGAGCCTAGAGAAATCCTTCAATATGTAACTAAAGCAGAAGTGAGATCAGCGGACTCGCTCTCTTCTGACATTCGGCAGACCCTCCATGTCTAAACATCTCATCCAGCAGGCCTTGATCACTATCAGCACTTCAGCAACTTTACGACTTCTAAATGGCCCTTTAGTAAGGAAGAGCAAAACAAATGTCTTTGTTCGTTTTCAGCAGCAGTATAACTGACTAACCCACCAGTAGTGACATTGAGAAGCCCAAATTTTATGCACCATTTCCCAGACTTAGTAAGACTTGGTTTTCAGTTGATTGCTGTAAGTGAACATGAAGAGTGATTTGAAGCAGCTCGATGTATAGTGTTCAGTAGCAGGAGTGGGTGATCAGTGCACACCTCTGAAAACTACATCTGTTGCTTGGTAATAAACCAAACAGATCAAAA
Organism: Cirrhinus molitorella; assembly: GCA_033026305.1. NCBI lineage: Eukaryota > Metazoa > Chordata > Actinopteri > Cypriniformes > Cyprinidae > Cirrhinus > Cirrhinus molitorella. The sequence continues at coordinate 34,585,010 of CM065125.1, read as the reverse complement.
TCAAACAAATTTGAGACCCAAGCAGCTTCTGAATGCTCAACTTAAACTGTCTTTAAGTCAAAATGCAAGTGATGTGTTTGTTGTCAACTTAAAAACCTATTTGCCATCACTCACAGTGATAAACTGGACATCTACAAAAATGATACAGTACATGCAGAATTGCATTTCATGTTTTAAATGTTCAGTGTGATGAATATTTTTTGATGTTATGGAGGTTTAACTATAAATGCAGTTGTAGTTGGCATGACATCCTTAATGCACAGACATATAAACATGAATGAGCCCACATCATACACAGCCCCCATCACAGATGCTATGCAGAGTAATTTGTGACCCTGGACCATAAAACCAGTCACAAGTGTCAGTTCATCGAAATTGAGTTATGTACATCATCTGAAAGTTGAATAAATAAGCTTTCTATTGATGTTATAATAGGACAATATTTGGCTGAGATACAGCTATTTGAAAATCTAGAATGTGAGGTTGCAAAAAAATAAAAATGTTGAGAAAATCGAATTTAAAGTTGTCAAAATTAAGTTCTTAGGAAAGCATATTACTTATTAAAAATTAAGTTTTTATACATTTATGGTAGGAAATTTACAAAATATCTTAATGGAACATGATCTTTACTTAATATCCTAATGATTTTTGGCTGTTGCTACAAATATACCGACTTAAGACTGGTTTTGTGTTCCAGGGTCACATTTGGAGTCGCTGGTTCTTTATGTCTCTGTATGTTGTATTCTTTGAAACAGATGTTGCATAATGTTTCCAATCTCATAACCTCTTGAATGCAAGAGGTTGGGCAGGATAATCTGGAAATCTGCAAGTCTAGTAGCAAGGTAACCACAGATTAACAAGTACAACATTTCAGGAGCTCAAACAGTTGAGTGTGGTGCTGAAAATGTCAAGGCCATAGGTTTGATTCTCAGGGTATGTGTAAACTGATCAGATGTTTTAATGCAATGGAAGTTAATTGGATTAAATCTCTGTCATGTGCATAAAGGTGGAGTACGTCACATTAACCCTGATCACCTCACACAACCACATTGCCATTTTCAACACTATAGATCTATTGTTTCATTGCGTCTTTATGTACGATTTTTTTTCTTCAGCTTTTTTCCTTCAGTGTTTGATTTATTTCAAATAAATGGCGCTTACTTGGGTATTTTGTTATTAAATGCACTGGTATTGAGTCATTTTGTGACCTTAGCTGTCAGGATATATTTTGGGGCCATTATATATAAAAACATTGAGTGATTTAAAACGGAAGGAAAGTAAGAAGTTATTTACATTTGTAACCTGTTTTGTGCGCGTGTGTGTGTGTGTAGGAAAAGAGACTGCAGTGTTTGTCCTTCACGGCCATCAAAGAGAAGGAGTGGCTGATGGAGTCTCTCATTCGCTACATCAAAGTGATCGGTGGCCCACCGGGACGAGAGGGGCTTCTAGTGGGACTGAAAAATGGAGCTGTATGTGATTTCGAAAATCATTGTTATTTCTGTTGTGTAATGCGCTTTGTTTCTATTTGGTGCTACATAACTACCGCTCTTTCAGAATCACACTTTGTATTTGCCCTGAAAGCTTTTTATGTGTGTAGATCCTGAAGATCTTTGTGGACAACCCGTTTGCCATCACACTGCTGAAGCAGAACACATCAGTGCGCTGTCTGGACATGAGCACATCGCGCAGCAAGCTCGCTGTAGTGGACGAACACAACACATGCCTCGTGTACGACATTCACACCAAGGAGCTGCTCTTCCAGGTCATACCTAAACCTGTACATGAGCTCTGATGAATTCACATGCGGATGTGCCAGCAGCACAGTTCGCGTTCAGATGTGTCCTGACTAGTGTTTGTGTTTTCCTGATTTTGCAGGAGCCTAATGCGAACAGCGTGGCATGGAACACGCAGTGTGAGGACATGCTATGTTTCTCTGGCAGTGGATATTTGAACATCAAGGCCAGCAACTTCCCAGTGCACCAGCAGAAACTGCAGGGCTTTGTAGTGGGTTACAACGGATCCAAGATCTTCTGCCTTCATGTCTACTCTATGGCCGCAGTGGAGGTTCCTCAGGTACAAGACACAATTTGGTGTTTCAGTCTTACTTTGATTGGAAATGGTGGAGAACGATCTATGTGTAAATAAAATCCACATGGGATGTTTAACAAAAGTAAAGTCATTGGCAGTAAGCCTGTTAACAGGGCTGAGAAATTTATATTTTTCTTTTAATTATTTCCAAAATTCAAAACCTGTTCCAGTTGTAAAGACATTATTTCGCACCTACTGATTTTATGAGGCTAGTAAAAGTAAAGTAAAAGACATGTTCCTGGTCAACATGTAATGATGAATCAACAATCCTACCACAAATTTGAGTTAATCCCTACCCCTAACCATAAGTTAAACTTTAAACTAGAGGGAAATGATAGGTTGAAACATGTAAAGCTCTGCAAAATCAGCTTCACCCATCATTTATGGAGAAGTGGTGAGCAAAAATTTGATGGTGCATATACATGTATATCTATCTGGTGACAGAAATTGTGTCACAGGCACTGTGTAACAATCGGCCTTATCGGTCGACATACAGGTTTTAAAATGGGGCAGATTTAACTGTGTGAGTTAAAATAGGTGTTTTAAAAGATGAGACAGCGTCAACAGATTCAATAAATAAAGGGTGTATTTACAGGTTTACATGGAACTTAAAACAATCCTAGGCTGTTAAAAGTATAGAGTTCTTCAGATTCATACCATTAAAACAGTCCTTAAGAAATCCAGCGTGCTGTGAGTTCCAAGTTACAAGTGTCCACCGGTGTATATACAATCCAAGTGATAATCCAAGTAAAGTGAGGTGCTGGATGGTAAGTCCTTAAAAGAAAACTCCACAATCCATCTTGTTTGGTCAATGACCCTGTTTGTTTGCCATGCTGCCTCCTTTATACTGGTCCCTTCCTGATTCCTGTCATGTGACTGATCACATGACAGGCAGACCCAAACTCATTTAAAGACATACACACATTAAAATTCAAGAGGACTAAAATGGCTAAGACAACATGTAAAAACCCTTTTAAAACTCAAATATACATAAAACCATTATAATATATTGAGCAGGTATAAAAACATGCGTCTTTGTGTGACAGTGTCACAACTGTACCCTTTCGTATGGCGTTAATGGCTAGAGAGTCGGACTTGTAACCCAAAGGTCACGGGTTCGAGTCTCGATACGGGGGGGAGAAATTAACCAGCGCTCTCTTCCACCTTCAATATCACGACTGAGGTGAGACACTTGAGCAAGGCTCCGAACCCCCAGCTGCTGCCGGGGTGCTGGAGCAAATTGGCTGCCCACTGCTCGGGCTGTGTCTGTGTGTATTTGGATGGGTAAATGGAGAGCACAGATTGAGTGCTCTTTGAGTGACTTTTTATTTCTGTTAGGGGAAAATGTCAAATATTCATGAAAACCAGATTTCACTGAGTGTAAATTCTAAAGATGATTTGGAATGTACTTTAATTTGTAATTTATTTTAGTTTTATTTTTTGGCCTTTGACCTTCTTTTGATAGGACAGAGCCGGAAATTAATAATAAAATATTATATACAAAAATATATATTTTATTGAATTATTTTATTGTATTGCCACTCCTAGTTACCATTTAGTTGGAACTCCGTTTGAATCTTACTGGCTGACATGAGGTTGAGTGACATAGAGTAACACATCACAGAGATCATAAAAAGGCACCTGTATGACATGTGATCAGATTCTTTGTCTTCAGGAAGTTGTTTGTCTGCTGAGTGCATGTGAAGTTTATGTGTGTGCTTAGAACAGGAGTTAGAAAAGAAAATGTCAGGTGTAGGAGATGTGTGATGCCATGCCCACATTTTATTATAGGGGACAACTCGCATGACGTGTGTCATCAGTATGGAACCAGTCAGTCCTTGAGAGGGCTGACTACATTTTTTGTCAGTGCTTTAAAATCAAAAGGCTCCACTCGCATAGTTCAGCTCCCGCATCTGTTGAGGCAGCGTGGGGGCATCGGTCGTGGGGATTGCAGGTTGAGTTGGCCGTGGTGGAGCTTGAGATGGGTATCCCTCTATCTCTATCTCCTTTCTCAACTCAGAGGGTCCAATTCCGGATTCATATACTTGCTCTGCGATTTCTTCTGATCGGAATGAGGGACTAATGCTGTCGACAGACATGAGGCAGGTATTTTATCACTTTTGAGGAGTTTCTTGAGTTTGACTTGCTTTTTGGCCAAGCTTAATTGAGTGGCCAAATGAGGAAAAAGATCATCTGCAGTTATACTTGTTGATCATTTCCCCAATTATACCTCTCAATGGGTCCTGAAAACTGTAAAAAAAAGGCTTACAGGATTCAGTTTGTCTTTCACCCACCTTATTTTAATGGTGTACTGCCTACCGTGGTGCATGTAGGTTAGATTCCTGTAATGACACAAGAACTTCAATCTCTCCTGGGCAAAGGGCTTATAGAGAGTGTACCTCTTCCTGAGAGAGAGGTCTGGCCTTTGGGTCTGCCCTCTGAAAGTCACCAGCTCATAGATTCCAGTCTGTCAACTAAGGTTGTTGAGACTATGAGTTCCAGAGTTCCATCAGCGAGGAAGCTATATGTCCTAAAATGGCAGCTCTTTGTGAACCCGGTTGGTAAAGTCCTAAAGTTCTTGCAGGAACACCTTTCAGCAGGGCTAGCCCACACAATAGCCCACTAGTAAATTTGTCAGCTGTTTTGGCTAGCTATATTGATGGAGGGAGACATCACCCAGATTCTGCAAGCCACATCAGTAGCCTCATGCTCCTTAGATTTTCCCCTCAAACTGATCAAAGCTGTTCCACTATACCCCAGACCAGACTATATTACCAACATGCCTTTTGTAACCATCCAGCTGGTCAAACTTCAAGCCTTTTTCCTCTGCCACATGACTCTCCAGAGCAAGAAAGGCTTCACTTATGTCCAGTCCGGGCAGTTAGGTCTTTTTACTGCTCGGGCCAGTGGCATAAATCCACTCAACTATTGGTCTGATTTGGTGGTCATAGCAGAGGTTGACCTTGGTCATCAAAGAGCACCCTTCCCATTAGATTACAGATGCTATCACTAGCATCTGTAGTGGTCTATTAGGTGCGCAGAAGAGCCAGGCCCACTCCACTTGCAGTGTAGAACATTTACAAGATCCAAGGGTGCACATTTACAAGATGTTTGTGCTGCATCTAGTTTTTCAGGCTGGAAATGGATTTAACCCCAGGAACCCAGGTCCTTTCTGCATCAGCAAGTATCTTTGCCAGTGTTATACTGCCTTGTTGTTGACATTCCCATAGCATCAACACAATGACACAGCATTGAGTTTCATTCAAAAGGGAACGTCTCAGGTTATGTAACTGGTTTCCTGAGAAGGAACCACTACACTTCTGGCAATGCTGTAACATCTTTGTGCATAGAGTTAGAACCTGATGATGAGTAATACAGGCACCAATGTATGGTCTCAATGGTGAACTGTGTTGCATACTTTATCTGAGACATTTTTTTAAATAAAAAAAACAAGCACCAAAAGTACCAAAATATCTTCTCCTGCAGTGGATCTGAATATTGTGTTAGTTGGGAGTTTTTGATTCAAAAGGTTAGGAAGCGCTGCATAACTTTATGTTACGCAATAACTTTCCATTTAAAATTTTTAGATTTTTCATCCTCTTGGACCTATTTGGTCCAAGTTACACCTGCTTTAGATGACTGTCATTATGGTTGATCTCTGCAGTCTGCTCCGATGTATCAGTACCTGGAGCGGCGCATGTTTCAGGAGGCCTATCAGATCGCCTGTCTGGGTGTGACGGATAACGACTGGAGGGATCTGGCCACAGAGGCTCTGGAGGGACTCGATTTTCACACCGCCAAGAAAGTGAGGCACGCACCCACTGCTTTTATCTGTCAACCTATTTTGTTATTGTTTCAGGATATATTTTCTTTCTGTCACTCTCATCAGGCGTTCATCAGGGTTCGAGATCTGCGCTATCTGGAGCTCATCAACAGCATTGAAGTAAGACATAATTTTCCAGCACACACATGCTTCACGTCACACTCTTCATCTAATCTGATCTTAAATTAGAGGTCTTTTTCTGCCCTATAGATCATTTTAAATAAAAAAAAATATATATTTCTAGTTTTATTGGATAGATTTGTTTTTTTAAAAAACATTTTTCTGTATTTTTATAAAGATTTCCATTTTTTCTAATCTAAAGTACTAAACAAAGTGCAAAATGTTGCGTTTACAAATTCATTTAATGCATGGATTACTTCTGACAACACAGCATGAGCTGGGGGACGGCATCTAGCACTGCTGCACGCTTCACCCTTAACATCTCAGCCAGGGTCACCAAGTGTTTTTGTGACTATCAAATCATAAATCCTGTAATTGAATTGTATGAATATATATTCTGAGTGTTTCAGAGTGAAGCGCAGCACTGTGAGCAGCTCCTGATTCAGTGCTTCAGAGTCAGAGCAGCTTGTCTTGCAGTAAATGCTGCTCCAAACAAACTCCATCTCTGCATGTACTGTGCATTTACAAAACACAGCACCCAAATTTGTTCTAAGAATAGTTTATAAATCTATTACATGTGTCTTATTTAGAAACTTGTGCCTTCCAGAGGACAGTAACCATTATAAAACTGACTGCTATTCCTTGTGATGCATAAGTTATATTGGATTTTCTTTTTTTGTAATGTAATTGTCATTTTACTGAAATGAGGCCTCAGTAATGTATGTGAATGAGCTCCAGAGGGCTTGTACTCATTTTATTCCTAAGAACTAAACAATATATTTTTTAGTCAGAGTATTTGTATATTCATTTTTTATATATTTTTTTAACAACAAAAAAGTACTGCTACTAGTAGCAGTTGAGTTTTTCCCAAACCTATGTTTAATTAGTAAGTAACTGAGAAGAGAGGAAAGCACATGTCTTTATTAGGTGGAAATATCTGAGAATTTAAAATAACAGTACATTTGATTATTTTCATAAATGTAACATTATATTTGACTGCAACCTAGCTTGTATTGTTAGTAAGTGTCATTATTACATCATGACACATTACACTCACATCCACAAGATGAATGTCTTAACATAGGTTAAACATACTTTGAAGAAGGTCACTTTTCAAGTGTTCAAGTATTCACAAGTGTTACTTAGTGAAGAATTATGTTTATCATCTCTTATTTCAGTACATCACTCTTCATTATGTGTCATTAACCATGCTGAGCTTTTCAGAGTTTGACATTGTGAAACACAAACCATGACCTGTTTTCAATACATTTTAACCTTGTGGGGACATTTCTTTGGTCTCCATGAGGAAACAAGATGATAAATCATACAGAATAAAGTGTTTTGTAAATGTAAAAATGCCTGTAGTTTTGTGTGAGGGGATAGAAAATACAGTTTGCACAGTAGAAAAACCATTACACCTATAAAATGAACCTTTAAAACATAGAAACACACATGTGCGTTTGTGACCTCTCTGTTATGATGAAATCATCACTGCCTCTCCCTGTGGATTTCAGATTTGCACCACTAAATGACTGCTTACACACAGACACTCACACACACACACACACACACACACACACACACACACACAGAGTTTTATCCACCCGTAGGCAACAGAAATTCAATAGTTCATTCTTTCCATTGAGAACTTCAGAGATCAAAAGCATTTCTGAACAACACAAACTTTCCTTCCCAGAAAACAAGCCACCCTTATCACACACACACACACACACACACACACGCACAGTTCATATTCTGATTTAAAGGAACAGAATCATTCTATAATCACTCATTCCAAACCTGACTGTTTATTATACAAAATGCACTATACAAAATGTTTTAATAGCAAAAGTTTCACCCACATTCTCTGTACATTTATAGCGATCAGAGGAAGTGATCAGCAGACCACTGCACATACAGTCATGGCCAAAAGTATCGCCACCCTTGCAATTCTCTCAGAAAATGCAACACTTCTCTCAGAAAATTGTTCCAATTGCAAATGTTTTGGTATTCACATGCTTATTGTTTTTGTTTGCAGTGGAACATCACACACACACACACACACACACACACACATACACACACACACAAAAAGCAGAGAAGAAAAATCTAACTTTTCTTACACAAAATAAAAAAAATGGACTGGACAAAATGATTGGCATCTTGTCAAAATTGTAAGAAATAATTGGTTTTCAAGCATGTGATGCTTGCAACCAGTTAAAATGGAGAAAAGTTGACTCAACCTTTCTGTCTGTGGATTTGAAAGAAAAAAAAATGTGGAAAAACATGGTCAATCTCAAGGTTACAAGTCCATCTCCAGAGATCTTAATGTTCCTGTATCCACTGTGTGCAATATCATTAAGAAGTTTACAGCCCATGGAACTGTAGCTAACCTCCATGGACGTGGACGAAAGAGCAAAATTAATACAAAAAATTGCAATGAAGCATTGTTTGAATGGTGGATAAAGAATCCAGATTAACTTCCAAACAAATACAAGCTGATCTGCAGACCTAGGGTACAACAGTGTCAGCCTGCACTATCCGTCAACCACTGCTGACACAAAGGCATAAAAAAGCAAGACTGGAGTTTGCCAAAAACATATGTGACAAAACCACCATCCTCTGGGAGAACGTACTGTGGACAGATGAGACAAAAGTAGAGCTTTTTGGCAAAGAACATCATGGCACTGTTTACAGAAAAATAAATGAGGCTTTCAAAGAAAAGAACACAGTCCCTACAGTCAAACATGGTGGAGGTTCAAAGATGTTTTGGGGTTGCTTTGCTGCTTCTGGCACTTGATGCCTTGACTGTGTGAACAGTATCATAAAATCTGATTATTACCAAAGAATTTTAGGGTGCAACGTAGTGGCCAGTGTCAGAAAGCTGTGTCTCCAACAGAGGTCATGGGTCTTCCAGGAAACAAATTTCAAAAAGCACTCAGAAATTGTTACAAACAAAGCGCTGGAGAGTTCTGAAATGGCCAGCAATGAGTCCAGATCTGAATCCCATAGAACACTTGTGGTGAGATGCAGTTGGGAGAAGGCATTCTTCAAATTTGAAAAAGAAGACTGGTCCAAAATTCCAGTAGAGAGGTATAAGAAACTCATTCATTTTTACAGAAAGCCATTGATTTCATTTTTTTTTTTTTTCCCCAAAGGAGGTGCTACCAATTATTATTAAGTTAAGGGTGCCAATCATTTTGTCCAGTGCTTTTTTTGGTTCTGTGTGAAGTTGTATCAGATTTGACTTTTCTTTTCTGGTTTTTTTTTTTGTTTTGTTTTGTTTTGTTCCAATGCAAACAAAACAAATAAACATGTGAGTACCAAAACATTTGCAACTGCAACAATTTTTTGAGAGAAGGGTTGCATTTTCTGACAGAATTGCAAGGGTGCTGATATTTTTGGCCATGATTGTATACTGGCAAATGACACCCCATGTTATGTAGACACAAAACATGGTTTAGTTCATATATTGTAAATGGGCTAATAAATTGACTATATTTAATGGGCTTTTTATGTTTATACAATAACAACATAGTTAAACCTGAACATTTAGACCTTTGTGGGGCCTTTTTTCTGTCTCATTTAGGAAAACAGTTTATAAATCACACTAAGATGTTTTTTTTTAACATGTTTTGTGAGGGGTAGGGTTAGGGAAGAGAATATGCTGTATTAAAATCAATATATCTATGTAAAGTCTCCATAAAACATGGAAAGACAACATATTTCAGTTGTAAATTTGTTTGTGTGTAGAGTTTTGTAATGGTCTGCAGTGATCAGACATGTCTGTACATGAAACACTACATCTGTGTGTCTTACTGTATGTGTGTTTTTTACAGGAGAGGAAGAAAAGGGGAGAGAATAATAACCAACTCTTCCTGGCTGACGTATACGCGTATCAGGGAAAGTTTCACGAGGCTGCCAAACTCTACAGAAAAACTGGCCATGACAGCCGAGCACTCAGCATGTACACAGACCTGCGCATGTTTGAGTACGCTAAGGTAGATGTGTGTGTGTGTGTGTGTGTGTGTGTGTGTGTGTGTGTTTGCCCTTGCTGCTGCTGTTCATTCTGCCCACCTAGACAGGAAGAGAGCAGCTGTCAGACATTTTAATACATATAGTCAGACTGTGCAAGTGATTGTACAGAATGCACAGAAAAATCTGTGTGTAGACTTTGTGAACTTACTTACAAATTGTAGTCAGTTACTTAAGTGAAATTACATAATGAAAATTGTAGCTAGTAATGTAATCTATTACATTACACATTTTAGAGAATATAATCTGACTACTTTGTATTTACTGTTAGATTTTCTAGCTAGTTTATCACGTTGAGGGTCTGCATGTTGGTCACACCCCATCACTTTGTTTAGTCTACCAAACATAAAAAAGTAAAGCTAAATAATATGTTTAAATAAAAATAAAAACTTCTATTATTTAGATCTTTTTATTCTTCATTGCATGTTTCAGTATGAAGAGGTCCACACATATCGACTTAACACAACCATAGCTGTTAGGATATACAGACCCGGTTTACATTAGCTGTCCTTAACTATTGTGCAGTTGATCAGTGTACTTGTGATGTGTTTGTGTTGAAGGACTTCCTGGGCTCAGCAGACCCCAAGGACACGAAGCTGCTGATGAAGAAGCAGGCAGACTGGGCCAAGAACAGCAAAGAGCCTCGAGCGGCTGCGGACATGTACCTGACTGCAGGAGAACACATGAAAGCCATTGAGATCATTGGAGAACACGGCTGGATGGACATGTGAGCCACACACACATGCTGCCGTTGTATGATGGACACACTCACACACACACAAACACACACAAGAGCTTTAGTGATTGTAGATATTAAAGCAAACTGTGTTCCTCCAGAAGCCAGAAACATCAGCAGCTGCCTTTGATTAAGAACTAGTCACAAAAATCAGTCATAAGGCTCAATTTTTGAAACTGAGATTTATAAATCATCTGAAATCTGACTAAATATTACTTTCCATTTTGATTTTGATGTATGGTTTGTTAGGGTAGGACAATATTTGGCCGAGATATTTGAAAATCTGTAATCCGATGGGGGGAAAATAACTAAATACTGAGAAAATCACCTTTAAAGTTGTTATTTAAAGTTAAATATGCATATTACTAATAAAAAAATATGTTTTGATATATTTACAATAGGACATTTACAAAATATCTTCATGGAACATGATCTTTACTTAATATCCTAATGACTTTTGGCATAAAAGAAAAATCAATAATTTTGACCAATACAATGTGCTACTTAAGACTCCAGGGTCACATATGTTTTGAGCCATGGTCAGATATGGAAGGCCTGCATCCTGACCCACTGTTCCCTCAAAAGAGGACAATAAATGTAAAAACGGAAAAGAAAATCAGCTTAACAAGATACTGATATACACTTATGCATAATGACATATGCACATACAGACCAGCACAATGGCTGACATAAATCATTATGCTCTCTTTGTCTCTCTGTCTGTGTGTAGGTTGATAGATTTGGCTCGTAAGCTGGATAAAGCGGAGAGGGAGCCGCTGTCTAGGTGTGCCATGTTCTTTAAGAAGTTCAATCATCACGGCTATGCTGCTGAGATTTATAATAAAATGGGCGATCTGAAGGCGCTGGTGCAGCTTCATGTGGACGCCAGACACTGGGATGAGGTACGAGTGTATGTCTGTGCGTACTGGTTTTCTTTACATCAGCGGTTTCCAATCTTGGTCCTAGTCCTTAGCAGGTCTTAATAATTGGAAAATAAAACTTCAGATGAACAACAAAGACATTTAAGACAGACACCAATCTTCCCAGGAGTGGACGTCCCGGTAAACTCACCCCAAGATTAAGTACCAAGACTGTACCAAGAACTACACCTCAGACTCTACAGGCTTCAGTTACCATGTTAAATGATAAAAGACAATTAGAAAAAGACCCAATAGAGACTTGGTTGCAGACATGTTCATGCACTCTCATTGCAAGGGACGTTGCAGGTGCAGGTGGCGATTCCAAATGGCATCACTTGCAAGAGTGCATGTCTGAAAGTGCATGTGCATTACTGCAGCCAGAAACACAAAAGACTAGACAGGTATTACATGGTTTCCATTCTCTCTAAAAAGAACATGGCAGGATAGCTGAGGTTTGCAAAACTGCAAAACCTTAAGACTTCTACAACAATGTCTTTTGAACAGACGCGACTAGACCAAAGTGGAGATGCTTGGCCATAATACACAGCGCCACATTTGGTAAAAGCCAGAGGAGCATCAGCACAAACAACTCATACTAAACGTCAAGCATGATTTTGGGTTAGTTTTGTAGCCACAGGTCCTGTGCCATATACAGTCACTGAGTCAACCATTAACTCCTCTGTATACCCAAATTTTCTAGAGCCAAATGTGATGCCATCTCTCTGACAGTTAAAGCTTGGCCAAAATTGGGTCATGCAACAGGACAGTGATCCCCAAAACACCAGCAAATCTACAACAGAACAGCTGAAAAGAAAAGAATCAAGGTGTTGCAATAGCCCAGTCAAAGTCCAGAACTCATCCTGACTCAAATGATGTGGTGAGAGCTGTGCATAAGCAAATGTCTACAAACCTCAATAAACTGGAGCAACGCTGAAAAGGAGAGTGAACCAAAATTCCTCCAGAAATGATACAGTCATACAGAATATGATTACTTGAAGTGATTGCTGCTAGAAGAAGATTTTCAGAGAGTTGAATCATCACACATGGCTTTTACCATATTGGCTTTGTTTTTGATAAATAAATAATGACACATATGATATGTCATGTGTTGTTGTTAGTCTGAGGTTTTCTTTTCTTAATTTTAAGACCTTAGGACCAGATGATTTTTCTATTATGCTCTTTTTCACATGACTGTATAAAATCAGGCACAGCCACATTTGATGAAATAATGGCTCTGCTGGCTTTAAATAATCAGAGGTTGTGGGTGAGGCAGCTGTGCTGCTCAGATCTTCAGACACTAACTGTTTCAAGTGGTCAGTGAGACACTGCTACACTGCTAAACATTGGCAAAACTGATATATAAAAGCCATTTTGCAAATGACTGATGGACTGGTGTGTCTTCTACTTGTTTCAGGCATTCTCTTTAGTGGAGAAACACTCTCAGTTCAGAGATGATGTCTATGTGCCGTATGCGCAGTGGCTGGCTGAACATGACCGCTTTGAGGAGGCCCAGAAAGGTCAGTCAGACACACCGTTCATGTGCAGGACTGGAGAGAGAGTGTGTCTGGATTCTGCTTGGGCAAACATTCACTCTGCAAATTAGAATTGGCAGCAAGATATGTTTGTTATGATTCCTATCGAGAGTCCTCATAATGATGGCTGTGTGTGTGTGTTTAACTGGGAAGAAAGTTTGTTGTACATGACATTATTGTCTGACTTTCATTTGTGCCGCATATCATGTGTCTTTGGATTAAGATGACATACAAGAGTTGGTATGCATCTGTGATAATTCAATTTTGCAAAAAGCATGCAGAATGATTTATTTTTGTCACAAATCCCATGTCAGTTTTTTGATGCTGAAGATGAACGCAAACTGTTCACGATGCATGAAATATTGGAAGAAAATCTATAAAATTTAATTGGGGGGTGTTTACATTCTCTCAGGGGAAGCTTAGAAGGTATTTTCTTTTCATCTTGTCACTGTATTATTCAAACTAAAGTAGTATTGCTAGATGCAGAGCTGCTTTGTTTACAGCGGTAACCAGGAAAACACTGTATCGCTGCTGTTCCGTAAGCACCACCTGCTGTCAGAGAGTGCATTTGCGCTCTCAATCAACCAGTGTGCTGTTTTTGTCTCCTGTAGATATTTTTTTTATGCAGCATAATTTCACGAAGATAAAGTTAGACCGTTCTGTTTTTGCTTCAGATTTTAAAATTTGATCAGAAACTGCCCATGTATGTAGAACCTTTCTTTGAATCGTAGGGCTGGGCGATATGGCCAAAAATGTATATCATGATATATTTCTTATTTTTGGTCGATACAATATAATTCCGTCAGAATTTGTGCCCAGAATGACCCCAAACAGATGGCTGTACAAACTTCTGAAAAATGAATTAGAAGAGCTCATATTAAAGAGCTGATTTTATAGTTAAGTCATGGCCATAAACTTTGTTTTTAAGACTTCTTGAGAAAGGAATACAGGTCCTTCTCAAAAAATTAGCATATTGTGATAAAGTTCATTATTTTCTGTAATGTATTGATAAACATTAGACTTTCATATATTTTAGATTCATTACACACAACTGAAGTAGTTCAAGCCTTTTTTTTGTTTTAATATTGATGATTTTGGCATACAGCTCATGAAAACCCAAAATTCCTATCTCAAAAAATTACCATATCATGAAAAGGTTCTCTAAACGAGCTATTAACCTAATCATCTGAATCAACTAATTAACTCTAAACACCTGCAAAAGATTCCTAAGGCTTTTAAAAACTCCCAGCCTGGTTCATTACTCAAAACCGCAATCATGGGTAAGACTGCCGACCTGACTGCTGTCCAGAAGGCCATCATTGACACCCTCAAGCAAGAGGGTAAGACACAGAAAGAAATTTCTGAACGAATAGGCTGTTCCCAGAGTGCTGTATCAAGGCACCTCAGTGGGAAGTCTGTGGGAAGGAAAAAGTGTGGCAGAAAACGCTGCACAACGAGAGGGGGACCTGCGGAAGCAGTGGACTGAGTCTGGAGTAGAAACATCCAGAGCCACCGTGTACAGGCGTGTGCAGGAAATGGGCTACAGGTGCCGCATTCCCCAGGTCAAGCCACTTTTGAACCAGAAACAGCGGCAGAAGCGCCTGACCTGGGCTACAGAGAAGCAGCACTGGACTGTTGCTCAGTGGTCCAAAGTACTTTTTTCGGATGAAAGCAAATTTTGCATGTCATTCGGAAATCAAGGTGCTAGAGTCTGGAGGAAGACTGGGGAGAGGGAAATGCCAAAATGCCTGAAGTCCAGTGTCAAGTACCCACAGTCAGTGATGGTCTGGGGTGCCATGTCAGCTGCTGGTGTTGGTCCACTGTGTTTTATCAAGGGCAGGGTCAATGCAGCTAGCTATCAGGAGATTTTGGAGCACTTCATGCTTCCATCTGCTGAAAAGCTTTATGGAGATGAAGATTTCATTTTTCAGCACGACCTGCTCACAGTGCCAAAACCACTGGTAAATGGTTTACTGACCATGGTATTACTGTGCTCAATTGGCCTGCCAACTCTCCTGACCTGAACCCCATAGAGAATCTGTGGGATATTGTGAAGAGAAAGTTGAGAGACGCAAGACCCAACACTCTGGATGAGCTTAAGGCCGCTATCGAAGCATCCTGGGCCTCCATAACACCTCAGCAGTGCCACAGGCTGATTGCCTCCATGCCACGCCGCATTGAAGCAGTCATTTCTGCAAAAGGATTCCCGACCAAGTATTGAGTGCATAACTGAACATAATTATTTGAAGGTTGACTTTTTTTGTATTAAAAACACTTTTCTTTTATTGGTCGGATGAAATATGCTAATTTTTTGAGATAGGAATTTTGGGTTTTCATGAGCTGTATGCCAAAATCATCAATATTAAAACAAAAAAAAGGCTTGAACTACTTCAGTTGTGTGTAATGAATCTAAAATATATGAAAGTCTAATGTTTATCAGTACATTACAGAAAATAATGAACTTTATCACAATATGCTAATTTTTTGAGAAGGACCTGTATATTACTTTAGGGCTTTATTACCTTGTCTTTTATTCCCGCCGTAATTCAAATAAAAATGTCCTGGAAAATGATAATCGAAAAAGAGTGGGAACCCTGTACAAATTCAACAACAATGTATGTTGCGACCACCGCTAAATATTCAGATATTTTTATGTAAAATCATGTTAACTTGATTTTGTCATTCACAGTGCTTGGAGTGATCAGTCGTAGCAGTGATTTTCAGTTCCATGCTAAAAGCCTGGATCTGACAAAGTATTTTAACTGGCTTTAGAGTAACAAATATTACCCTGCCCAAAAGTGCATGTTATTTGTTGTTGTTATAAAATCAGTTTTAGTTCAGATTCTTAATATGGGTCTTGTTCTGGAAATGTGTGGCATTGATCTGCTTTACCGAACGCATTCACACACTTGTAGTGTCATCTTTATTCTTAAAACAGCTTTGTTTTTGAAACTGGTCAGTTAATGGCACTTTGTCATTTCATCTGTTGATTATTTGTCAGCTTTCCACAAAGCTGGGCGTCAGGCGGAGGCCGTACGGGTGCTGGAGCAGCTTACCCATAATGCTGTGGTGGAGAGCAGGTTTAACGATGCCTCATACTACTACTGGATGCTGTCCATGCAGTGCCTCGACATCGCCAGAGGTCTCTTTGAGTATACGATTGATTTTTTGCTTTACTTAATGAAATGAAGAGTTCTGAGATGCTTGATAAATCCTGTTTTATTTGTGAAAGATCACTTTTGTGTTCAGTGAGAAAGCACCTGAAATGTCTTTGGGTGGATGTGAATATATATATATAATATATTTTCTAGATAACTCTGAGAAGAAGGAGGAGATGCTGAAGAAGTTTCATAGTTTCCAGCACTTGGCTGAGCTGTATCACGTGTATCATTCTGTCCATCGCTACATGGTGAGTGTGAGAAGTGACCTGGTGTTAATGAGCGATATCAGCTACTTTCAAGTGCAGCTTTAATAGAATAGAAATGTCTTGTAGTCCAGTAGTGTGTGCAGCACAGAGGCCAGCAGCATCACTGAACTAAATGTGACGCATGGAACATTATACACAATGGTTAATAAAGCAGAAAGTCAATAGGGCTTTCATATGACTTAATAGGCAATATAATCAGTATAATAAATATTGGTTTCTCTGAATAGTGAATGTAAGTATGTCTTTAAACTGGAAACCTTAAGATCTGTTGGGCTAAAAACTTGAGAGTAGACTTTATTTCAGACATCCAGCACACAACACTTCATGTAGTTCATTGATGAATGATGACATACTGACATACAGTGATAAATGTGAGACTTTCCTGCAGCCCAGTATGTGAATATTAGAAATCACTTTGAACAGTTTCTGTGTTCTGGTGTGGTGTTCATATCTGGGTTTGTGTTTCCAGTCAGAGCCCTTCAGTTCCAACATGCCAGAAATACTCTTCAACATCTCCCGCTTTCTCTTCCACAACTTGACCAGAGACGTTCCTATGGGCATCTCCAAAGTGTATCCTTCACTCGCTGCACACACTCTTGAACTTCTGGAGAGTTTCAGTGAGACACTCTTGCGTGTCATACATTAGTGTTGAGTTAGGCTGAAGTGTTGACAGGGTTGATGTGAGCTGTGACCATTGGATGGTGTGTGTGTGTGTGTGTGTGTGTGTGTGTGTGTGTGTGTGTGTGTTAAATGCAGAATAAACACCAGAACCTATGGAAATTTGTGAATATTCATAAAACTGGATATAAGAGTATGATTTGATCTGTCACTACATACAAACAAACACACACACACACACACACACACACACACAATATCTCTCACATAGTTCTTCTCACTTTCTCTGTGTTAACTATCAGCTGTCTATTTTGGGAGAATTCAGTGTGAAGAACAGAACCAAGATGCTTTTTTCCCTGCAAAAAAAAGTATCTTCAGAAAGACTGTGGATGTGTTGTGACTCGTAACAGCGTTTAAAGCAGGAGCAGCACCTCTCATGGATCACTGCCTCAATTCAAATTATGAAGTCTCATACACACACACTGTTTTATTTTGTTGTATAGCTCACACAAAGGTGTTGCATGAATTCAAAAGGCTTGGAATCTAGCAAATCACATAGCAAGTCTGCTTTTATAATACTGATTGCATCATACTGTTTTGGTGCTTTTCTTGCTTGAGCGCACCAGCCTCCATTAAAAGTAACTACTGTACATGAAAACAACTACCAGTACATTTTTTACACCAGCTATGTCTGCTTGTCATGGCAGGAAGAATGTTGTTTGTGTTTGGAACAATTACGTTTGAGTAAATGATGATACATTTGTGGCTTAGCTTTGCTTGAAATAAAACTTGTATTAAAAGCATACCTAAGGCTGGCCACACACTAGAAGATTTTAAAGGGACACTCCATTTTTAGATATTATGCAGCGCCTGAATATAGTCCCCAGCTATTTTACTATTACCTTAGTGGCTTTGTGCTGGTCACGTTGGAAGTTACCTAGCTGGGGACTATTTTCAGGCGCAATATCATTGATTTTAAGCTAGATTTGCACCTCTGAGTGATCGGGGGTGTGGTGTCATTATGATTATTAAACTGCTCTCAATCAAAACAGAGCATCCCTGAACTCAAATTGTAAATATCAGACATTTTTACGACTCTAGATCGGGCTGCCTGTCAATAAGAGCGAGTTTTACCTACTTGTGCTTTTATAGCTGAAACTTGGCAGTCACAAGCAAGCCATGAAAGCAGAGTATTAAGAAAGAACATCACCCATATTTTTTTATGCTTTGTTTTTCACTGTGAAACAGAATGCGAGAGTCAGCTGACAATGTCAATTGTTCTCCATTCGTTTTTCTTCTCTAGTCACGCTTGATCTCGCGAGTCTCTGTGAGATCTCGTGTCACACTGAAATCGTTCCTATAATAAAGTGTGTGCAGTCTCGCGGTCTGGTCCAATCGTCTAGCGTGCGCATTCAGAAGATTTATAAGGCTAAAAATAGGTTGAAATGGTCTTAATGTCTGTGGTCTTCCATTGTTTTAAAATCAGTTTAGATTCTTCTAGTGTGTGGGCAGCCTTAAGCAAATGTGAATTTCAAGATTATAACATGGCAATTGTGGTTTTGAAAGATTTCCTTTTTCATCATATTTGGCGTAGTTTTTGTCACTGATTGTGACTGCATTCCGGATGACTATGCTGAATTTGAGGTTGCTGAATGACTTGTGTCATAGTGGTTCCTTGACATGTGGATCAGAGACACACTGTATGCTTTGGCAAAGCAGAGTAAACTTCTGGGAGCGTATAAAGTAGCACGACATGCCTTTGAGAAGCTGCAGGGCCTGAAGATCCCGTCCCGCTATCAGGACAGCATGGAGCTCAGCTGCCTGACGGTCCGCTCCAAACCCTACCGTGACAGCGAGGTGTGTGACTCTGTCCTGTCTTACAGCCGTTCTTAGATATGCTTCCCCATTGCTCATTAGTTGTGTTTCCTGTAGGATTTGATCCCAATGTGTTACCGCTGCTCCACCAACAACCCGCTGCTGAATAACCAGGGCAACTCCTGTATCAACTGCAGACAGCCGTTTATATATTCGGCCTCCTCTTATGGTGAGTGCCTCATATACCGGTTCATCATAATCTGGGTATCATCTTTGTTAATGAATGATTTTGTTCTGTTGTTCATGATGGCCTGTTTGTTGGTTCTTCCGGATTTTGGTTAACAGTATCCCCAATAATTCTCTGGCAAACGTTATGAAATTTGGCTCACTGATTATGGTGTGTTCAACTGTTCTCTGAAAATGTTGTTCTGCACACCTGCTGGTTTCTATTTTAGGTTTTGATATTCAATACCAATAACATGTAATGCATCTACAAACCAGGCCAAATGAGGATGTCAGTCATGAAGTGGTGAAGTATCTTTGCAACATGACGTGTGGCCAAGTATGGTGACCCATACTCGGAATTTGTGCTCTGCATTTAACCCATCCAAGTGCACACACACAGTAGTGAACACACACACCGTGAACACACACCTGGAGCAGTGTGCGCCCGGGACTGGGGACTTTAATGTTGAACAGACAGACATTAATATGGAGATGTCCCCTCTTTGCAGCTATAACAGCTTCTGCTCTTCTGAGACAGCTTTCCACATGATTTTGGAGTTTCTGTGCCTTTTTTCACCCATTTATCCAGTAGAGTATTTGTGATGTCAGGCACTGATGTTGGACCACTCCTCAATCTCTGTTCCAGCTCATCCCAAAGGTGCTGGATGGGGTTAGATCAGACCTTCCACACCAAACTCATCCAACCAGTGTCTTTATAGAGCTTTGTGCACATTCACACCATCATCCCTCCAAACTCCACAATGCAGTCAGGTGGTTCTCCTGGCATCTGCTAAACCCAGACTCACCCATCACACTGTGTGATTGGTGACAGGTTTCCACTGCTCCAGAGTCCAGTATCTGTGTGATTTACTCCACTCCATCCCGCTCTTGGCATTGTACTGGTGATGTGATTCCTGCAGCTGCTCAGACATGAAAACCCATTCCATGAAGCTCCGGTGGCGCAGTGTTTTTGCTGATATTAATGCCGGTGGATGTTTGGAGCTCTTCAGCTCAGCAGAGCATTGCCGATTCTTAAACATGTATGCCTCTTCTGCTTTGGACAACCCATGTTTTTCACAAATGCCTGTAAATGTAGACTGCGTGGCTAGTGCTTGATTTTACACACCTGTGGCAGTGTGACGGATTGAAACACATGAACTCAATCAATTAAAAGGCTATTACTTTGTCCACATAGTGTATTTACGGAAATTGTGAAGTATTGTTGGTTTGATTAGAGAGGCACAACCTAATGAAATAGCCAAAAATCACAAGAACTTTCAAATAACACAGCTTACAGTTATTCTGTCTATTTGTCTGTTTGCTTCATATCCTTTCAGCATTTTTTTTTTTTTGCAAACCTCACCACAAATGGGTGAGATCATCTTCAGACTCAGAAACTGAAGACCTGTGTTGTGTAATACTTTCAGCAACTTTCAGTAGTGTGTTTCTGGAGAATTAAGACAGTCAGCCAGTATGCTGACATTGGTTTTGCACATTCACATGAAACCCCTGTGTAATTTTTGGAGAACTCTGGTAGTGCCTCATAAACTTCAGCCAATCAGTGTTAGAGCTACATGTCTTTCCCATCACTGTGTGAGTGTGTGTGATCTGTTGTGTTCAGAGGTTCTCCCGCTGGTGGAGTTCTATCTGGAGGATGATATCTCAGACGAGGAGGCCGTGTCTCTGATTGACCTGGAAGTGCCTCGCATGGAGAGAAACAGCAGCTGGCAGGAGATGAGCAGCGGCGGTAACGTCTCATTCAGCTTTCACACTACATTCATACACATAGGTCCCTGTTAAAAAAAACAGCATATGCTGGTTAGGTAGGTTGTGATGCTGGTATTCTGGTTTTAGCTGGTCCTAAGGTGGTTTATGCTGATCCTAAGATGGTTTATGCTGGTCCTTATCTGGTCATGCCCTGGTCCTAAGCTGGTCCGGAGCAGGTGGGACCATCTTAGGACCAGCACATGACCAGCTAAGGACCAGCATAAATCAGTTTAGGACCATCTTAAACCAGCTAAAACCAGCATATCAGCATCAAAACCTACCTAAGAGGCCCATCCTAGCATGTTTGGGGTCTCTGTGCTTTGCTGGCGATCACGGAAAGCAAACAGAGCAGGCAAAGGACATATAGTAGGTACAGTGTGCTTAACTCTGTATGTGTGTGTGTGTGTGTGTGTGTGTGTCTGTCAGAATCTCAGTGTTTGAGGCTGGATGATGGAATTGAAGACCCAGAGGATGACCCGTTCACAGCCAAACTCAGCTTTGAGGTGAGAGAGTTTCCAGTGTTGTGTTGTGAGAGCAGTATTTTCTCCAGAGAGAGAAGTGTGTGTAAGTGTGTCATGCTGCTGTTTGACAGCAGGGTGGCCGTACGTTTGTGCCAGTGGTGGTGAATCGTGCCGTCCTGCGCTCCATGTCCAGACGAGATGTTCTGATCAAGCGCTGGCCCAAACCTCTCAGCTGGCAGTACTACCGCTCTCTGCTGCCGGACGTCAGCATCACCATGTGCCCATCCTGCTTTCAGGTACACAGGTGTTCGGATCATGCGTTCTGCACTTTGTTCGGGTGATGTTTGAGTGTATTGTGTTGTTTTTCACAGATGTTTCACAGTGAAGACTACGAGCTGTTGGTTCTTCAGCACAACTGCTGTCCGTACTGCCGCAGACCCATTGACGAGACTAGCTAGCACAACAGTACGTGTGGATTAGCCTAAGACACCGCAGTTTGATCATGATTGAGCGGCTAGAGATGCGTCAGTAAATGCCAGCTCAGCGCAGCGCTCTGATAGGATCAGCCGGATCAGCTGCTAAAGCTGATTACAGCGTTTGTACATGTGAGGGCATACATACGCCTTATCACACACACACACACACACACACACACACACACACACACACACACACACATCTCTGTCCATTTCGGATTCACACAATTTAAATAGAGTAATATTTATGTTTCTAATATGTATTTTTGTAATGTTTTCCAGGCAGTAGAGCTGAAGTGTTTGCATTGCTTCATGTAGTATAAGTGAGTGGTTTTTGCCTGTAAAAATGGCCACTGTGAAGCTCAGGTGTTGCATGAGGTCATCAGGACATCACATTTATAAAACCAGTAAAAAAAAAAAAAAAAAAAAGCTTATAGATTATAATAGATTTTTATGCATGCTTTTTTAATAGATGGAAAAACACTGTTACATTTCAATGTGTAGTAGCAGTGATTTATTTGCAATCAGAACATAAATAAATATAAAAAAATAAAAATATATTCTTAAAGAAATGTTGCTGGTTTTCTTTTCACCTTGTTCTTCCAATCCGATCCAATCACCATTTTGTGTTTCACATCATGAGGTCAACATACAGTAATGGCCATCTCTCTCAATACCAGTTTGTCATACAAATGAGTGATAAGCAGAACATTTTCATATTCCCGTTATCCATCCATCCATTGTCCACACTGCTTGCTCTCTGTAAGGTGAATGGCTAATCCATCTCACACAGACATTCAGATTTAAATGGCTTTATTGGCATGGAAAAAAAACACTGCAAACATGTTGGGAATATTAAATTACATTTGAACGCAAATAATGATACCAATGAGAATGAAAAGGCCCAAAAGCACACAGCGGTGTGTAATCTAAATGGTATGCGGTGTTGATGTTATTGTGGTGTTGGTCATTCAGTGTATTTAACTGCATGTCTCTGGATTGTGCAGAAACTGCAGCACTCAGACAATGTAGCCATGACCAATGTCTTTATATATTATTGTTTAAAAGATGAAAATCATACTAGTTTCTACAGCTGAGTGAGTTCTATGAGTGTTTTGCATACTTTCACTATTTCTCAGTGGATCTGAGTGAATATATTTTAATAATGTCAATTTAACTAACAAAAGTCAGTTTCGCCCTCCTTTAGGAAGTGACATCTTCAGTGGAAATCCAATAGCACAAACATGAACAGATTGATCTCGCTCTGAAATGTTCCTATTTGATGGTTAATAAATGACTCTCAGTCTCACACTCAACTTGAACTCTCAGTTTCCACCCTACTCATCGTTGTTTTAGCACATTGCTCATTGTTTTTGTCACTGTGTAAGTAATCAAGCGCTATAAAGTTGAAATGTATGTGGCTGGGCTTCATCAGAATAGTTTTCTAAATAAAGACCTATGAAACAACAAACACCAAATGTTGGGAAACAAAAAAACTGACCCCAAAAAACCCACTGACCATACTTGTGAATTTGCCCTTATAGAGATATATTCATTTATATAAAGTTATGGGCTTGGTTGCTGTTGCGCTTGTCTTACCGCCGTTTTACTCTTATGGATTATCAGGCCTCTCTGACCCCAATCTGCCTCTAACTCCATTCCTCCAAATTGCAGCACCTCGCTATAATCTTTCATCTGCACTTAATCAGGGCACATGGGGGGCATATAAGAGAAGCACTCGCATCCCGCGGAGCAGATCTCGCTCTCAGGGACTTCAGACGCTTTCTACTGAGGAGAAGGTTCACTCTCTTTTTCTCGCCTGTCTAACTTCTCCATTTTGACCCTTGACTGGTGAAGCAAACATGAATGGAACGGAAGGTCCAAACTTCTACGTGCCCATGTCCAATAAGACGGGTTTGGTCCGCAGCCCATTTGAGGAGCCACAGTACTATCTAGCAGAGCCGTGGAAGTACTCGCTTCTGGCGGCATACATGCTCTTCCTCATCATCACTTCATTCCCCGTCAACTCCCTCACGCTCTACGTCACTGTGAAGCACAAGAAGCTCCGCACGCCCCTCAACTACATCCTGCTCAATCTGGCTGTGGCTGACCTGTTTATGGTGGTGGGAGGCTTCACAGTCACGCTCTACACGGCCCTGCATGGCTACTTCGTCCTGGGGGTCACAGGGTGCAACATCGAAGGTTTCTTCGCCACTCTGGGCGGTGAGTACTTCACCTCTGCAGATAAACACTGCTCATCTGTTTACTCCTGATGTATTCATCAGATAACAACCAGAAGCACATGGTACTGTTTTTTCGGAGTCCAGAAAAAGATTTTAACAACATTTTTACAAAAGATGGTGTAAAATTTGGGTAATTCTCACAAAAATATGTCATCATCACCTTTCACTCATTAAAACAGTCTATTTTGTCACATTATTTTCATGACAATTTTGTTTCACAATCTTAATGCGTTATCTTTAAGTGTTTTTTGTTTATTTATTTTTCAGAATTCTCGCTATTCTTATAACTATAATTGGTGTTTTAATGTATTTCAGTCAACATACAATAATACAGTTAGGTAAGGTATATTTTTTTAATAAATAAACTTAAAAGCTGTTTGTAATTTGTTTGTTTGTTTGTTTAATGAAATTTACACTGTTATTTATTTATTTTTTTCTTCTTTTCTTATTTGTGATCATTTGGTTCTTGTGAAGCAGCATCTGCCAGTTTGATCCTGGATTAATTTAATCTTAAAGTTTAATCCAAGTAGTAACACATTTACTTAATTACTGACATTACATTTGTGCTGTATAGTCAAAGGAGAATGTCTAAGGTTATGCATGTAACCATGGTTCCCTGAGAGGGGAATGTGACACTTCATCTGAGAATATGCTATGTAGAATGCAGACCCATGCATAATCGGAGACATTCCCTTTTAAGTAGAAATCGCACTGCCTCAGGAAGATGCTACGGGGAACAAATACCCACAATGCTATAGTGAGAGAATTGCCTACCAGACTGACTGTGACACACACTTAAATAAGGACTCAATGGTCTTAGCTGCTGGAGTCAGCAATCCCCCAGTTCCATTTCATCAGTGGAACTGTCAGTGACATTATTCCTTGTGGCCAGTACCTAAACTTTACATCCTATGCAAGGAAAGTCCCAGCTTTTACACCTTTCTCCCTTCCTTACCTAGAGAGATCTGGTTCAAATCCTAATTCAGGGCAACTTCCCAAGGCTTTCACAGAAAGCCTAACAACTTGGAACTGCTATCCAGGTGGAACTCTGGGTATCTTACAACTTTGTACAACTGCCTGGCATTAAACTCAGCATAATGACTCTCTAAAATGAGAGGAGACCTAACTACACCTTAAACTTAGGACTACTTCTCAAAGAGGCTTACAGGGAACTCAACTCCGTAGTGTTATCTCAGCAGTGCTCTAGAAAGCTGAGCCAGGCAAGGAGGCTTTAGAGAGCAGTGGCCTCAGCATGATGACCCTCTAGAGCAGGGGTCCTGGAGGGCCAATATCCTACAGAGTTTAGCTCCAACTCTAATCAATCACACCTGAACCAGCTAACCAAGGTCTTAATAGGTATGCTTGAAACTTCCAGGCAGGTGTGGCAGGTTGGAGCTAAAATCTGCAGGACAGTGGCACTCCAGGACCGACGTTGCCTACCCCTGGTCTAACGAATACTTAAATAGTGTCTCACAATGA
This sequence comes from Cirrhinus molitorella, assembly GCA_033026305.1. Taxonomy (NCBI): domain Eukaryota; kingdom Metazoa; phylum Chordata; class Actinopteri; order Cypriniformes; family Cyprinidae; genus Cirrhinus; species Cirrhinus molitorella. The sequence goes on along the minus strand of CM065125.1, from coordinate 34,559,245 downwards.
GTGCATTCAGCCACCTTAAGAACTTGCATGCTCCTTACCCAAATACATAAATTGTGTGTTTCCTCAGGTGTCAATATTGCTGACACAAAGGCACACACTTCCTGAAACTCTTGACTGAGTGTTACTCCACAATTATCACCTTCACACTTACACAAACAAATGGATCCTGAAGACAAAGAAGTTGATACAACAAGCGTCCTCTTATGCTGGTGGTCACACAAGTAGTGATGTCATGGAATGTCATCAGCCATTGACATTGTCATGTTTTAAACGTGTAATTCAGACACTGGTCATGCTGGGGGCATTCTAGTGTCCCCTTTCTTCATTATCCAACATCACATGGAGTTTTTTTTAGTTTTTTTTTGTTTCTTTGTTCTTAACACTAGGGGACAACAGATAAAGTATTAACGGAGTCAGTCAAGTTCCCAAGGGAACAGTTTTTGTTTAAGTGATATGACCAATATCTTAAACCATGATTTGTGTCTTTTTATATTTATATATATATATATATATATATATATATATATATACACACACACAGTTGAAGACACAATTATTAGCCCCTATTATTAGTTCCTTTTTCATGTTTCCTTCAACCCTGACGAGATTCCCAGTTCCAAACGCACTGAAACATCCCCACAGCATTATACTCCCACCACCATGTTTCACTGCGGGAATGGTGTTCTTGGGGTTGAATGCCTCTCCCTTCTTTATCCAAACATAGGCAACATCTCTATGGCCAAAAAGCTCTAGTTTTGTCTCATCTGACCAAAGGACACGTTTCCAGTATGCATCACATTCCCCCAAGTTGTCCTTAGCAAACTTCATTCTAGCTTGGAGGTGTCTCTTCTTCAGAAGTGGAGTCTTTCTTGGTCGGCAACCTCGCAGTTCATTCCTGTGCAGGGCTCTAGTGACTGTCTTCGTTGAGACATCAATTCCAGACTTGGCTAGGTCATTCACTAGTGTCTTGGCAGTTGTTCTTGGGTCTTTAGAAACCTCTCTCACTAGTTTTCTTTCCAAAGTTTTTGAAAACTTTCACTTCCTGCCTCTGCCCGTCTTGTTCTCCACTGTGTTGGTCTCTTTAAACTTCTTGATAATGCACAGCATTAACAATTCTTTCTCTCAAGTCCAAACTAATTTCTTTAGTCTTTTCCATGATGACAGTGCATATTATTTTACTAGTTGTTTCGCAAGATACTAATCCTCAGCTTAAAGAGCAATTTAAAGGCTTAACTAGTTAATTAGGTTAATCAGGAAAATTAGGTTAATTTGGCAAGTCACTGGACAACATGATTTGTTCTATAGCTAATCAAACTAATAATTTTTTAAGTGGGCTAATAATATTGACCTTAGCAGTTTTTTATTTATTTATTTTTAAATTCTTTTATTCAAGCAACTATAAGAAATCAGACTTTCTCTAGAAAAAAAATAGGAAATAATGTGAAAACATTCTCTTGCTCTGTTAAACATCACTTGGCAAATATTCAAAAAAATATTTTATATTTTATGCTAATAATTTTGTCTTCAACTGTCATCTATATATATATATATATATATATATATATATCACAATTATATGTAGAACGAACACATGTATATACCCACACAAAGCAATTTATACAATATAGTAAATCTCACCTGCTTATATCAGCTTCACATGTAAACTATCTGTCTGCCATCTCTAAAGTGGACTATGAGGAGACTTTAAGTTTGGGCCTGAAGTGATGGATGGCTTCTCTGTTTGTCAGGTGAGATCGCGCTGTGGTCTCTGGTGGTTTTGGCTGTCGAGCGTTATATTGTGGTGTGTAAACCGATGACAACGTTCCGTTTTGGAGAGAAGCACGCCATCGTGGGAGTGGGGTTCACCTGGGTCATGGCCCTCACCTGCTGCGTACCACCCCTGCTGGGCTGGTCCAGGTAATCCATCACAGTCATCAACAAAAGACAGAGCTTTATCCACTTATTTGTCAACTAAATTCCCCACAACAGTGAAATGTAAAGTTGAGCAGTCAGAGGACAATGAGCTCATGAACAGACTGATGTATTCTGAAGTTTTGGGGGTCATGTGACTGTGTGCAGGTATATTCCAGAGGGAATGCAGTGCTCCTGTGGAATAGATTACTACACTCCCAAACCTGAGATTAACAACACCTCATTTGTCATCTACATGTTCATCCTGCACTTCTCCATCCCACTGCTCATCATCTTCTTCTGCTACAGTCGCCTTCTCTGCACTGTCCGTGCGGTAAGACACACACACCAGAGCTGAAAAGTCAGTCTCATTTGTGTAATTAGTTCTTGTGAACAGTCTGGTGGAAATAAATATAGCTGTGTTTTGTGTGTGTGTGTGTGTGTGTGTGTGTGTGTGTGTGTGTTCACCTTACAAGAGCTCAGACCAGGTCAGCCAACTGCCATTTGACTCAACTGGTTAATTAAGAAGAGATTACTGAAAGGGATGACTCAAGATTATCATTCCACCCTCATTTTCTCTCCCTCATGTCATTTAAACCTGTATTTCTTTCTTCTATGGAACAACAGATATTGTGAGGAATGTGTGCTTTTTTAAGATTTATTTTTGAAATGTTTTGCCTTTATTCTGATTGGATAGTGTAGAGCAGACAGGAAGTGTAGTGGGATAGGGGGATCGAGAAAGGTCCTCAAGCCAGGATTCAAACTCAGTACGCAACAGTGCTATATGTTGGCGCATTGACACACAAGGCTATCGGAAATAAATAATAGTTTTTTTGGTTAACCCCTGACTTCCATTGTATGGACCAAAAAGTTGAGAATTTTCCATCCCTTTAAATGAATGATTGATTCACTAACAAACAAGCACAGAGTGCTTTTTAAAAGCAGTTATTACACAAAAGACATGTTGACCTCTATTGGTGCTGTACAGTGATGAGCAGGTGTTTCAAATCATTTCACATCTATCCAGACCACAAACACCACGTATGCAATTATTTTCTGTCTTTGTTTTTTTTTTTTTTGTCGTCAGGCTGCTGCTCAGCAGCAAGAATCAGAGACGACCCAGAGGGCCGAACGGGAAGTGACACGTATGGTGGTTGTCATGGTGATCGCGTTCTTAGTGTGCTGGGTGCCGTATGCCACTGTGGCCTGGTATATTTTTGCTAATCAGGGGGCGGAGTTTGGCCCTGTATTCATGACAATACCTGCTTTCTTTGCTAAGAGTGCAGCGCTTTACAACCCTGTCATCTACATCATACTCAACAGACAGGTGAGACAGTTCTAAATCTCGTACTACTGTATATACTAAGTGTACTACTTCAGTGTATGTAAATGTAAATGTAAAAACAGACACCGCAGCAACACACAAATGTGCTCTTTCATTCCTGAATGAATGTGTGTTTTTGGATAAATGGGTTGAGTGAATATTTCAGTGACTCACTCATACAGGCAGTCGTGTATGAGTGTAGAATGCTGCTCAGATCATCAAATTTGAGGAGCTGCACTAACTGTTGTATAATCTACTTTAAAGCAGTATGGAGGATGTAAAATATCTCAAATTTGATTTTGCATTTTGAACAACACTGAAGAGAAGAAGAGCAGACAGCACTGTGCCATCCAGCAAATTACAAACTGCATGCCCATCACAGTTTCAGTATACTAACAGTAAATGGCTTAGCTAATATAGCTTGATATTAAAATCTACATTAAAGAACATTAAAGCTGTGGCTGTCACGAGTTGTAGAGTTTGGATCAAAGGTAATATAACATCTAATAAGCTTGCAGGCTAATGGCTAATACGCCGATCGGTTGAACTTCATCATCTATAGCAGTGGTTCTCAAACTTCTTACACCAAGTAACACCTCAGAAAATATTTGGCTTTCCAAGCACTGTGACCAACATTAAAATACAGTAGTGTAGCAGGCCTAATTATTCAACTATAGCTATGTACAGTTAAAAAATGCAATTTATTATTGTCGGCCACTTTAAACATTGTAAATACAGTTTGAACATGAACACTGCACTGTGTTACTTACATACATAATTGAACTGAGCTGGATCATAGCATCACTGAATTCAATGATTAACTCGCTTTAACCCTTTCCTTCTGCATTACTGACACACTACCTTCCTATTTGATACTGTAAAGCTGCTTTGACACAATCTGTATTGTAAAAAGCGCTATATAAGTAAAGGTGACTTGACTTGACATAAAGGTAAATAAAAATCTTATTGAGGAAATAAAAATTTACCCTACTGTACCTAAAAGTCAAATAAAAAAATGTACTGTACATGTACTGTACAAAAAAACTGTACTGTACATAAAAGTAAAAAAAAAACAAAAAAAACCTGCTTGATCAAAAAAATAATAAAAGAAAATAATAAATAACAGGCATCATTTAGACACCTTGCAAACTTACTTAGGGTTACTCCACCCCAAAATGAAAATGCTGTCATTAATCACTTCAACGCCCAGAAACGTAGCAAGGAGATCGGTAAAATAATCTATGTGACATCAGGGGTTCAACTGTAATTTTACAAAGCTACGAGAATACTTTTTGCACGCAAAGAAAACAAAAATATAGACTTTATTCCACAATTCGCCTCCTCCATGTCACCCTAGCACCATTTTGGAGCGTTAATCGCAAAAGCGTACGCTGTTCTCTGTCAGCTGAGTCACGCTGTTTTCAGTCAACTCAAGCGTAAACAGCGTATCTGCGTGATGCAGCTGATAGAGAACATCGTACGCTGTTTGCTTTCAATGGATACGCTCCAAAATATCTTAATTTGTGTTCCGAATACGAACAAAGGTTTTTATGGTTTGGAACGACATGGGGGTAAGTAATTAATGACATTTTTTCATTTTGGGGTAACCCTTTAATTTACATTTAATTCAGTAATTTCTCTGCGTACCACCAGAGGGACCCCACGTAGCCATAGGTCATCAGGTTTATTAAAGCAAGTTTGGAACTGAAATCTGCTGTATATGTAAAATAAAAAAACAAACAAACCCAGCCATTTAACCAGTAAAATAATGTTAAATACTGTATAATGTGTATTTTGTGAAAGTTTGTTAGCCATAATCCTGAATGTGTTTCCATCGGTCCAGTTCAGGAACTGCATGCTCACTACGGTCTGCTGTGGAAAGAACCCGTTTGGTGAAGAGGAGACCAGCATGACAGCCTCCAGTAAGACTCAGTCTTCAGTGGTCTCGTCCAGTCAGGTAGCTCCCGCCTGACCAACACAACGGCCCGCGGCACACAGCTGGACAAATACACCCAGCAGCCTCCTACAGGCCAAATATGCCACTCCAAATCTACTTGGCTTCCACTCATCCAGTCTACAACTACATCTACAACTTCACTTTTTTCTGCCCTTGAATCTTGCATGTTTTGTAAAAACTGGACAATCAGATCTGTGTAACGCTGCTGTATGTTTGTACTCCACATGATCGTGTATTTACATGGACAATACTTGTAATGTGTTTAGTAACTTGATGGCATTTCTATGGATTCATTTCAACAGCTGTTCCATTAGTTTTGCCTGATACTTCAGCTGTTAGATGAATATTCAGCTATGATCAGTTATGACTTTGTGAAGTCATCTTCTGATTTGGACCAGTTAACCTTTTGTAGGCTTATGTTCTGAGTCCATGTATTGTTTCTTTGTAAAGTTTGTGCTGGAGCCAGAAGAGACCTCAGGAGATTCACCACACACCCAGTGAAACAATTCTCTGAATGTTTATTTGTAAATGTCGTCTGTGGTAGAATTATGATTGCATATGTCAGTGTGTAAAAACATGCATTTGCCTGCAGAATACAAAATGTAGAGGCAAAGAAGAAATAAAAGCTTACGTAAAACAAAAAATGTGTACTAAAATGTGTTGCCATGACAAAGAAAACTGAACATTACGCAATGTTTTAGTAAAGTTTGTCTTTATTGATAAAATTTCCCTCTTTCTCCAAAAAAATTAAACATTTCCAGCAGAATATCTACAAAAATTATGCACACACTTTGGTTTGGACCCATTCGAGAAAGGCCCAAACCCTTCAAATAATAATAATTAATACAAACGCAACAGTCTCATTCAGGCCTATCATATGTTTATCATATAGTAACTTGTAGTCCAAGGCATCGCGGAATTAAAACGAACTGCCCTTGAACAGTGCAGGCACAAATATCCCATCAGAAACGTCATTCACATAACACTAAGAAATCATACAGCTATAAATATTGCTATGGAGAAGGTCTTGTATAATCCAGTGCATAATTGGCTCTCCCCGAGTGTGGGGTCAGTGCGTCACATGACCGCAGGGCCTCAGGACCCTGGAGTCCACAATTCATTAAACTCATAGTTCAATGTCAATAGTTGAATACTATAGCGATAGAAAATCAACAAACTCATCTGCGCTAGAACAAGCGGTGAAACATTATGGACGTTTCCCCCTCACTTCTTCACTCGATTATCCACACTGATTCAGTAAATGTGGCACAATATGTGGTTCAATAAGATATGGGAATCAGGGCTTCACGTCCTTTGCAGCAGTGGTCAGGGAAATGAATGTGGGCTCAGGCCTCACTGCTGCACTCATAGATGTTGTCTTCCACCAGCGCAATGACCTGCTCAAACTTGTGCTGCAGCTGAGTGCGTCGAGCCGCCGGGTTCGAGTCCAGTGCGCTCACCACCTGAAACACACACACACATACATCAATATAATCAGTCGTTTTATTGGAAACATTTTTAAAAGGCTTCCTGACACCACTTAGTGGAGATGAGACAGTGACAGGATTCAAACATGCATCAGTCTCTGTGAGTCTGTGTTCACACGCCTCTTATTGAACGCATTAATTGACCATTTTATAAAGTACACTGAACATTTTCATTTACTAACCACAGCCTCAAACATGGCCTAAGATTAGAATTTCCATCAGTTTATTTGCTTTAAAATGAAGCAGCTAAAGAGCCATCTCAAGTCCAAAACCATATTTGCGAATACTAAAACACATTGTATATGTTATATGTTACAGTTTACAGTTTTACATCAGTTTACCCTGTTGAAGAAAAAAAAAACAGTATATGTTGGTTAGGTATGTTTTGAAGCATGACTGCTGGTTTGACGGCTGAATGGATTAAAAAACGGTACAACTCATTCAGCACCAGACTTGAGTCAAACAAGCACGGAAATGGTACTGGTGTCGAGGAGTAAAAACTAATTAATCTGTCCTGTCAGCCGTTATACTGTCTTCGTAGCGCGTGCTCTTAAAGTGCACGCCCAAATGTGCAGGCGCACTGTAGGCCTATATTAAAGCGCTGTATCGTTTTCAAACTAAAATTAAATGTATGCAATGTTGTAGTTATGTCATCAGTTAAGACATAAATTTACAAAGAAAGGTGATTAAAGCTGCTTTAAAACTGTGCAAGTATTATTATATATTAGTCGCATTTAAAGCAGTGTCAGATCCAGCAACTTTAGCAGCGGCAGCTTTTAAAGTAACAGCAGCTAAAATATCCCAATAACCTACTGCTGTGATGTCTTTTAATCAAAAAACAAAATTAAAAAGAGGAAATTAAAAACTTCAGTAGTTTTAAGCTTTATTTTTATATAATTTAGAATTGTGTATAATTTAGTGATTGATAACTTTAGGCTATTTTCTTGATAGGGCACAGGTAGCTAGCCTATATGACATTTATTATAATGGATTTATGTGAAGATTGTTTCAAGTTAGAAGTTATTTTATAAAGTCTAATAAATGTTATAGTGATAGCTCTCAATTATACTGTAATGTTGAATGGTTATATTCAATGGTGAAATATTAAGAAAAAAAATCATAGAGACATCAGTGATACTTGCCTTCAGTCATAAAAAAAGATGACATTGAACAAATATTAAAAATAGACATTCTTTATGTTGTTTCTACATTAATTTAAAGCATGAATGTGAAATTATTACAATATAAAAGTGTAATTAAAAACTTCAATGTCAGGTAGGATTAATCACAATTAATCGTGATTAATTTCAGGGAAAATGTGCGATTAATTAGTACTTTTTTTTTAATCGATTGACACCACTAGTTCAAAAATAAAATGTGTTGTCTGAATGACTAATTTGTGATTTAAAACTCCTCATATCAGGGTCTACATATAAAGTTTAGCCAGTTTCCAAGAATGATCACGAAGTGAACAAGGCTTGAGAGAGTTGTGAATGAGGGCGCCAGATCCAGTTATTGTAAGCACCTATGGATTTGTCTTTTCAACTTAATTTGACAGTTTAGGAAATTAATAAAGTGGGAAGCTGCCATTTTGGGTTAGCAATATCTTTATCTTATATTATTTGCAGAAGCGTTATTTTTTTATTCATTTGTCCATTTTTATTTGTTTTCATAGATATTCTGGCAACACTGCATCGCCGGCACTTAAACTAACAGTAATCAAAAAGCCCATGGACAGGTTTTTGCTAACAGGATACCACATTCGGTAAGGCAAACACAAAAAACATCATGATATTATTTGTCAGAAATGTTATGAATGCTATCAAAAACTCTGTATCTCATGAGTTGTATTTGTAGGGGTTTTATAGCACAATTTTTAAAGGAACACTCTACGTTTTTTGAAAATAGGCTCATTTTCCAACTCCCCTAGAGTTAAACAGATGAGTTTTACCGTTTTTGAATCCATTCAGCCGATTTCCGGGTCTGCCGGTACCACTTTTAGCATAGCTTAGCATAAATCATTGAATCTGACTAGACCACTAGCATCTCGTTCAAAAATGATCAAATGATATTTTTCCTATTTAAAACTTGACTCTTCTGTAGTTTTAAATAAAAAAAATATTGAAAATCTTTGGTCATTGGCTGAATGGATTAAAAAATGGTAAAACTCATCTGTTTAACTCTAGGGGAGTTGGAAAATGAGCCTATTTTCAAAAAAAGTGGAGTGTTCCTTTAACCTCAGACCTCACTAATTTTCAAAACCTGGTTTCGGGCGTGGTTCAACTACAGTGCGCCTGCACATGTAGCGTTTTCTGTTCAGACTGCAAAACTAAATTTATTTAAATTGTGAAAAAAATCTAAGTTCTCTGACACAAAAAAGAGAGAATCCAAACACAAGCCGGCTTTTTCACACTCTGTACTCTGTACAGGATTTTCACTGTAGTGCTCTGCACATTCATTGTTTTGGAAACCCCCATATGATTGTGCTTTCATGTCAAATGAGCCCTATTGAGAACACAGCTGTCGGCAGAAATAAGCTCAATCACGGCTCAAGAATGGACATTCACATCAGTCCGGGGCATCGGCATCCTGTTGCTGGCACATTCACACACACGTGACACACGCTCACTACAGACACACCAGCACAGGCGTGAGGACAGATAGCAGGAGGAACGACTCACCTGATTGCGATATTTCTTGGCATACTTGTAGACTTCTACTAAAGCCAGGTTAGTGTTGAACTCATTCCTGTATCTCTGCAGCAAAAACCATTCAAAAATTATATGTAAGTGCACAAACGTCTATGTATCTTATGTACTTGACATTTTTGCATTCTGACATGATTAGAATGAGTATTTATCAACATATACAGCTACTATAAGTATAACCAACCTTACATACAGTACACTCATAAAGCGAGATATGCAATTCTGTGACATATCCAATAGTACATAGCAACTGCGTGACTGTTTATATCATCTCATAATGTAACTATATAATCATCCGTCTCAAATCTGCTATAATCTGTTATAAATATCTGACTAAAAGGCATGAAGACAGTAAGATATTATTAACTTTAAGATCATGATTTTCTGTAAAGCTACTTTGAAACAAGGTGTATTATGCAATAAACTGGTCTTGACTCAAAGAGCATTACGCAGCCAATCTCATTGGCTCTGTTTTACAGTGTAGACAGCAGGGCAGCGTGTTTAGAAGTGTGCGCTCGGCTCACCCGCGACTCCTCCGCCAGGTGAGCATTCATTTCCTGTTCGCTCAGCGGTGCCATCTCTTGAATCTGTTTGTAGTAACATTGCACTCTCTTCTTATATTCTGGGATCTCTTTGGCATAAAGCAGCTTATTGGTCGGAGAATCCTGTGATAAAGAAACCAATAGATTAATTAGAATGTGTGCTGCATGATTTGCTCCACTTTTTTTCCTGTATTGTTATGGTATAGTGTATGGTTTGTGTATATATTCACTTAGCCATATAGACACATAGAAATGGTTATGAAAGATGTGTGTGTGTGTGTGTGTGTGTGTGTGTGTGTGTGTGTTCTTACTTTGCCCAGCTGCAGGTCAGAGAGTGAGCAGGCATCAATGAAAGCCTGAGCGATGACAGACAGACAAGCATCCATGTGATCCGTCTTATCGATATCAAACACAAACTGAGGGTTCTTCAGGATATTGACCCAGAAGCGCAGAGGCAAACTGCAGAGAGACACACAGAGAACATCACAGTCCCGTCACAGATGCAAACGTGCTGTGTTTAACACTCATCCACTTATGCTGTCCCGTGTAATTGGTGCTCCAGCACTCCTTGTGCTCTTTCTCCTTCAGGATTATTAGCTACTGCTTGTATTATTCTCACTGTAGATCACTTTGGTTGAAAGCCCCTGCTAAATGAACATGTAATATGAATGTATTTTCTCAGTGTGGTCAGTCAACAGCAAACCCATTTAACTTCTGTAATGTGCTGTAGGGACTTGTTTCGTCCACAGGGAGCTGAATGGATGGTAAAAAGTACCTCTACATGACGAGTGTTTGGAAGCAAGGGCTTGAACAGGAAGTAATTAGCAATTAATTGACAGTGGCAGAGCAAGTTATTACATTTTCATGAAACTTGAACTGATGGATTGTGCAAAATGACAGAAGGAGTTGTGCATAAAGTAAGTAGACAGACTCATCAGTACCTGTTTGTCTTCCAGATGTGTAACGTGTCAGGGTCGGTTATGCCGCGTTTGTCCGCCTGTTCTTCCAGAAAGTCAAAGAAGTATTTTACAGCTAGCGGTGGTTTCTCTGGAGGAATACTGAGGATGGCCTGAAACAGATCGTCCAGGAACTTCTGCAGCGTTCCCTGTACAAGACACAAACACATTCACACAGTTATTTCTGCTCATACTGCACACTCTTCCATTACACATCAAATCTGTGTGTTTTTACACCTTAATTTATCAGGATTTATGACCTTTTCACAACATTTACTGTCTCTTTAAAACATAAAGTATGTAGATGAGCTCATGTCTGTGATGTCATAATCATGTAGTCACATTGTGACCTGAAGGACCCTTGGCGGATTGAGCAAACTAGTAGTGAAGCAGTAGAGACTGCCTTAAAAACCTGCTATATCTGGACAGATGAGAGACTTGCACAAGAATCTACAGTGAGGGAAAAAATTATTTGATCCCCTGCTGATTTTGTATGTTTGCCCACTGACAAAGAAATGATCAGTCTATAATTTTAATGGTAGGTTTATTTGAACAGTGAGAGACAGAGTAACATAAAAAAAAAAAAAAATCAGAAAACTCATTTCAAAAAAGTTAGAAATTGATTTGCAATTTAATGAGTGAAATAAGTAAACATGACTTGGCAAAACCCTTCTTGGCAATCACAGAGGTCAGACGTTTCTTGTAGTTGGCCACCAGGTTTGCACTCATCTCAGGAGGGATATTGTCCCACTCCTCTTTGCAGATCCTCTCCAAGTCATTAAGGTTTTGAGGCTGATTTTTGGCAACTTGAACCTTCAGCTCCCTCCACAGATTTTCTATGGGATTGAAGTCTGGAGACTGGCTAGGCCACTCTAGGACCTTAATGAGCTTCTTCTTGAGCCATTTTCAATGCCCTTGCTGAGGGAAGGAGGTTCTTACCCAAGATTTGATGGTACATGGCCCCGTCCATCGTCCCTTTTTAATGCGGTGTAGTTGTCCTGTCCCCTTAGCAGAAAAACACCCCCAAAGCATAACATTTCCACCTCCATGTTTGATGCCAAGCTGCTTGGCGATGGTCTTGTAGTCCATTCCAGCGTTGTGTAGGTCTACAACCTTGTCCCTGACATCCTTGACCAGCTCTTTGGTCTTGGCCATGGTGGAGAGTTTGGAATTTAAATGAATGATTGCTTCTGTGCACAGGTGTCTTTTATACAGGTAACAAGTTGAGATTAGAAGCACTCCCTTTAAGAGAATCTCAGCTTGTTACCTGTATAAAAGACACCTGGGAGCCAGAAATCTTGCTGATTGATAGGGGATCAAATACTCATTTCTCTCATTAAAATGCAAATCAATTTATAACCTTTTTAAAATGTGTTTTTCTGATTCTGTCTCTCGCTGTTTAAATAAACCTACCATTAAAATTATAGACTGATCATTTCTTTGTCAGTGGGTAACCATACAAAGTCAGCGGGGATCAAATATTTTTTTCCCTCACTGAATTTGTAGACATTGCTCAGCTTTATACAGCCTCATCCACACTAAATCAACCTTGTGTTCCTGCTGCAGACTGTCAGTGAGACCAAGACGTCCAGCAGCTGCTTTATTTGACGATTCAACCTCTTCTTCACTGCATCCGTACATAGCAGTATACTGTATTTCATTTGACCTTTATTATCCTTTATCATATTTTTACTTTTAGATTATACGTGTCTTCTTGTTATATTCTGGAAGCTTCTGTTTGCCATGTAATTGGCAGTAATGCTCATTCTGAGTGGAGGTTATGGTTTCATTAAGTGTTCTGTGTGGACTGGACAGGAGGCTCTGGATTGTGAAATTACTGATGCAATAACCTTTTCTTATTCTCAATCCACTGTTTCTGTGATCAGTCTTCAGGAGGTCAGTAGGGTATTCTGCACTAATGGTTATTGCTCTCAAATCTTGTGACTATTTGCACACTTCCAGTTGAAGGGGAATGTTGGCGTGTTTGGCTGCAGCTCCATTCTCCTGTTTTATTGTTTTTAACTTTTACATGAGCCACAGTGGGGGCTTTTTGGAGCTTTGGAAAGTTCCTGGTTATTTCCCTCTTCAGCATAAAGCAGAATGGTATTTTAGTCCTTGAACTACTGTTTTTTTATCTCTGAGTTATATCTGCCGGGATTCCCTCTTCATTGCTTAGGTAAGGTATACTGCTTGCAATCTACTGAACCTAAAAAGGAACCATTATTAAACGACCAATTAGTGGCTCATCGGGGGAGGCAGGGGAGGCACAGCTTGCCCAACATTTTGAGGTGAAAATGGGAGGAGGATGATGCTGTCCATGTTGGAAACCCTGGAAATCAACTAATCTTTATGATTTCTCTGTTTTTATTGAGTCACCCATAAATTGTCTTTCTCCATCAGACTCCCTGGAGGGCAAAATCTCTTTGTTAAATTCTGCTTTCCTCTCTGCTTTGGACTCATTTGCACCTATGAAATCTAGATCTGTGTCCTGTGCTTTCTGGCAAGGGTTTAACTTTGGTTTGAGAAGTGGGGGTGGACAGAAATTTGGGGAAAATGTTTTTGAATCCAATTTCCTGCATTTACATGGAATTCATTTTTTTATGATTAGGAACTTTTTTGACAACGTTATTGCTATTAAAAAAAGAAAAAAAAAAAAAAGAAGAAATTTTCAAATCTTTTGCAAATAAAACAAGATAAAGATATCGCCAACTCTAAACTGTGTTATTAGCTTTCTAAAATGTCAAATTAAGTGGAAAAGACATGTCTAAACGTTTAAAATAGACGGATCTGGCAACCCATATGCTGCGCCTTTTTTCTTTATACCCACGATGATGTTAAAGTCGTCTGTTGGTGCTTTTGGCGTTTCATCGCCGACAATGCCGCTGCCGCAACTGAGATGCCTGCTCATAGATTAGTGTGTTGCAATGTGGTCGCGACTCGTGCATCAACACAGGTAGACTCAAAAGTCACCTTAAGACTAAGAGTATTCTATAGTCTTTGGTAGACTCTGTTTCCTGCTGCTCGGTGGTAGTGACAACGTGAGGCTTAAAAATTATAACAAGACTTTGAAAGTGGGGGGGACACGAACGGGATTTTTAAAAGTCCCCAGTGGAAGTTACGCCCCTGCTCTCTGCTCATTGTTACAATGATGAGCTGTGCTCAAAGAAGGCAGCAGTAAAATGGAGTAAAGGTGGCATCTCTCTGGTCTGAATGTACATCACTATCTTGGAAGGACCACTCAAACTAATATAATTGTAATTGTAAATAATCAAAGTAATCCCAGACAATTCTTTAATGTCATTAAAAAGTGAAAGTGACATGACACAAAGCCAAGTATGCTGTGTCCCATACTTGGAATTTGTGCTCTGCATTTACCCATTCAAGTACACATACAAAGTAGTTAGTAGTGAACTTCCTCAAGGGTCTCACCTCAGTGATGATATTGAGGGTGGAAGAGAGCAGTGTAGATTAATCCCCCTACCTACAATCCCTGCCAGGACTGAGACTCAAACCCACAACCTTTGGATTAAAGTCCAACTTTCTAACCATTAGGCCACGACTAACAAATTGACTAACAAATCTCTGTGATAGACTTCTTGATTTTTTCAGTTCTAAGTTTACCTTCTGCTTCAGCTGATTCTGCTCAGTACTGCTCATTTTTTCCACACTGGATTTAATCTCTCTGGGCAAAGTTTCACAAATAAAGGCTGCCACCTCAATAGTTGATCCTGTACCAACCTGTTTATTTAAAGCATGTTTTGCCTGTGTGGGCACTGTCGTGTTGAGTATTGTGAATGACTCTGGTGTTGTGCCAGCAGCTTGCTAAATCGCTGCGGTTACCCCTATGCCAAAAAAAGACACTGATCTGGACAATTTCAATAATTACCGTCCCATTTCACATCTTCCCTTTTTTAGCCAAAATTCTTGAGCGAACTGTTGCATCTTAATTGTATACCAATCTTACACTAAACAATTAGTTTGAACCCCTTCAATCTGGCTTCTGCAAGTTTCATAGCACAGAAACAGCATTAGTGAAGGTTACTAATGATTTGTTACTTGCTGCTGACTCTGGCTTCCTGTCAACTGTGAATGTTTTATCTCTGTGCGGCCTTTGACACTGTTGATCATTTTCTCTAGTCACTCTGTGCTTGGCATTACTGAGACTGCATTAAATTGGTTTAAGTCTTACTTTTCAGACCGTAGACAGCATGTCTGCATGGGTGAACACAAGTCCAAAATTGGCTCAGTCAAATTAAGGGTTCCCCAGGGATCGATTTTGAGTCCATTACTCTTCAGTATGTATATTTTCCCCCTTGGTTGTATGCTTCGATCTTTTGGTCTCTCTAGGGGCCAGAACTAGAGAGCACATCACTCCAATTTGGGAATTTTTGGGCGGTTTCTTCCCTTGCTCTAGAACTCACTTCCTTATGTTATCTGTGATTTGTTAGGGGTTTTTTTTTTTGGAGGGGGGGTTTCTCTCTTATACTATTTTTTTATGTGTTTTTATTTTGTTGAACCAACCGTTACCTTAGTGGAGAGCAGACGTGTCAGGTAGATCTCAGGTAACACCTTCTTCCTGTGACTGTGTCTGTGGTACTTTCTATTCTCTGTCAGCTCATCATGTGGAAGCACCTGCAGTCAAACCACAGCATCATTACCAATAAATCATCAATCAAACAGCTCAGAGTGCAATCACAGCAATTCTTATGCATATTTATTGCTTTTTAGCTTGACACAGTATGTCCCTAAGCACAAGTTTTCTCATGGCAATTACTCAGCTGTGAAGATGTGAAACCCTGAAGACAAATGAGAGTGTGACTGGTCAGATTTTCGATTATTTGGGTTTAAAGGGTCCAAGCACATCACTGAACTGAACTAGACATGTTTCATAAGTTATAACCAAAGTCAGGACTCTAACTGCAACAGACAAAAATGCTCAGATTCAGAGGAAAGTGTGTGAAAAGTGAGTGAGAAATCAGATCAAGCATGATATACACACATCAGTCAGCAGCCCTTCACATCAGAAATATGACCATCAAAACTCATGTGTGTGAGACTAACCTGAACATAACAACATCTGCTTACAATACACAGTTTGAGCAATCGAGATCACTGATCAAGTATAATGACTCTCGATTATTGTCACAGATGATGAGAGAACACATGTGAAAAGTGTGTAAGAGTTGTCTACCACACTCACCAGATGAACATATTTCTCTGTGTCCAGATCTTTAACTGTGAATCAACAGAAAGAAGGTCATGGAGAAGACTTAAAAAGCATCAAGAGTTATTTGAGGATATTTGAGTTTAGTGTAAGTAAGGTAAGTGTGATCGTCACCTCTGCCCAGTGTGTTCTCTCTCTTGTCCTTCATGCTCATAGCCAGTGACGCTCCATCTGGGATCTGCAAGAGACAGGTCAGAGTGTCAGAGGTCATAAGTATAACAGAGCTCTACTCCGGGCCAGGGCTCTCACACTGCCATCATTTCATGGTGGAGCCAATGTGGGCATGATATGGGCTTGAATGGGATTGTCTATGAGTTCCATGTTGAAATGTCTGAATTAGCCCGTTTTTGCATGTTCTGTGCTAATTTGGGAGAAAATCTGCCGAACTCAGTGTAATAGACTTAAACATGGTCAAATGAGTTATGATTGTCTCAGGAGACATGGCAGCTGAAAGCATTATGAAATCATACAAAATATTTCATAAACAAGCAGAGAAGGGATAAAACCCAGATCTTTGTGACTGAGGGGTTTTCAGATTCTGTGGAAATCCAGTTTCCACGAGTTTGCACACGCACATGAATTGTGGGGACTTTTCACTTCTGTTTTTATGTTGGCTAACCAATATGTGACCCTGGAGCACAAAGCCAGTCTTAAGTAGCACAGGTATGTTTGTAGCAATAGACAACAATACATTTTATGGGTCAAAATTATCTTTTTTGTGCCAAAAATCATTAGGATGTTAAGTAAAGATCATGTTCCATGAAGATATTTTGTAAATTTCCTAGCGTAAATATATCGAAACGTAACTTTTGATTAGAAATATGCATTGCTAAGAATTTCTGGACTACTTTAAAGGCCATTTGATCAATATTTTGACTTTTTTGCACCCTCAGATTCCAGATTTTCAAATAGTTGTATCTCGGCCAAATATTGTCCTATCCTAACAAACTATACATCAATGGAAAGCTTATTTATTCACTTTCAGTTGATGTATGAATCTCAGTCTAAAAAAAAATGACCCTTATGACTGGTTTTGTGGTCCAGTGTCACATTTTCTATCCCTTAATCCAACCCTAACCCTAAACCTACCCATTACAGAAAACATGTTTAGTTTGTTACACTTTCAAATAAACATCAGGCCAGTCCCCGCAATATAAAAAAAAATCAGGTTTTACTATCCTTTTGAGGTTGTAGAATAAACATGAACACACAACCATACACACACATGCAAACATACTCATACACACTCACCTGATAGTGGAAAACAGTGTTGAGTTTTTTTCTGCCATCCTCCATGACAGACGTGTCGTCCAAATCCTGCAGGATTCTACTGCTCCGGCCCTCTGGAAACCACTCTGAGTGGGACAGAACAATCACAGTGAGCCATGACTCACCAAAAAATGACCTCTTTTTTTCATGTGAATTATTCAAACCTCTTTTTTTCATGTGAATTATGTTGTTTTATTGACAGCGTATTAGATGGAAGGCTTGTTAGGATGCATTTACGCTTAAAGAGAGTGGTTCTGTACTTGAACAGTCAAATGCAGTTTTGGGGTTTTCTCAACATCTCACACAACACAGAGCAGCATGAGTGTTTAGAGCAGCATGAGTGTTCAGTGCAGCATGAGTGTTGTCAATCAAATTTAAATGAAAATTATACGTTTTCACCCTCATACCTTCTTAATTGAACTGTTTATATCTACCCACTGTTTATACCTACCTTCTTATGCAATGCTTTACAAGTCTGCTCTAAACAACTGTATTTTCACCTTGCTGTTTTATGATGTTGTAAAAGCGCTGCTTATAAAAAAAGACTCAACTACTGATCAACATGTAAATGCCTCTTTCATGAGCTCAGCATGTATGGACAGATATCACTGAGTGATATTTACCCAGATCAACATCCTCTTCTCGAGGCCACTGTGAAAAGGGCAGGTTCTTGTAAAAGGCTTCTAGTATTTTCTCCTTCACTTGACAGATGGTGTCCGTGTTCATCACACGCACAGTCACCGAGTCCATACCGAACCCTTGAAATGAAACGTTAATGTTCTGGAAGGCAGATGGAAGAGATAAGAAGTTAGATCACTGCTCAGTGTTTTCATCAGTGTGATTTTACAGGTGATTTTACAGTCGTGAGAAATCAGTGTGTTGAAGCTCACCTGCGGCTTGGCTTCAATGTTTTCTCGAAGAAGCCACTCCTCATTGAGCGTGTAGCGCGCCTTCCCTGTGATGGCATCTATTGAGCCCTTGTTGATCTGTTGCTTGATGGCACACAGCAGCAGGAAGAACGGCTCCCCGACCGTCTCCTAATGGTGCGAGAGAAACGGACGCTTACGAATGCACACATACAGTCAATGTATTGAATAGCTCCAGTAAAATCAGGTGCTGCGCTCTTCACTGTCTAGTGTATTTGGGCACAAACCTTAAGGTAGCTGTACATGCAGATGGACATCCAGTTGGTGAGCATCTTCTCCACCACTGACTCTGTTCGCCGCAGCATCAGTTTGGGGTTTTTGGAGGCTGAAGCGTCGATCAAATCGACTAGCAAGTCCTTCATGATGCTCGTGTAGTATTCCAGTTTACCATGGAGGGCAATCGTGAGCAGAGAGGCGAGATTGCACCTAAACATCAGTGAGAGAATGCTTACACATCACAAGACACATCAGTAATTGAAAACATTCACATTCGTGCTGGTGTGGATTGAGTCGGGGAAAGGCTTGTCCTCCACAGAGCCCTTCTGATGAATAACTGATGAATAACATACAGAGGAAACACTCCCTCACCGGACACCAGCACCACAGCTAATCACACACACATGACAACACGAGCCGGCAAAATCACAGTGAAAGACTGATCAAATGCAGGGTGTAACTCTTGTTTCAAACTGCCAAGATACAGAAGTCAGAGATCACAACATGAACTCCAACATTTCTCCACCATATCATCTGCGCCTGTAGCTGTTCTGAGCATTTTCTACCAGTATTTGATTATTTTTAGTGCAATTCCTGAAGTTGCACATACATTAATGCATAAGTGCTATTTATAAGATGTCAAGTGCTAATCTGTAACCATGTAGAGTGTTGGCTACTGTAATTTTATTGAATTCATACATAAACACCTAATTTATAATAATGTATTTTGCTATAAAATGTCTACAGTGCTTTTGAAAAATGAATTTATTTGACAGCTCTTCACTTGTACTGTAGGTTTCTATGGAAGTTCTTCAGATGTGTGCATTGGTTTCTGGGTTCAAGATCTGTACTCACCTGTCTCTTACAGCAAAGTCTTTCTGCTGCTCAAGGGCATGAACAAAGGTGACCAGGAAGTGTTTGTTGTTGAGAAGAGTGGAAAACAGAGTGATTCCCTCCTCCAGGTTGGGCCGCATGCTGTTAGATGACTTACAGAGAGAAAAGACACATAATACAGTATAAAGCATTCAGTTTCAAACCACTACAGGATATACAGTATCAAAAGTGAGTACACCCCTCACATTTCAGCAAACATTTTAGTACATCTTCTCAAGTTACAATACTATAGAAATAAAACTTGTGCAGCTTGTATAGCAGTATAGAGTTACTGTCCTCTGAAAGCAACTCAACATACAGCCATTATTGTCAAAATAGCTGGCAACAAAAGTGAGTACAACCTAAGTGAACTTGTCAAAACTGTGTCCAAAGTGTCAGTATTTTGTGTTATCTAGCACTGCCTTAATCATTCTGGGCATGGAATTGACCAGAGTTACACAGGTTGTTGCTGGGATCCTCTTCCACTCCTCTAAAATGACATCACAGAGCTGCTGGATATTAGACAGATGGTGCTTCTCCACCTTCCACTTGATGCCCCACAGGTGCTTATTAGGGTTCAGGTCTGGAAACATACTTGGACAATCCATCACCTTGACCTTCAGCTTCCTCAGCAAGGCAGTTGTCATCTTGGTGGTGTGTTTGGGGTCGTTATAATGTACAGTCCATAATGGAATCCATGTTTCCCTCAGTGAACTGCAGCTCCACAGTACTAGCTACCAGCACCATGTTTGACTGTAGGCAAGACACAATTTTCTTGGTACTCCTTACCAGGGCATTGCCACACATGCTGGACACCATCTGAGCCAAACAAGTTTATCTTAGTCATGGCACTAGTAATTCATGCTCTTGGACAAGTTGTCTTCAGCTACCTGTTTGCGGGCTTTCTTGTGAGCCAGCTTCTGAAGAGGCTTCCTTCTGGAATGGCGCCCATGCAAACCGACTTGTTGCAGTGCGCAGTGTATGGTCTGAGCAATGACAAGCTGACCTTTTACTTCTGCAACCTTTAAAGCAATGCTCATGCATCTGTTTTTTGAAGCCAGGTTCTGCACCTGACGCATAGAACGAGTACTCAACTTTGCTGATCGACCCTTGCAAGGCCTGTTCTGAATGGAACCCATCTTGGAAAACCTCTGTATGACCCTGACCACTGTAGAGTAACTTGCAATACTTATGCGTCCTCCAACCTCCATTTTTAAAGATTTTTAGTCCAAATAATGCAAGGGGACAGAACCACTTCAAAAAATGACACAAAGTAAACATGACGGTCAAGATTAAAATATTAGTATTTGTATTTGTTTGTATTATCGTTTCATTTAAGAAGACACTGATTCATTAACAGGGGTTGCTTGAGTTACTGTCATATTGACTTTGTATAGTTTTTGAAGTGTCATTTTGGAAATCTCATACACTTGCGCTATATGAAGCGAGATTTTTTTTTTCTAAAGCTCTTTGTTTGTGTTCATCTGATAAATCAAAGTTGTATGGGGTGGCATGAGGGTGGAAAGTATGGCGTTTCCTTTTAATCGCTGAGTCATTGCATTTTGTTTCGTTTTAACCAAACTTTTGTATGTCTGTCAGAAAAAAGTGCAAACAATTTAAAGTTGTATTTTTTTACTTTGACTCAAGTATGTTTTTGGACAGATACTTGTACTTTTAATTGAGTAACATTTTTACTGAGTATCTGTACTTTCACTTGAGTAAAATTTTTGAGTGCTTTTTACACCTCTACTGAAATGTGAGGGGTGTACTCATTTTTGTGAGATACTGTAAATGTATGTATGCAGTTGGTCTTAAAGTGCATTAATATGTTAACACACTGCATGATGCCCTTACGCATTCTTTCCAAAATCATGTTTCTCACTGACATGAGTCATTAGTTCATGCTATTTAGCAATCATGATTTTTGACAAATTAATTCTTCCTCTTAAAAAACACCCTTTTGTACAATACTGAAGCTAAAGTTTCACAACTGCACATGGGAATCACAACAATAATTTCCCAACTGTGCAAAACAATTCTTCAAACATTACGAAACTTACAGTGAGCCAATAAGGTAAGCTCAGCCAAAATCTCTGAGCTTGAGGAACAAAATTAGACTAATAAAAGAAAGGCTACAGATATGAGGCTGCTGACAGGAAACAAGAGCTTCCTCAGAAGATGGTGTATTGTGAAAGAATCTGCTGAATCTGTGCTTTACTGCAAACACACGCAACCTATATGAATGTTTCTGGATATTGACTATAGTGTGTGTGCATCTCACCTGCCAGTCCTGCAGCAGAGGATGAGTTTCAGACAGAGCTCGTGGGCCGAGAGGATCGTTCTCATACATTGGCTGAACCAGACGCCTCTCGTAGTCAGAGCACATCTACACAATCACAGACACAACAACACAGGATCATTTTGACATCAACACAAACAATGAGGTTAACCATCTTCACTTTCCCTAACCGCTCTTAAATGGCTGCGTTCTCCACATTAGTGGAGAACTGAGACTGTTATGCTGAAACTAAACCAGAATCATAATCAAGTTTCTTATGTTTCCCATCCCAGGTTAGGCAGAGTCAGAGCAGGACTGCAGTGTGTTTAAGGTCACAGTAAAAGTCTATTAGAGCAAAGGCTCCAAACACACACAAAATTCCCCTGTCTATTGTGTCAGTGCGTTGGAGGGAGTATTCAGGAGTTTCTTGTCTTTGTGCCCAGTATTGTGCAGACACCAAGACTGGAAAATTGCAACATTTGCGGTTTTCACTGGAGAACAAAAATAGGGGACGAAAGTCCTGTATCTGCCCTGGCTGGAGACTTTTAACTCTTTAATAAACTACAGATCATTTGTACAACAGACAAAGCCTCCAATCCAGTGTTTCAAATAAAAGAAATGAACACTTTTACATATAGATGCTGTTTAAACAAATTATGCTAGAGGTTTCCTTACAACTAGCTGTAGTTTTTCCAGACATGTTTCAGCAGTTGCTCTGACAGTGATCTTTAGTATGTAGAGAATCACATAAACTATTAACTATAAACTATCATCCACCACCATCTGATGGAAAGTGTCACGATATCTATTCTGTTTTATCTGTATGTCATGATTAAAATAATTATTTTGCTTGAATAAGTGTGCTTGTGCTTCTATCTTCAAAATGAACATCACTCAGTTATATATATATTGGGAGTAACTGATTACATGTTTTCTCTTTTTCATTTTTAAATTTTCCTTTCTAAAATAGCCTACCAATTATATACATTCAAAAAGTCCAGTTTTGTGGACATTCACACATAGACTAGTCATTAGTCAGGTGGCAACACTGCATTTGACCACTGGATTTACAAAACATCAGCTACTGATGAACAGATTCATTTTTATTTGAATTATCACTCTGTAGGTCTTTGGAAGGATTTTGCCTTTCATACTCATTAAAATGCAATGCTATTTCTTATTTACATGCATTGCAGGCATTCCCAAACTTTTTGTCATATAAACCTTATTCACCAAATATATTTACTTTACGTACCCCTGAGATTTTAAATTAAATATTTCAATAATTACGTATCACATTTGCATGTTCACGATTTCTTTGATGTTGATTAATGGTCACATGGCAAACAGGTAAATAAAAAATATGAAATATTTAGTAAGTGTTTTATTTTAATTGTTATTTTAAAACAAAGACTAATGAAACACAATGACGGTTCACTCGTATACTTATGAATGTGAGAAACTGCAACTCGCAATATGGAGTAATATGAAATTTGTCTCTTTCTAAATGAAAGAGACAAATTTTTGTACGCTTAATTTGTCTCTTTCTAAATGAAAGAGACAAATTTCCCACAGAATCCTGTGGCTAGACCAGCCTTAAGTATGTTATGACTGCGCATTTTCTGGTCTAGATTGAAAAATAAGCCTTTTAAACACTATTTGAGCATAAGAAACAACATTCATTGATATATGTAATTTAATTGTGAGTTCAGCGAGCAGTTTTTGAGATTTCAGAATTCCCCATTTATTAAAATAGGACTTGGTCGTTTATGAGCTGCCCAGAGGCCTTGCAAACATGGCCACCAAGTAAAAAGACATTCCTTGAAAAAGAATTATTTTAATTTTAATTTTTTTTTTTATAATTTAATTAATTGTTAGCTTTTCATTAAACCCACAAACCCTCTGTGGGTTTAACCAATTCCTGTTCAAACCCTAGTTTGGGAAACCTTGATGTAATAAAATGTTTAATGCACTTCATGTTGTAAATTACAATGAATGGAACATATTTTCTTGCATTTTTTTACATCATTATGCTACAAGATAATCCTATTTAAATCAATGTGATAAACGAGTTAAGTCAAAAGTAATCTAAAACTAATCTGATTAGATTACCTAAAATATGTAATGTAACTGATTACATTACTGACTACAATTTATGTCATGTAATCTGGAATCAGTAACTGATTACAATTTGTAAGTAATCTACCCAGCTCTGTATAGCAACGGCATTTATATAGTTAAATGCGACTTAACCATACAAATGTATTTTTAACTTACAAATCACAGTAACAACAGACATCAACTCCTGAGAGTATCTATCTGAGCTCATCACACATCCAACTGAGTGAACAAATAATGTGACTAAGTACAGTGTTTTCCGAGAAGCATATCTCACGTTTTCCATCATTTAGGTTCCGTCTTACTGTCACATACATTTGTAATGGCACATGTGTAGTGATCAAACCTTGGGAAAGAAGGTGCGTGTGACAAACTGCTTGTACTCCAGGAAAGGGATTCCCTGTGTGCGGTTCAGCTCTTTCGTCAGATCCGTCATATCAGTCTGCAGCTCCGCAAAACCTGAACCACACAAACACACAGCTGTCATCACACGTGTGTCAAAATCACTAACACAAACCCCAACATGAAACATTTCAGTATGCAGAAAAACACATGTTCTTGATTTCACACATGAACTGTTTTCCTGTTGAGGATATGACATACACACATGTTTGCTTTGCCATCTGAACGAGGATAAGGACATTTTCACAGGGGTTCAGTTTTCTGTGCTTTAAATCAAACTCTGATTTACTACGAGAAGCAGCCAACTTTTGAATTTAAAACGAAACTGGGTTTAGTATGTTTTTTAAACCTTTTGGGTTGTGAGGACGTAGGAAGTGTAAACCTCATAAGCCATGTTTACATTGTAATACCCATGTCATTATACACATTTGTATAATCTCATACTCATAAACCATATATACCAGAACACACACACTACAGTCAATTTGAAGCAGTGGTTTGTGGTAAAATGTCACATGCTGATTCTGGAACAAGCGCTGTGTGTGTGTGTGTCTTCAGTTTTCCACTGATCTGAGAGCAGAGCTGCTCATTTGTCTCCAGTCTTCAGGACACGAGTGGCACTGATGTCAGACCAGTGCTGTTGGGAAAGTCTTGCTGGGATAACAGGAAGTGAGACATCCTCTTATTGTTTCAACACAGGATGTTTGTGTATATTTAGGGATTCAATTACCATGGAAACTAAGAATAAAACAGGAGGAAAAGAGAAGCAGTGAGAGAAAGAGAGCGAAAGAGAGAGAGAGAGAGAGAGAGAGAGAGAGAGAGAATGATGGTGATGGTAAGATGTTGCAATCCAGAAAGCTGAGCTCCTCTGAGTCACATTCACGACCAAACACCCCCAACTACAAGAATAATCACAAACTCAAACCCGTGTGTTTGTGTGTTTACTGCTTCCACTGAACATGCTGTTCACTGCAGATTCACATGATCACACTTTTTCACTGAATCAAACAGATGTTCAGATTACAGTGTTCACAGGGCAGAATCAGGGCAGTTCAAATAAAACTACAAATTCTGCCATGAGTTACTAACGTCACACCAAACCTGCATGACTGTCTTTCCTCAGAAGAAAAAAAAAACAAACATAAATGGGAAAACTCCATAAAGGACAAAAAAACAACATAATGTCTTAAAACTTTATGAAGTCAAGCACTTCTCATGATGTCACATCATGTCAGGTCTGAATATCTGCATGCACGAATGAGAGAATGAGTCCATCATGTCTTCAGTTCGAGTCTGTGATTTGTGTATTCCAGTGGTTTTATTCCCACAGACAAAAATATCTATAAAATGTTTACCTAAAATGCAATGTAAAGTCACTCTGAATAAAAACTACTTTGCATGTTAAATAGAAGAAAGAAAGCCATGTGGAGCTGCAAGAACATGAAGGTGCGCAGACGGAGACGGATGAACTCCATTCAGATCTTGTCTACACAACTCAAAGGAAAACAAGTTGGCTAAAGGACAGATGAGTCTAATAACACTGATTTATGACACACTCAGTGTGTTAGATCATTTCCTGCTGTCAGACTCACACGTGAACATAAACACACACGCGTCACATGATCTTTAAGAGCGTGTGAGAGACGTGTGCTGCTCTGCTGGGATTACAGCTACTAAAACTAAACAGTCCATCACTGCAGTGTGTGTGTGTGTTACCTTTGCGTATCTCCTCGCGGATCTGTGACTCCATCTCCTCCATTTGTAAGAGAGTCTTCTGCCAATACCTCTCTGCCCTGCGGCTCTTAGTGCAGTAAACCACCAGCGCTGAACACACACACACACACACACACACACAAATGTTATTCATGCTGAAAACATACATATACGGCAGCTTGCAAACAGTCCAGGAGATCACTAGTGTAAAACGCTTGTCTTTTGTATTTAAAACATTGCAATCATAAGCATTAGAGTGAGACGCTGATCTGAAACTCTATATGGTTTTCATAATGTCTCTAAAGCTGATGATCATGATCTCCAGCAGGATCTGAAGATCATCCAGGACAAAGCAGCCATACAGAGGTGCTTTTATGCATCAAGTGTGCTGTCTGAGTGCATGTATGAAGAGAGACTTACCCACAGTGCACAGCAGCAGCAGCACACAGCACACCACAATGGAGACGACGATGGCCAGCTCACTGCCTCCACCCATCTGCACCATCGCTATCACCTTTTGGAAATGACCGACGCGCACCTGAAACACACCGGCAGAACATCAGACTCACATCTCACTGAAACCCCACACACACATATGATGTCAGAGGCCTGTGAAGTGGCATGATCATTTTGGTTTGTTCAAGTTTGATGAAATCATCATTATCCAATAACCAAATGAAATGATTTTGAAAGAAAAGCAGGGTTTCACTGCAAAAGGATCTATTATGACTGGAACAGCTGGTGGAAGTGAAGACTATCATCAGCAAATCAAACAGAGTTAGGTCTAATCCTCACATATTAACCTTCAGATCAACTGAGTAAACCATCTTGGGCTACTTATGAAGCTCTGTTCACCATATGCTTTCACTGTATGGAGAAGAAATCCTTTACATCATCTTATCATGTGTTCCACAGATGGAAGCGAGTCATACAGATGTGAATAAACGTGATGGTGAGTAAATGATGGCAAAATTTCCATGTTCTCTAATCCTGTGGTTTCCATTCACTGTCCATTAGTTCTGGAAACCAACAGAACTTGGAAAAACCAACAGAATGCAGGTCTATACATCTTGCATTCATAGTGCATGTGTACAGCAGTCCTCCCATTCCCATGAAACCGCGTTCCTCGTGAGAAAGTGCTCTAAATGCTCGACTGGGCCTCAAGACTCAGATGTTTGTGCTGTTTGTTGACGTGTGTTTCTTCAGACGTTCAGTGCTCTCTCTGCTCCATTAGCTGTGTCACGGCTCTCAGACTGGAGCGTGGTATATATAGCTGCTGGTGTTTCATAATCAGACAAAACAAAGGAGCGGGGAATTTCAGTCATGATATCAGGGTGGTTCAGGGCTTGATTAACGCTTGTTTTCGTGTCTGACGCTGCGCTTGTCCACCACATTCCAATGCCTCTTCTTGTTTTGGGAGTGCAGTCAGCGATCCGGCGGATAGAGTCTCCAGCGCTCAACATGAAGCTGGTACGCTGGTAGCGTGATTAGCGTCAGATACAGTGCACTGATAAGGGTGATGAGGGCAAGTGTGTGTGCGAGTGTGCGCCACAAATAAAGACATCCAGGGTCCAGTAACAGACTTTAAGTCACAGTGAGTCATGATAAAGCAGCATGTGAAGATGAACCGCTGCTTTCCACAGGGCAACTGCTTCTTTAAAATGTGTGATGGTGTAAATCAGCAGCAGGGCTGCTTATCAACTACAGGACACTCCCAAGCAATCTACTGCATCCTTTATACTTCACTACAAGACTGTACATGTTGACATCTGTAACACAATAATCATTATGAACACTGAACAATGCTGGTAAAGCATTTATTAAACATGCTTCATGCTGATTCTTTTTCTATAATTTACTTAACAAATGCTGCATATTTTTAATATCAAAGGTTGAGTACATTAAAGGGATAATCAAACGTTCTAGAGCAAGGGTGCCCAGCTAATCTAGCTCTTACTAGGCATAATAGAAATTTCCCCACAGGTGTGTTGAGGGAAGTTGGAGCTAAACTCTGTAGGACACCGGCCCTCCAGGACTGAGTTTGGGCACCCCGGGGCAAAAACAATCATTCTGGACCACAAAAGTAGTCTTATTTTTCAAGAGTAAATTTTTTACTAACAGAGTTGTTTGACAGTGTGTGTGGATGTGGACTTACGGTGACGGGCAGGTCTCCGGTGCTGGCGCTCAGGGATCTGTTGATGGTGCAGTGGAAGAGCTGCTCGTTGTGAAAGGTGATGTCACAGAGATCTGAGCCAATCGTCACAGAGTATTCCTGCAGCGTCAGGTCCAGCTCGCTTGGCCCTTTCTGGCACACCAGCACACAAACACATGATAAGCCTGTTACACTTTATGTGCATATGTGTGTCTATAATGTTAAATATGCATATACTGTATGAGATGGAGGACTCTGTCCAGTATTTAATAGTGGAAACAAAAACCATGTAATTGACAGAAAGTCCTGTCACTCATCACGGCTGTTTAGGACACAGGGTAACACAAATATGCTCAAATATGAAACTCAATGTCCTACGATAATTTAGCCTCATACTTTGATAGCAAACACACAGACACTGGCTTCACATCTTCATCCTTCCTTCCTTCCTCCCCAATTCTTCAGGAGAGAATGAAAATAAAACTCCCTGGCTCTTCTGTGCCTGTTAGGTACTTCCTGTCTGACCCTCAGAAACTCATAACATCCCGCCACACATATCTGGACTTCCCCAACACATCACTGTGTGTGTGTGTGTGTGTGTGTGTGTGTGTGTGTGTGTGAGGGAAAGTGTATTATTTTTTGCTTTACACTACTAAAGAGTATTCTTTAGACTGTCTGAATGATTCAGAGGAGAACTGGGTAAAAGTGTTATGGTCTGTTCAGATGAGACCAAAATGTTTGGAGGAGGAGGAATGCTGTTTATGACCCCAAGCACACCATCCCCGCCGTCAAACATGGAGACATTATGGAAACATTATGCTTTGAGGGTGTTTTTCTGCTAAGGGGACAGGACAACTGCACCGCATCAAAGGGGCCATTGGACGGGGCCATGTACCATCACATCTTGGATGAGAACCATTGAAATTGGGTCGTGGATGGGTATTCCAGCACGACAATGACCCAAAACACACGACCAAGGTAACAAAGGAGTGGCTCAAGAAACAGCATATTAAGGTCTAGCCAGTCTCCAGAACCTAATCCCATAGAAAGTCTGTGGAGGGAGCTGAAGTTTTAAGTTAGAGAGGATCTGCAAAGAGGAGTGGGACAAAATCCATTCTGAGATGTGTGCAACCCTGGTAGCCAATTACAAGAAATGTCTGAGCTCTGTGATTGCCAACAAGGGTTTTGTCACCAAGTATTAAGTCATGTTGTAGAAGGGGTCAAAAACTTATTTCACTCATTAAAATACAAATCAATGTATAACTTTTTTATAAGTTTAAGTGGTTTTTTTTTGTGGTTGTTATTCTGTCTCTCACTGTTCAAATAAATCTACCATTAAAATTATAGACTGATCATTTCTTTGTCAACGTACAAAATCAGCATGGGATCAAATCATTTTTTTCCTTACTGTACGTGTGGACTTAATATTATTCTCAGCCCTAGTGTATTTACAATCAACATTCCTCTCACTTCATCCTCCATCTTGTAGGGATTTGCTTACTAAACTTTATTTGTGAACCAATAATGGCGTTTTAGAGCACAATTTCCTACCTTCTGGAACACAGCAGTGCCCTAAAAAAACGGCTGAGCCATAAATAAACATTTGCTGAAAATGGAGGTAGGTCACACAAGATGTAGATGAGTTTGTTTCTTCATCAGATTTGCAGAAATGTGTCATTCCATCACTTGCTCACCAATGGATTCTCTGCAGTGAATTGGTGCCATCAGAATTAGAGTCCAAACATCTAATAAAAACATCACAATAATCCACACCTCTCCAGTCCATCAATTAACACCTTGTGAAGACAAAAGCTTAAACAAATCCATCATTAAGGTGTTTTCAACTAAAATGAGAGTCCATAATCCATAATAACGCTTCCTCCAGTAAAAAAGTCCATCTCCTGTTGTCTCTCAGACTGTTTTGGCTTGTAAGCGGTGTTTGATCTGTGCAGATTTCTTGTGGATTATTGCGTTTTATCAGCTATTTGATGGCACCCATTAACTGCATATAATCCATTGATGAAATTTCTCTAAATCTGTTCCCATTAAAAAAACTACTAAACTATCCCATTATCTACTTCTTGGACGTCTTGTGGGTGAGGACATTTTCATTTTTGGGTGACTTATTTCTTTAACATGCATCAACACACACACACTTACATTGATGATGAGAATGAGAGGTTCTCCAGGATGATGTTTGATGAGTTTCTCTTTGTTGGCCGTATAGAATTGTGGATCCTCCACATAGTCAAAGTGAAATACATCGACATGAGGCTCTTCGTCCTCATCCGGCCCTCGTCCCGTTGGAGATGCATCCTCTCCTCTGTACAGCACCTCATTAAGGTAGAAGCGAGCCGTGGCCTGCTGGGATTGACTGGCGGCAGGAGACTGACAAACAATCAGAGTAGACGACACACAGGAGCAGTTCTGTGGAAATGACATATAAATGAGCGCACACACTAAAATATCACCACGCATCAGCACTTAGATTTTTTATCCGATAAACAAAGCATTCTTTCTCACCGTCTGTCCGACTCCAGACACCTCCATCCTGACAGACTGCACCAGATTGAAGCCGTATCCAGTAACTGAGATGCTGCGACCACCACTGCAACACCATCACATCACAGTTACGTTTGAAAACGGAGCCAAAAATATCTAAGTGACGCGTAAAACCAAAAGCTGTGTGTTTTGAACAGCATACTAGCATACTACTGATTCTGCAGCATGTAAGCTGTATTGTGCACAGTATGCAATAAATGTTCAGAAACAGCAACACTTCAATACTGCTGTTCTGTGTGTTAACTCGTCATGTTCTTTATGTTCAGTACCTGAGGAAGCTTTTGTTGGGCTTGATGTGACTGATAGTAGGGTTTTTCTCATAGGTGAATGTGAAGTTGGGTGAAGTGCTGAGACACGACCGACCATCATACACCACACACACCGTTACATTATCAGCGACAGCTGGTTCGGCTGGAGGCATCACGCACTTGATGACTTCACTGGACAGCCTGTAGAACCAAACGACAGACGTGACGAGCAGCAGATACGTGATATATTAACAAAACATGAACCGCCATAAACACACGCTCACATGAAGATGGTGCAGTTTTGAGTCCTGTTGATCTTGACGTTAACGGTGGATCCAGCATCCAGGAACTGGCCGTGGATGGTGAGTCTGGTTCCTCCAGCGAGGGGACCCTGCTGCGGCGTGAACTCCAGTAGTTTGGGCTCCTGTGCCATGGTGGATGAAGAAAAAACTAGTTATAATGTAAAAATCAAACTATGGTTCAACCCAGTCCAAGATCCAACTGATTTAACATCACACATAAGAGCTGGCAGACCAGCAACAAATCAGCTACGATTTTCCAAAATACAGCTGTTGTGACAGGCTGAAGATCTGCTATCCAAGCTACTAAACCAGCGTGGAACAACTGCAAACCCCCTATTAAGCACCCAAGATCACTTTCAGCAGGCTTTAGCTGGATTTTCCAGCAGGAAGGCTTTAACATAGTGAGTACATTTCAGTATGTTTTAACCAGCTAAAGCTGTGTTGATAAAGTCAGAGCAGCAGCTTTGATCACATAAAGAATCATAAACGGTTCTGGAAGGTTAGTTTAAACTAGCATGTCAGTGAGAAGTAATGTGGCATGCAGAGTGAATGTCAGCGCTGCTACACATGTGAACATATACAGCGCACACACACACACACACACACACACACACACACACACACACACACAGAGTGCATGACATCACATCCTGTGGGAGAAAAGACTAGCTGTGGGTCAAGAGGAGGATATTAAAGTGTAAGTGTGAGTGTGTGTATAGGGTTGTTCAACCAGATGTTTCCTGAGCTCAGCGACTGAAGCAGCTAAAGGTTTGAGGAAGGAGCTTTGGAGGAGACCCTCTTCCTCAGGGAATCGTCCTGCCTTTCCTCTTCAGAATTTCTGATCCTGTTTCCTAGTCCTGCTCCAGCTCCATTTCACACCGAAATCCAGTCTTGAGTAGTCTCAGGGGGTTTAGTGTGTTGGAGAGATTTGAGTCTGACCCGCTGTGAGTTCATTTCTCCTCAAACTGCTAGCTGGTGTTTTGGAACATAGTGATTGGTTTGATACAAGCCAGTTAAAAACAAACTGTTATAAGCTGATTGACAATGTGGGACCAGTAAGAAACCAACTGCTCATACCAACTAAAAGTCCTCAAGCTGCTTTGGAAAATGGTGGCAGACTAACCAGCTAATGAGTAGCTGGACCAGCTAATGTATAAACAATAACTAGCAGTTTAAGCTCAACTGTCCCACAGGCTGCTCTCAGCTCTGTTGAATACATTTACCAATTTTCCATCAGATTCCAGAGGTTTTCCCATAAAATCAGAGCAAGCAAACCCATCTGAAGACTCTAAATCACCAAATCAAACAATGTTCCTTCACATTCATTTATAAAACAAACCACACATGCCACTATCTCCCAATGCCATGTGAAAATGACATAGGCCCAGAAACTCCCTCAGACAAAACAAAAGAAAGCCTATGATGAGTCCTACTGCAGCGAATCAGGCGGATCCAGAGAGGGCACTGTCCTTCCTCTCAAATCAGTTCATCCAATCAAGTTTGGTGAAAATGTGGATATGTCATGAGCATATTCTGTAATATCCCTCATGTGAGGGTGGTCTAACACACAGTGAAGGGTGTGATGGGAAAATAAATCAGGACGAAGACTAAAGAATGAATGCAAGCAGGGATCATTGCTCTGAGGTTGTGAAATGAACAGAGAAAAAAAAAGGCTTGCACGTACCACAAAGGAGAAGACGTCCTTTGAAACGCCCACTGCGTTCCTGGCCACGTTCACCGTCACGTGATCGCTCATCTGTTCCCACGATGCACTAGTCTCACAAACCAACCTGTAGTGACACACACAATCCACTGGATCACCTCAACGCTGCGTGTCCGCTCCAGCAATCACAGGTTATGTTTTTGTGTAAACTCATCTGTCATTTGGTGAACCTTGGATAATGAGCTGTGTGACGCCCTCAGAAACCATGAATACAACTACAATACAATCCAGATGGCGTTAAATATGGTTTACCTGCAACCAGGATAAACACGGTTTGTGCCTACAATGTGTTTTAGGCTAAATGAATCATCTTGTGTACTTCTGCACGATAAACAGTGCCCAGTGTGAATTGCGTAAAAACTGAAGCACAAATGAACTCTGACATCATGTGAAGTTCAACTCAACATGACATCAGTCTGAACGGTCTATCACATCCAAATGATGATCTGGTTCGTGATGAATTTGTCATTCAGTCAAGCTAATGAAGTATTTGATGTTTGATCTGTGTGCAATTACCTGACTGAAACAGTGTAGTATTGTGGCAGTATGCTGCAGGGCACATCGCCGATGGAGACGTTGAGCTGAGCAGCGCTGTGTCCGAGATTCTTGCCCTGCACAGTGAGTAGAGTCCCGCCGGTGAGCGGCCCAGACAGCGGCTCGATCTGCACATCAACACAACACATGGCTGACTGAGACACTGCCAGTGACAAGCATAATGGGTAAATAAACCATAAAACACAATCCACAGTTCGGCACACTGAACACACACTTACATGTCAGACACAGGCAGTTTCACAAAGAAAAAAAACTGAAATGCAGCAGCAGTGAGTGGGAAGACTATCTCACGGTTTATTTTGAAATCCTGGCAGTACAGTTATCATAAACCTACCGTGTTTATATGTTCATTATGGTTTGGGTAAGTCATTCAGGACTTCAGACTAAACAACTTCACTCATAAACACTCTGTACACCTAATTCACACACACACACACACACACACACGTTCACATATGCTTCTAATGTGCACTACTGCTCAAAAGACTGGAATAATTAAGATTTTTTAAATGTTTTTGTGTTTATGTTTCTAACACTGCATTGAAAAAGAAAAAACAGCAATATTGTGAAATGGCAGGAATTCAGTGCTCAGATCAAATGTACATTAATGGTGCTGTGAAGTGTTTTATGCAAACATTCCTGTTAAATGTTTACAGAAAATAGGCACTAAATGTGCTTGTTGCAACCAGCTGCTTGGCTAAATTTGTCCATGTTTTATATTGTTGTTTAGTAGATGTGACTTGTGGTGCATTTCGAGTGAATCAGCACATTTGAAGAGGTTTCTGTGTATCTGTGGAACATACAAATGCCGGAGCGCTGTGGCTTATAAATGCAGAGTGAGTAAAGAGGAAAGAATGACAGAAACACAGAAATGCTTTGTTCTTTTTTTGGGTCATCCATTTCATCCATAGCGTCAGCAGAGAGATGACAGGAAGTGAGGGAGGAGGAGCTGAAGAGGGACAAACAGGAAAAGGAAATGAGGAAGGCAAACCTGCGCTGTTCACATGAGGAGCGTGACTGAAGATGAGCATGAGCACTACTGCAGCACATTCACACTTACCATCACAATCACATAACTTGATGGGAAACTTTTATTTTTTGACAGAAGCTGCTCTATGTTTGGTATTAAGCAATTACTTTACATGTCAAATTCGAGGTATACAGGAACAAAATGTGTCAGAGCCGCAGTGATGCTGTCAGTATCAGTGATGTGTGTGTGTGTGCTCGTGTTTGTGTGTCTGCAGATCAGGGACTTAATGAATGACAGCACAAGACTTTCATTAAAATGTCATGTGTATATCAGCACTCTGCACTTGAGATGTTGGAATCAACAACATCGGTTGACCACGAGTTCCAATAATAAATGACCTGCCAGTCATATCATCAGAAAACAGGGAATTCTGGGTAGTGGTGCACTGAAAAGCTTCATCACTAACATAGTACTAGACAAAAAGGAGTGAAAGTCATCAAAGTCAGATATGTAAAGACACATGTGTGAGATGAAAAGATGCTTTAAGCAGCAGCTCCATGAAGGCCTGTAAACAGACCCGCGAGCATCATTAGCACTCTGAGTGTAATGAGTCCCGCTTCATATCATTTTACCTGCTGTTCTCTTCATTTACACCCTCACCGAAGCGAGAGACAGAGACAGAAAGAGAACGTGTGAACATAGCACACATATCACAGGCTGTTTTAAACACATTTTAATGCAGAAATAAGTTTGAGGCAATGCTAGGACTCGCAGAACTTCAGCTACTTGTCCTGTATCCATTGGGCTTCATGCACTGTGCTCTCAGTGCACTCTTGTAGTTTAACTTTTTCAACAGCAAAACTACTGTCAAAAGATGTGTAGCTGGTAGTTTTAAAGTAGCTTCCCAACACTGCAAATGATGCAGTTCTCTATAACCACATGTTCTCTGGAGCATATAAGTATGTTAACTACTAATTATGGCTGTCAGTTAACATGAACACCTACCTGACTTCAGTTGCTGCAAATGACTATGATTAAATAAAAGATTGCTTTTCTCTAGAATAACATCTACTAGTGAAGCGTGCACAATAAGATAAGGAACATGTAGTAAGTGAGTCAACGCTGTTCACTTCTCTCATCTGTGTGAACCTCTGCTCTACATCAGACCACTCCTGTAAAACATGATGGAAGCCAATACAAGCAGAGTTTGGCTCTCTCTGTCCGTTTCAATGCCTGATGTCTGAATCCTCAGGGAATACAGCATATTTACCCCTTGTACTGTCTTATTAAATCACGTTTGTTTATGTCTATGTGAACCCAAACCAATCCCTTCTGTTTTTTATAACTTGTTAGCTGGTTATAGAACAATATTATAAAAGACTAAAGCTTTATAGTAGAAATTTAAAACAGTACATTTGATGTGTGTCTCATAACTTGCCAATTAAAAAAAGACTAAACTTGACCATGTGAGCAAAAAATTGATTACAAAAGTAATATGGAGCTCATAGCTCAGATGTGTAATTTAAACGTAGAGTTTAGTATCTTGACAAATCTAAGCAGAATTACATTGTTGAGGCCCCTTCTGAAACGCTAGAGGAGTTTCCTTCACTGATTATTTAATCATATTGGAGTTGTTGTAAAGCCATTGGCTTCCTTTCTTTGTCTAAATGATATAGCTTGCTTTGTTTCTTCCCCAGAAAACAAAAGATGGTTGTACAGCTTTAGGAGAATGCCGGGGTGAATAAACAATGACTGGATTTTCATATAGAGAAAACTTCAGAAGAAACATCTGAGAAGCAGAAGTTGAATTGATTGCATGAGTGTGTCATACCTTGTGAATGTTGGGGTCTGGGCAGCGTGTGGTGATGGTCTGGCACTGGTCCTGCTGCTGACAGCTGTTATCACACCAGACACACATGTGATCCTGCATCTGACGGCCCCAGCACTGAGAGCAGTCGCTGTCGCCCGCACTACAGCTGTAGACCTCCACTGCACACAGACACACACACACATTACACATCTGTCCTCTGAGGCTCTTCGAGAAGTGTGAACCATTACTTTAACCAGAGACACGCATGACATACAGCCAGGGTCAGGCCGAGGCGTCGGTGGGTGAACTGGGGACACTGTCCCACACACATCAGGCCTCTAGATCGAGAAATGCTAGCGGCACAGTGTTGTACAAGAGCACATGACAGCATCAACAAACTACAGGGCTGCAGGCCAATCTGTGTATTTGATAATATCTGCGTGCTGACTGGATTATTCACTCTAATGGTTAACAACAGAGCAGTCAACTCTCAAACAACATGGGTGAAAACTTTAACCATTAATGAATCTCTCACACACCTTCCCCAAAAATGGTAGAGAAATATGTTTTACTCACAAATTGCTAGTCAATGTAACAAATCTTCATTTTATTCTACCCCTGAAAACATTCATTATAATGTGCATTCATGTACATTTTTTTGAAAATAGGCTTATTTTCCAACTCCCCTAGAGTTAAACAGATGAGTTTTACTGTTTTTGAATCCATTCAGCCGATCTCCAGGTCTGCCATTAGCACTTTTAGCATAGTTTAGCATAAATCACTGAATCAATCATTAGACCATTAGCATCTCATTCAAAAATGACCAAATATTTTAGATATTTAAAACTTAACTCTTCTGTAGTTACATTGTATACAAAGACCGACAGAAAATGAAAAGTTGCGATTTTGCCAAGCTGATATGGATAGGAACTATACTCTCATTCCGGCGAAATAATCAAGGAACTTTGCTGCCGTACCCTGGGTGCAGCAGGCACAATGACATTATGTAGCACCTGCATATAGTGCCCCGCTATTTTACTATTTCCTTAGTGGCAGTGCTGGTCACATTGGAAGTTTACAACAGTGTCAGCTCGCACTA
The DNA here is from genome assembly GCA_033026305.1 of Cirrhinus molitorella. Lineage (NCBI taxonomy): Eukaryota > Metazoa > Chordata > Actinopteri > Cypriniformes > Cyprinidae > Cirrhinus > Cirrhinus molitorella. Next base: position 34,521,920 of record CM065125.1, on the reverse strand, counting down.
TCCGTTGCCATCTGAATAAAAAGGGACCCTATGGTAGGACACCACTGCTGACACAGCGGCAAAAAAAGCAGGACTGGAGTCTCTGCCAAAACGTATGTGACAAAACCACAATCCTTCTGGGAGAACATACAGTGGACAGATGAGAAAAAAAATTAGAGCTTTTTGGTAAAGAACATCATGGCACTGTTTACAGAAAAATAAATGAGGCCTTCAAAGAAAAGAACACAGTCCCTACAATTAAACATGGTGGAGGTTCAAAGATGTTTTGGGGTTGCTTTGCTGCTTCTGGCACTGGATGCCTTGACTGTGTGAATGGTATCATGAAATCTGATGACTACCAAAGAATTTTGGGGCACAACATAGTGGCCAGTGTCAGAAAGCTGCATCTCCACCAGAGGTCATAGGTCTTCCAGCAGGACAATGACCCAAAAAGCACTTCAAAAGCATTCAGAAATGGTTACAAACAAAGCACTGGAGAGTTTTGAAATGGCGAGCAATGTGGAGAGATCTCAAAACAGCAGCTGGGAGAAGGCATCCTTCAAATCTGAATGACCTGGAGCAGTTTGCAAAAGAAGAGTGGACCAAAATTCCAGTAGAGAGGTGTGAGAAACTCATTAATGGATATAGGAAGGATTGATTTCAGTTATTTTTCCAAAGGGGGTGCTACCAAATATTAAGTTAAGGGTGCCAATAATTTTGTGCAGTGCATTTTTTGGGTTCTGTGTGGAATTGTATCAGATTTGACTTTTCTTTTTTGTTTTGTGTGTTGTACCAATGCAAAATACAAATAAATTAATCAAAAAGTAAATGTGAGTACCAAAACATTTGCAACTGCAACAGTTTACTAGGAGAAGGGTTACATTTTCTGACAAAATTGCAAGGGTGGCAATATTTTTGGCCATGACTGTATATATTTATGAAAATGTTCATAAATGTAATAAAGTTTTTTTTATTTAAAAGTTTTCTGTTAGGGTTAGGACTGGGTTATTGTATTTGTAACTAGCTGTATATATATATATATATATATATATATATATATATAAAGGTATAAAAGCCATAAAAGACATGGAATGTCCACATTCAGACAGCTTTCTGTGTGTGTGTGTGTGTGTGTGTGTGTGTGTGTGTTGTGATGAGTCAGTGTGAGCAGCAGACAGTCTGATGGTGATGAGACACATGCTCAGCATTAATGTGATTACAACACAGATTTCACACACTTCCTTAGGACACCAGCGAACCGTCTGTTATCAGTGTGTGTGTGTGTGTGTGTGTGTGAGTATGCTGATACCTGTCATTTGCTTTGGACTGTCTATATATGTGTTGGTTCCTCTTCTCCGCAGACTCAGTTCGAATGTCTTGCTCAACATTGTAGTTTTCAGCTGCACATACATGAAACACTTTTATTCATCTGTAAATGAAAGATCTGCATTGCAAACATATTACAGCTGAACTGACTTTAACTAAAACATTTAGTGTTTATTTTTGCATTATTGACACACTATTTTCCTGTTTAATACTGTAAATCTGTACTGTTAAAAGCACTGTATAAATAAAGGTGACATGACCTATGAAGTTAAGTCTGTTAAAATGAAACTCACTGAATGATCATACTGATATATTGAATCGAGACATTCAGACTTGAGTTTCTCTATTAGAAGTGTGTGTTCTGCAGCAGGATGGTGTGAGTGTGCAGTGCATGTCAAGCAGACGTGTTTGTGGATGTGATGAACTTACAGTCACTCCACTGCAGTTCACCGATAGCCCATCCAGCCACTGCGCTCTGTACTGTTGCCCATCACCGAAATCACAATCCAGCTCAGTGCCCTACACACACACACACACACACAACAAGCATGACCAAGAGCCACAGCTATGTCCAATCCCATCAGAGCGACCCGAGGGACTGAAGACAAGTTGAGACAACATCACAAGACCATCAGACAGACAACAGATCTCTGAGTGTCTCCTCACACAGCCGCTCTTATATGCAGAGACACCCACAAACCACACTCATAGTCACGTCACACTCCTGATATTCCCAGTAAGCAGATCATAAAATAGTTCCCACACTCTCATGCAGTGAATGTCCATGCCATGCTGTATGCAGCTAAAAACATGCTCAGAACACACTCAGACGCCACGATGAAGATCCACTCACACACACACACACACACACACACACACACACACACACACACACATGAACATGAATGAAGCATCTGGAAGTCATAACACAGACCCACACGAAGAGGAAGCCTTGTGAGGCCTTCATTACCCACAGTACAACATCAGAAAGAGTCTGAGTCTGTGTGAGACTGTCAGAGCCACTTTAAGTCTATGACACGGCATGAGCTTTAGGAGTTAGCTGTTAGCTTCGGCTAACTTGATCAAAGCCTCTGGTTTGCTGTCAGACATATGGTTCTGACCTGCTGATTTGTGCCTTTTGATGGCACTGGCTGTTTCATGTCTGTGAAAGGTAACTACATTACTTTTCAGCTTGCAGAAGAGCATATCTTATGATTTCTACCTCATTTCTGATCCACAAAGTTTGGGACGACAGGCCCATTACCACAGAAAAATAACAGTCATCCCTCAGTTTGTAAGAATCAGCAGAAAACACTCTTCCAACGGAAGTCTATGGCACAATGCAAATTTCTGTGAATATGGTTTTAGCTTGTTTGTCTGGATTGTGTTGCAAATGTACTGTACTCCAGCTTTTACAAACAACATTCACTTAACACAGGCTCTTTATACACCATATTATTTTATATAGACAGCAGCAAAGAGCCATGAGCAGTGCAAACCAAAGCCATCAATACTCAGACAGAGTTCTGACAGGAACTGTGTGTGTACAGACACTAGAGTCCTACATGCTGTATGTTCTTGAGGTCCAAGGAAAAGACATGAGTGCTTCCAGTGGGCAGCGGAGGAACATCAGAGGCCACCATCATGGGACAAAACACGGAATTCTGGGACAGAAACAAAAGGTGAGAACAAATGAGATTCAACAAAAACAATACTGACCAGTGTTTACAGAACTATGAATGCAAGCAGTGTGTGTGTGTGTGTGTGTGTGTGTGTGTGTGTGAGGGAATATGTCAACACTGAAGGAAGGGTGGGCACGATGAAAATGCAAACAGCAGTTATTTATGGTTGTACAAACACAATCACACCACATTCTGCGCCTCAGTGTTTTTATGGAAAGATGTAGTGTTAGCATATGAGAAAAAGACAACAAATCTTTTTTTTCCTAATGTGTGTTGACCAAAGCATTGCCACATATTTCCCAGCAGTGTCTTTTTATGCTGCACAATTCAGCAATGCATGTTATTTTCAAGATAAAAAGAGAGAGGCATGCAGTTGTTTTGAAATCACATGGATAATTTTGTACTGTACAAACAAACTTTAACATTTACTGTCTCTAAACTTCCTCTCCTGTCTAGCCATAACAATTACTGAAACTAAACTGCTAAATTTCTGAAATCTTCACGGTTATGAGGCATAGATATGGCTTATCTAAAGTTACATATCAACCTCTAGGAAACTAGAGATGTTTCTATACCAGTTATACCACAGTAGATACATTTAAACAGCTATCCATGGGCAGCAATGCTTTATGTTACTGATACGTGAGAGCGATGAAGACGCTGTGAACAATGACAAGCAACGACACTTTATGCTCCACTTTAACTTCCTGTCTAGACAATATTTGTCTCTCCTCTAGGCCAGCACACACATCCTACCACTTCTAACTCCTGGCTATCCGGTAGTCTTCATGAAGATCAGTCCAAACTCCGGTTTAAACCAAAAAGAAAATGGTGCAAATCAAGACAGCCATTAGACCTGAGTATGTATCAGACTCTACTTTCATCTTTCACTGCTGAAGCCAATAATGCCAAATCTTTGTATTTCCACAACAAGATCAACAGTACTTCAGACACATGTAATCTCTTCAAAACATTACATTCTTCACACCTCTTGCTGATGATTTTGCCACGTTATTCACAAACAAAAGTCAGTTCTCAGCTCCACACGCACAGAAACTCAAACCAACCACATCCATTGCTAAAACTTACCTCTTCTCCTTCTGTCCCCTCACTGAGGAAGAAGTATCCAAACTTCTCCTCTCCAGCCATCCTACAACATGCCCTCTAGACCCAACACACCTTCTCCGAACAATCTCTACTATACTCTTACCAGCATTCACACACATAGTCAACACATCTCTCCTCACAGGCATTTTCCCCACCACATTCAAGCAGGCACGGGTAACCCCACTTAAAAAACCTACGCTAAATACTTCACTTACAGATAGCTACAGATCTCTCTCCTTCCATTCATAACAAAAACACTTGAGTGAGATAAACCAGCAAGGCATTAACCAGTCAGGACTTAAAAGTGGCCACTCAACTGAGACTGCATTACTGTCAGTCACTGAAGCCCTGCTGAGTGCAAAAGCTGATTCAAATCATTAGTTAGATCTGTCTGCTCTTTTAGCACTATCAACCATCAGATTCTCCTGTCCACTCTCTCATCACTGGGATTCCACTTCACTGGTTTGAATCCTATCTCACTGGTAGGTCTTTCAGGGTCTCCCTCTTTGAGGGGAGGTATCCAAAGCACATTAACTGGTCAGTAGTGTTCCTCAAGGATCCATTCTTGGACCCCTCCTCTTCTCCATATACATTACATCACTGGGACCCATCATACAGGCACATGGCTTCTCCTACCACTGCTATGCTGATGCCACAGTGCTCTATCTTTCATTTCAACCAGATGATCCAACAGTAGCTGCACAAATCTCAGGCTGCTTGGCGGACATCTCAGATGAAAGAACATCACCTACAGCTCATCCTGGCAAAGACCAAGCGTCTTCCCTGCAACTCCAACTCTACACCATCCAGCTAGGTTCACCAGCAATTACCCCATCTAGTTCAGTCAGAGATCTTGGAGTAATCTGATGACCAAATGACCTTCAAGGACCACACTGCAAGCTCGATCATGCAGGTTTTATGCAGGTGCATCAGGCCCTTCCTAACGGAGCATGCTGCACAACTTCTTGTCCAGGCCCTTTCTTCATTTCTAGACTGGACTACTATGAGGCTCTTCTGGCTGGATGTCCATCATGATCCATCAAACCTCTACAAATGTTTCCAAATGCAGCAGTTTGACTGGTCTTCAACGAGCCCAAAAGGGTGCCTCCCACAAAAAGCACTTTGCAAAACGTTTAATCCCCAATTCCTCATTGTCTGGCTTGTACTAATTGAAACAATGTCTGAAACCTTCTAGTATGAGCACTTCCTGTGTTTATTTACACTTTTTTTATGATGAAACGTTGTATTCATCAAGTCACTTTGGATAAAAGCGTCTGCTAAGTGAATACAGTGCATCCGGAAAGTATTCACAGCGCTTTACTTTTTCCACATTTTGTTATGTTACAGACTTATTCCATTCATAGATTCAATTTATTATTTTCATAAAATAAAAATAAAAATAAAAAACTAACAAATCACATGTACATAAGTATTCACAGCCTTTGCCATGAAACTCAAAATTAAGCTCAGGTGCATCCTGTTTCCACTGATCATCCCTGAGATGTTTCTGCAACTTGATTGGAGTCCACCTGTGGTAAATTCAGTTGATTGGATATGATTTCCAAGCAACTGAACATGATCAGTTAACAGTGCATGTCAGAGCACAAACCAGGCCATGAAGTCCAAGGAACTGTCTGTAGACCTGCAAGACAGGATTCTATCGAGGCACAGATCTGCAGCATTGAAGGTCCTAATGAGCACAGTGGCCTTCAAAATCCATAAATGAAAGAAGTTTGGAACCACCAGGACTTTTCTTAGAGCTGGCCTCCTGGCCAAACTGAGCAACTGATTGAGCAAACATGATGGTCACTCTAGTTGAACTCCATGATATGTGGAGATAGGGGCACCCTACAGAAGGACAAACATCAGTGCAACACTTCATCGATCTGGGCTTTATGGCAGTGTGGCCAAACTCAATTCTCTCCTCAGTGAAGACACATCAAAAGACACTTAAAAAACACACAAAAAGCACCCAAAGCATCCTCAGACTTTGAGAAACAAGATTCTCTGGTCTGATGAACCTCAGTTCTAAGTCGCTTGTTTGAAGAAAACCAGCTTTGCTCATCATCTGCAGAGTACCATCCCAAAAGTAAAGTATGCTGGTAGTAGCCTCATGCTGTGGGGCTGTTTTTCTGCAGCAGAGACTGAGGGACTTATCAGAGTGGAAGAAAAGCTCAATGCACCAAAATATTGAGATAGCCTTAATGAAAACTCAGTCCTGAGCATTCAGAACCTCAGACTGGGCAGAAGGTTCTTTTTCCAAAAGGGCAATGACCCTAAGGCAAACAGCAAGAGTGGCTTATAGACAACTCTGTGAATGTTCTTGAGGGGCCCAGCCATAGTCTGGGCTTGAACCCAATCAAATATTTCTGGAGAAACCTGAAAATGTGCATCTGTCCCCATCCAGGTGAAGAGATGTGATTTAATTTTTTTTTTTTATACATTTGCAAAGATTTTAAACAAACTTCTTTCACGGTGTCATTATAGTGTGTTGTTTGTAGAATTTAATCCATTTTGTAATAAGGCAACATAACAAGATGTGGAAAAAGTGAAGCACTGTGATTCTTTACTTCACAGTAAATCATCTGCTTCTGCTGCCAGTTTTCCATTTCAGGGCGATTACTGTTATAGTGGAACAGTCTGAAATAATCTTGTAAAACAAATTAGTTGAATAAATTAGTCTAATTGTTTATGGCTAATCACCTGAATGAATTTAATGACAGTTTAATGAAGTTACTAGTATTGCCCTCTTTGAGTCTTTATTATGCCTTCGATTACCAGGAGCATGTGTAAGTGTGTTCAACAGAAGCACACACACTGCCAGTGAGCTGCTCAAGCGTGTGTGTGTGTGTGTGTCTGTGTGTCATATGTCTCTGGACGAACTGAACAGCCTGTTCCATTTTAAAGTTCAGGCAAATGAAAAAACTAATTATGACTGTTTTGGTGAAACAAACCTTGATTAACATTGTATAGTTAAACTAACATTAATGGTGTGATCAGGGTGAATATGAACTCATTGTCAGTGTTTTCTGTAAACAGACTGATACTGAGAATGAAATAAGGTTAACATTCATCACTGCACAGTCAGAATCAGATGTGAAGTGTCAGCTGTCTCACATACAGTGTTCCTCTTTTCTTCAGAATAAATGTCTTACACAATCTGTTTCATTCTTGAATACATAAAGCTCTGTTGCGATACTGGAAGGAATCATAGTTGTGCTCTACAGTGATAGGCAGCACAATCCATTGTGGTGGATGAAGAGAGAGACAAGCTGATGTATGACAGCAGAGGAACAGTGGAAGAATCACATTCATTATTTTCTTCACAGAGGACGTGTTTGTATTTAATGACTTCCCTTTTGCGATTTTATCTATGTGCAGATTTCTCTGATTCACCATGATTAGTCACTGAAAACTGTGACATGACTGTCATTAGTTATAGTTTCGCATATAGTTTTAGTTTAAACCTATTTAGTTCTAGTTTTAGTTTGTTTAAAAGCAAATAATAGTGAATAGCTTTACTGACTGTTATTCTGGGTTTTATTCATTTTTCTAGTGAACAGAAAATACATCACAAGAAACATTAAGGCTTTTTAAAAGTTGTCTTTATTTATAGTATCAGAGAATGCAATTCCAGCATGCATTGCAAAAAACGTTCAGGGCAATAATTCACTCTCTGTGAGCAAAAGAAATGTTTAGTGTAATACTGAAATCTGCTTACTTAATCAATACATTTGCTTTAGACACAAGCCAAAATGTCACTGAAAGAAGAACTAAATAAAATGTTTTTAGGTTTATTGTGAAAAATTGGAGAAAAAAAAAAAAAAAAAATTACATTGACCAAGTGACATTTTGGCTTGTGTCTAAAGCAAAAATATTGATTAAGCAAGCAGACTTCAGTCTTACACTGAACATTTCTCTTGCTCTGAGCTTGTTGCAGTGCATGCTGGGATTGCGTTCTCTGCTAAAGGACACATTATTTAAGCGTCATGTCTATGATGAGGTGTAGATGGACATGTCTCTAGGGTTTGGACAGAGAATCAATCTATATTGCTTTCCTTGGCCTTATCTTGGGATATGCAGTATAAAAAATTTAAATATTTATGTGTCATCTGACACTTTAAATCATTTTTTGACTTCTTATAACCCTTCATTTAAACGCCAGTGCATGGAGCTATATGAATGCTGTGCTGTGACGTGAGTGTGTGACAGCTCACCTCCAGAAGGACACGCGGTGTGTTGTCTTTGCTGGAAACACACACATTCAGCTTTGGGTCCCAGTAACAGCGCCACGGTTTACTCAGACAGCTTGTGCACCTGCAGGATGACAAAACACAGAAACATCCTCATCCTCCGCTCACACCTCACTGAGGGTCATTGTTTAAGACTTCTTTTGTTTTGTTTTTTAACAATTGCTAGGGTACATTTTCAGGATCATTTCTCAATACTTCCAGCGATATTGTTTCTCTGTGTTGTGCTGTGGACTATTTTGAAAACAATATCTTTATCATTGTTTTAGATGTTCAGCCACATTGAATGGTCTTCATAGTATTTCATTTTTTAGATTTGGAATATATTTCAATATTACTGTAGAAATGCAGCAAACTGGTTCGAACTACAGAGAGGATTATTGGTGCTCCCCTGCCCACCCTTTAAGAACTGTATACATCCAGAATAAGGAAAAGAGCTCAGAAAATCAGCCTGGATCCCTAGCATCTAAGCCATTTTGCCATCTGGCCGGCACTACAGAGCCCCAAATACCAGGACAACAAGGCATAAGAACAGTTTTTTCCCCCAGGCAATCCACCTTATGAACAGCTAAATGATCCCCCATTGTGCAATAAGAACAATGTGCAATAACCTTATATTTATTTGTTACCACCTCCATCCTAATACATTTCTGGATCTCTTTCTATTCTATTCTATTCTATTCTATTCTATTCATTTTAATTTATTTTTCTATACATTTTTGTCTATTTATATATACATATGTGTATTTTTTTATTCTCATCTTATTTTTATTGTCTGTGTGTTGTTGTTGTTGTCTCTGTATACTGGAAGCTAATGTCACAAAAACAAAATTCCTTGTATGCACAAGCATACTTGGCAATAAAGCTCTTTCTGATTCTGATTCTGATCTTATTCAGTTTTCCGTTATGTTTAGGCTTTGAACTTTAGTTTATTTTAAGTATGTAAAGTTACAAATTGGACTGAAGGTTCACAGAGTTTTGGGGTGGGGGTGGGGTACGGGGTTGTGTTTCGGAGTGAGTAATGAATTTGTGTGATTTGGAAGATGACACTGAATGTATTTTGTGCCAAAGCAATGATGAATGATCCACAGTTCAGCCACATAGATGCTGTTGTACTCACATAAAACTCACCTAGTGATTGTTACAAACTGTAGGAGGAAGCAGCAATGTGTCTGTAGAAGTATAAGTGTGTTCTTTCTCAAACTTTTTTGATCACATCGTCTGTTAAATCTTTAAATAAATCTTGTGGGCGACACACACTTGAGGAAGTGCTGACTTACCGCTTCAGAATAGTGTTTATGTGTGTGGACAAAACCAGTCAAATAAAGTACTGCAAACCGCTTAGTGATCTTTCCACACAGATAACAGTTTATGTGAATGTGAGGACCGGTCGAGTCTGTCAGTAAACGTGTGCAGGTGTGAAACCTGCTGACTAACAGAACTGGGATCAGACAGTGACTGTGAAACAGTACTGTGTGTTTGCAGGAGGAGCAGAGACGCTTTCATCCTAACAAACACAGATGAGTGTCAGCGGAGCCACACAATTACCCCAGCATTCATTATACCACTATCAATGGAGAGAGGCAATGTGTGTTTGTTTAAGATAAACTCCAGCACTGCTCTGTGTGTGTGTGTGTGTGTGTGTGTGTGTGTGTGTGTGAGAGAGAGAGAGACAGAGAGAGAGAGTGAGTGGGGTGTTACTGTGGTCAGAGACTGTATCTCATGCTGGAGTGACTGATGTCTGATTGGGAGTCTCTCTGGGGGGCCGACAGTAAGTGTGAGTGTGTGTGTGTGTGTGTTTGAGAGAGAGAGAGTATCCAGGCATCATCTCAAAAAACACTCTTCCCTCATAAAGTCTTGCTCTCTTTGAGCAAAATCTGTTTTATAATTACATGATTTTTTAAAATTATTATTTTGTGGTGAAATGTTTCTAGAGTTTGTGTTAGTGGTTGACAGTCTACAGTCGTGTGATGTGCTTGGGTGTCAGCGGCAGAGAGTCTGTGCTCAGTTTAGCGGATTTCAGAGTCATATATAGATGTGTGTGAAGAGCGTGCACTAGTGTGAATGATCTAAATGACATGAACGTGCAGATGATGCTGTTATAGACGTGAAGTTATACATTGCACAGCCTCTCCTGCGGCCCTGAGCTTATTATCACCTTCACAGACGCCCGCATATAAATGAACTCACACACCTGACTGACATGCAGCACTTTACACAGTTATTTCCATCTGAAGTCACTCTTGAAGACTGTGCTCTACGATAATATCACATATGGTGCAACAGTAGAAATGTGGGCACAGATTGAACTATACCTCCACCACACCACAGAATATAGATTTGTGTGCAAGATATGTTACCATGATGTAAATATCTTGTACTGTGAGGATTCTGGTCATAGCCATAACAGCATGAAATCATTTTACAGCTGTATTTGTGAGTAATGCCTTGACTATGTGTGTGTGTGTGTGTGTGTGTGTGTGTGTGTGTGTGTTTACTCACGCTTTTTTTAAGTGGATTTCTCCCGTTCGTTCACACTCGTAAACGATGAAACTTCCAGAAACCACAGGAACGCCATTAACCCTGATGGCCACAGGGACTGTAATGTGATCTAAAAACATAATAATGTCTCAGTAACTTTTAAAAATATATGGCATATGGTCTGTGGCTGTTTTTGTCTTGTCTTGTCTTGCACCGAACTGCTTTTGAGAGCCTTAGAATTGTTCAGTACATTTACATAAGAAAAACCCAAAAGATTCAGACCAGCAAGCTTTGTCTGTGTATGTACCTGTGCCAAAGGGGATAGTGGGATACATGTGCCGGGGCGGCAGAGGGCAGGTCTGGATCTGTGCTGTGCTGTAGTCCAGATGTACAGTGGCGTTTGTGGCGATTCCTGCGCCATAATAACACTCCACCTGCAGACCCTGCAGATCCGGCATGCTACCGTTGATCAGGATCCCCACGTCCTGAAAGAAGCACATGATCAGTACACACTATGCCTGACACACACACACACACACACACACACACACACACACACACACAGCTTTCACAGTAGTGTCAACATCACAAAACCTCAAGACAGAAAGAGAAAATTTGTCTGCTTAACCGTCTTGAAAATCCTGCTCTATAGCAAAACATTCTAGAGTATAGCAAAAATAGCTGTGTTTCCATCCACATATTTTTACGCGCATTTTGAAATATCACATAAAAAACGCTGGATGGAAATGCCAGGATGCGCATAAATTCTAAAAATGCGCATAAAAAACTTATGCGCACAATTGAGTAGGATAAACTTTTTATCGAATAAGAAAAAATAGATGGAAACACATTCACCGAATAAATTCCTCCATGCGCATTAAAAAGTCATGTGACTGCACCATGGGACGGGATAACTTCACTAACCAGTGGACCGATCTTGTTGCACAGCATCAGAAATGTTGTTTTGGTCATTCTCAAATGCCTAAGCAAAGTCTGTCATCAAAGTATTCCTGTATAATTGTCTTGCATGACTGCGTTCCCAAACAGCAGGCATCCACCTCCGAAAGCAGTGACCGCATTAATTGTGTTTCATCTGCTTGCTCTGAGGCACAAGTAATTTATTATATATGACAATTATTATATTCAGTAGCTTCTCCTATTTTTCTTATTGATATTTAGTGCCAGTTTATGAGGAAGTGTCGATTTTGTTCCCTTTGGCTCGTTGGATAGAAACGGTGCTTTATTTGCAAATGTTTTATGTGATACTTGAGTTTGCGCATAAGTTAAATTTGTATCTTTGGATGGAAACATAGATACTGATTCTAAACACAGCTGTATTTTGTTTATGCAAAACATAATGGCGTTTTGTTCTTTGGATTTTAGGGTGAGAAATGACTCAGACATTTGTTGATGACATTCAGCCAGTAATCTGTAATCCAGCAGAGAGTTCTGGGTGTAAGGCGGTCAGTGACAAGCCTTCATTAGCGCTGAGCCGCGACTGAATCTGAAGACGTGACGATCACAGGCTGAGCTGATGAACTCCTCCGGCCTGCTCTTCAGACACTCATCTCTGCTATCACACGCCACATTGAGCTCTATTGTTGTTAGGATGGCAGACTTCCTGACAGCACTGCCTGTTTCCTGTTTCCTGTTTGGGCTGAACTGTCATTTCCTCTGGCAGCGGGCAGAAGCTCACCTAATTACCTAGTCTCATACGTGTCCCACAAGATCTTCCAGTCTACCACACGTAAGAACAAACCTTACAACAAACCATCTGAGCTACACATAGTCATGCTGATTTGTACAAAATCTGCTGTACTGTAGGAAGTAGAGATTAAATGAAGGTTCAGTGCTCTGTTGAGATGTGTTGCGTTGCGACTCTTGACTGGTCGTCTGTAAGTTTACTAAGAATAATCTGCAGTCCGTTTACGGTAGTGTTTCCCCTGCCATTATTTTAGGGGGGCGGAAACAAAATAGGCTACTCTATAGCGTGGAATGCAATGGAATTCATCCATTTTTGCATGAATAAATAGAAAGTAGGTCTGTCACTTAATTCGAATTGTGATATGGACTATATCTGCTTTTTAAAAAGTTTCCCAATTAAACAGTAAAAATCAGTCAACTATTGGTCAGTTTACTTGCAAAATTTGACAAAGGAATTGGTATTGGCAGTAGAAGCTTTGATGGTATTGATGGTACATATAAATATATCATATTAAACAAACATTATTTACTGAATACTGGTTTTTATTTACTGATCTGATTTCTGTAAATCATAATAATAATTTAACACTAGAACTACCGGAATTCTGTAACTACTAGAATGGCCATAGCGGTCATTCTGACCGTTAATATTAGACTAAAGTCATCACCCTAAAAATGTGATAATTTTTGTAAAATACCCTATAATTGTATACGAGCTACTAGACGGCTCCCGAAGGTGCGTGCCTTGCTTGTGTCCGGCAAGTGGGAGAGCAACGATTTTTTCACTGCCGTTAAAAAAAAAAGTCTAAACGCCCACAAACTACACATTTTGTCAGAACACTGAAGTTTGCTATTATTGATAGCAGCCAGTCTATAGTTATGTAGGATCAGCCTAACATACCTGAAAGGTGGCAGATTGAATGACAGCAGTTGTCGAAATGGAGGTGTCCATCTGGCTTTGTTTTTTGTGAACGGAATTTTAGTTTAGCAATAGCATATAAATCAACTATAACAAAAGTTGCTAGGCAACAGAGACGTGCATTTTCAACCATGGGAAAATGACGCACATTTGAAATTATACCACATCTGTACTGCGAACGGTCATTTTGACCGCTTTGGCCATTTAAAGTAAAAACACTAAGAACTCTTTTGTGTTTTGTCATTTTAATAAAATAACGATGTTATGTTATACACACATTTAAGAAAAAGTCAAGGAATTATAGTTCTGTGGGTTTTACTTCTACAAAGTTATTACATTGCAAAATTGAAAAATGGTCAAAATGACTGCCTTGGTAGTTCTAGTGTTAATGTCAGGTGCAATTAATCATAATTAATCAACAACAGCTCTGTGATTAATGAGCTAAAATCTATAGGCCTAATCTGATGTTTCTTGTTTTCTAGCTATTTTAATAGATCTGCTCTGTGTCTGGGTGCAGAAAGACATCTGTTTGTGTAATGATGAAACCCTGAGAGAAAACATGTGACTACAGTCTTGATGCCCTAATTTCACAAAAGTTGAGTGAGTTTGTGGACATGGACATTGTGTGTGTGTGTGTTGTACCTTCATGTGCGCGGAGTGGCTGATCTCTGAGGGTGTGATGGTCATGGTGGGACACTGCTGGATGCCGTCCCCTGCGCTGATCCATGAGCGACTCAGAGTCCCGCTGGAGCAGTCCTTCTGAACTGAACACCTGTGGCACAACACACACTTAAAACACACAGAAACGCACAAACAGGAAGCCAGATTGACAAGCCTGTGCTGTAGCTTGGACAACAGGACAAAAAGCATAATGTCGCCATCATACTAGACTCTGAGCTGTTCCAATCACGTGCATGTGAAAACAGGAGAAACACAGGCTCATGCTTATATTAGTTTAGATCATCGTATTATGCATTCATACAGAAGACAATGTATCCTGTTTGCTGCTTGCTCAAAGTAAAGTAATACAAGCAATGTTCTGTATGCTAACAAAAATGAATGAAAATAAGCATATGAAATTAAACATTTTAATAGTTTTTTTAGTCAAAGACTTCATGCTCTGTCTGTAATTACAATCCATAAATTATAAACAGCAGCAGCAAAGGTCATAGGTTCAGTATCCACAGAATGAACCACTCACTATGATGCAGTCTAAAACACTTTGGATGAAATCATCTGCCAAATGCATATATATGTATTATATATAAGTGAGCTTGTAATGAACAGCACTATTGACCCCTTTTGTTCCTAATAAGTCCATTAAGCTAAAGACCCATTGAACACGCATATAAAACAACATTAACTGAGCTCATTGTGCTCAGAAATCATCCTTTTATTTTATAATGAAAGAGTAAAGGGCCTAAACATCATGAAGGACTGTTGTGTAGTTCACTGTAGTGAGCAATAAAACACAGAGCTGATGTAGAGAACCTGAGAAGCAGAGTCCTGATAGATGCTCAACTGGAGTAAACAGAGAGTCAGAAATGACATTAAGAAATGACGCGAAAGAGAAATCAAAGAACATCCAGATATAGGGCCCTATCATACACCCGGCGCAATGTGGCGCAAGGCGCAGCGCAAGTGTGTTAAGTGCTAGTTTAAGTCCGACGCAGTTCGCATTTTCCCGTCCAGCGCCGCGTCGTTTAATTAGCAAATGCATTTGCGCCCGTTTGTGCGCCCATGGGCGTGCTGGTCTAAAAAAGAGGCGTGTTCGGGCGCATTGTTGGCGCGTTGCTATTTTGAGGAACTGAAAATAGACTGCGCCATAGACCAACTCAAACCTGGTCTAAAGTCTAAAGTCAATGGTGCAATTTTTATTTTTTTTTGTTATTTAAAGAGTGCATTGGTAGATAATGCGCCTCTGGGCAGGTCCACAACGCGCGTTCACTTTGCTTATTACACACAGGGATGCGCATCACACAAACATGCCAAATATTAAAAACAAAAGGATTACAGTGTAAAACAATATTATTGTGTAGGCTACATAAATATAAAAATGTAATGATGGATAGCCACTGCGTGTAGTAGAATTAGGCTACCTATTTCCAGTTAAGCCTATTAGTACTTATAATGATGAATGAAATGGCTAATTAATTGAACAATCGTGCCAATACACACACACATATATATTAACTGACTCCTCGCACGGAAAGCCTGCATCCAACGCAGACGAATGAAATATTGACTGGCCACTTAACAGGTAATTTCAGCAAAACATAACTCGTTGAACTCCTGTTTACTGATGAGCGCAACTCGCTCTTAAAGGGAATGGGAGATGAGACTCTGATTGGTTTATTGCACGTTACGCCCAAAAAACACCCCTTACCTATTAAGAGAATAGGGACAACCCATTTCGACTATGCGCCCGGGCGCACGGACCATTTTCCCATCGTTAAATTAGCAAAAGTGGATCTGGACACGCCCTGAGCGCACCTGGGCCGTGCGCTTTGCACTTTGCATTTAGATCGTTAAAATAGGGCCCATAAAGTTTATCGAGACGTGAGGCCAAGTATGGTGACCCATACTAGGAATTTGTGCTCTGCATTTAAACCATCCAAGTGCACACACACAGTAGTGAACACACACACACACACACACACACACACACACACACACACAATGAACATACACCCAGAGCAGTGGGCAGCCATATTGCTATCGCTGCGGCGCCCGGGGAGCAGTTGGGGGTTCGGTGCCTTGCTCAAGGGTCTCACCTCAGTCGTGGTATTGACGATGGAGAGAGCGCTGGATATTCACTCCCCCCACCATCAATCCCTGCCGGACCTGGGACTCGAACTCGCAACCTCTTGGTTACAAGTCAGACTCCCTAACCATTAGGCCAACTATTAGTATGAATAGTTGTGTTTGGGTTTTGTTGAATGAAGGTCAAATCCTTTAAATGTAATCAAGCTGTCCAGTTAGTTAGGCTGACTAATCAAATCTGAATTATAACAGAAAATTGTATTTAATAAAATACACTACAATAGCTGCCTTATCATGTATGCAGACTCTCTCTCTCTCACACACACACACACACACACACACAAACACACGAGCTGAAAAGTCTCTTAGTGCAGTTTGACATTTTCCTCTGAAAGAGCCACTATCATGAGAACAATTAGCATGAGTCGGATAAATGTGAGAACTGAGTGAAGTGGAGAATCGCTGTGCTGCTTCATCTAAACCTTTCACCCAGTGACTTTTGATTTCAATTCCAGACATTCAGGAAAGCCCTTGAATAAAGATAAACTCTGCAGGAAATCCAGCCCAAAACATCTAAAGCTCAGAAACACGCAGCTCGACAATTTCCACATGTAATTTTGTCATTCTTTGCATAACAGTCACTAAATCCCAAAGGGCTGCTTCTCCACAAACCTTTGACTTTCTCTCTGCTGTCAAACGCGAAAGTTGATTTTTTAGCAGAAACTGCACTGTTTTCCATACAGTGAAAGTGAATGAAGACATAATGAAAGCAATCCTAGAAATTCCTATCAAACATTCAGAGTTTAGGGCTCGTTTACAGCGCGAGTGAGGTGTTTTACCTTCTCTCCAGTGTGCACCAGCCGCAGTGGGCATCGCCAGCACTCAGACACTCACTGCATGAGCTGTACTGTCCACACGCTGACACCTGGACCCGCAGGAACTGAACACACACACACACACACACACACACACTTGTGAGTATCAGACTAACACACAGTCATATGTTCAGTTTCACAGTTCCATCAATGCTCTCACGCGTATTAGATTATTCACATAACGCTATCATCACCTCACATGCCAAACTCACTCACAGCTGAACATGATAAACAGAGTGTCTGCACGCTAAATCGCATACATGACACACACGGCTTAAAATATCTTTATAATGTAATAAACTGTAATGAGCATTACTGACATGATTTCAAACAGATTAGTTGATAATGCCTAGTACGTTTTTGATATTGTTTATGTAAATATAAGGCTGGTGAAGTGCATGTACACTCACAGCTCACAGTACTCACATGGTGTGTGGTCATCAGGTACAGGTAGTTGTGGTCGCTGGGGTCGAAGGTCATGATGTGGTGAACGGGTTCGTTAGCAGCAAGTTTGAGTGACCACTGATTAGCCACAGACAGGTTAGCCAGCAGAGACAGCTGTTGAGAAACACAAAAGTCAACAAACGGAATCCCATAATGCAGTGCACACAATGACTGTCCATTTCCAATGGGTCACATCTTTCTCTTGACTCCTTTCAGGCTGACAAGAGTTACAGTTACATTACACTACCTGAACTACAGGTGAAAAAATAACAAAGTAATAAAAGTTTAATTTCTAAGATGATGATAAGTGAAACACATGAAACAGCAAGGAGGTCATGTGAACATCATGTGTGCTTCTGCTGCAGTGTTAGCGTTATCATGACAGCACTCTGTTAGACAGGACATACTGTATCTCATACTGCTGTTCTGTTCTTCCTCACTGCCTCTCCATGACACCAGCTTTAAATGAGAAGGCAGCAGATGAGAGGAAGAGCGTGATAATAATATGGTATCATAATTCACCATAATTAGCATCTTTTGAATGTTGAGAAAAGAGCAGGAGAACAGTCGGTGGGTGTGAAACATTTCTCATCATCGCCAAAATCAACCTTCAGAGACAAAGTGCTAATTGCAAATGTAGACAAGTTTCATCAGTTCAGACACACACACACAGCGTTTACCTCAACTGCACTCAACAACTGTGTGTATGGATGAAACAATGGACAGAGTCTGATTATGTGTTTTTAGGCTCAAAGCACAACAACTTCCAGCACAGGCGCTGTAATGGGCTTTTAGGCATTTTAAAATAGCCTTTGAGACTAAATCTACACCTTTCAGCTATTCTGTGTAAGATATGGCCATCAAAGACATAGCGTTATGAGTGGAGAGAGTCCATGATTTCACACACTCATATGGAGCTGATGACTCATATTTAATCCCAATATATATTTAGAAACAGCTTTCTTGTTTCAATAATGTTCACCATTCACACAATGCTTTTAAGAGTTGGACATCCACATCCACAATGACACGATTGAAAATGCTGAAAATGCTCACTGGAAACATACAGAGAGATTAGACAGAGAAGTTTTTATCCTGTTCCTCTGACACAATCATTTTAGTAGTAAACTATAACACTGGTGCGTCCAGATTGCACTCAATCTCCGGTTCACGTTTGCTCTAAACCTGTCATCATGTTTAGTGGTAGGACAGCAGATGCCCGTTAACATTCTGTCAAACTGGCAATGATGTACAAAAAAACACTCATCTTGAGTAACAATGCAGGACAATCATAGACATATATGAAAACAATATGCGTCACATGCCTAAACATGCGTCATTGTATTTGAATATCTCTATTTTCACAGTCCACACCGGAATGAATGCTTAGTTTTCACTAACTCAGAACAGAAAAAAAGGCCAATTTTTTTTCAGATTTAACCACATTCATGAGTTTGTCTGCCCATCCAGTCCTGATGGCTAATGGTAAACTAATTGGCTTGCTGTCCTCAATGGAGGCTTGAACCCAAGGCTTGGCTTGAGCTCCGAGTTCAACCCTCCCATTACGTTACTACATAGATGAAGAATAACAGAAATAGAGGAGGGGAAGAGGAGGTGGAGGGATGCCCGAAGAATTGGTGCTGGGACGGTGCAAGGACTGCTGCTTATATAGGCTTGACATGATGACTGACAGGACTGAATGATTAGGCTCCTCCCGAACCTACTTCAACCTACTTCATTTAACATGGATGTAGCCTAACACGCTGTGTGTGTGTGTGTGTGTGTGTGTGTGTGTGTGTGTGTGTGTGTTTGTGTGTGTGTGTGTGTGTGTGTGTGTGTGTGTGTCCTGCGGGTGGTTTGATGCTGCTGCTGATGGTTTCAGGAGTGTGTGTAATGTGATTTGAGACGGTGAGATAAGCTTATTTAGGGATCTGTGTTAGTAGAGTCTAATTCAATTAGAGCTCAACCTCTGCTTATCCATCTGTCCTTCTATCTGTCTGTCCTGTCTGTCTGTCTTTTTATCTATATATCTGTCTGTCTGCTGTTCATCTGTTCATACACTGCAAACAATGCTTTTCTTACTTAGATGTTTTGTCTTGTTTCCAGCCAAAATATCAAAAAATATTAAGGTTAAAATAAAGCGAAAAATTAGTTTAGCTTGAAACAAGTAAAAAATCTGCCAATGGGGTAAGCAAAATAATCTTATTTCAATCAGAAATGTTTTGCTTACCTCATTGGCAGATTATTTACTTTGTTTCATTTTCTTTATTTTGACTTCTTTTTTTCTGAAAACAAGACAAGAATTTTTACATTTCTACAAATTATTCTTGATTTTATTTTTTTTTTAGATATTTTGGCTGAAAACAAGACAAAACATCTTTTTTTGGCATTTTTTGTAGTGCATATACAGTACTACCACTTACATTCATGCTTGCAGACAGCTGCACTGTACAGAATAAAGTAAGCTTTGTTTTATCTTCCACAGGCCTTTGGTTAGGACACACACACACACACACACACACACACACACACACACTCAAAGAGCTCTTCAAAAGGAATACAGATAAACTGTACTGTTTGCATTTATAAACTCTCTCTACATTTCACTCAGACTACTAAATGAAACAGAAATCATCATTAACATTCACACATCAGCAACTCTTTACTGATGAATTTTAAAAACACACCAGTATGTAGAGGTCAGCCAATCATAATGCTGCTCATTTACATACAGAAGTCTTAAAGGTACAGCAGCTGCTGTTTAACTGTAACCTGAACCTTAAAAAAACAATGACTCACATCTTAAGTGGACTTCACAGAAGAAAAGAATGAAATACTGGAATATGAATAAAATGTAGAATGAGGGCACTTTAAACAGTCATATAAGCAGTACATACACACAAATCACAATCACTACCCACATTATTACTGTGTTCACAAGCTCTAAAATGGCACAGTATAATCTGTTAGATTATAGTGCATCTGTGACAGGATAGCGCATCTTCTGTTTAGAGTGTTCAACACACTGTTGGCTCTGCTCAAAACCATTATCTCAGAAATATGACAAAAAAATGTCTGCAAGAGAAACACCAGAAACAGAAGGTATACTGTAAAAACAGTAAACAAAAGAGTAAAACTACCACCGATATTACTGTACATTGGCATTACATAGTGTAATAATAGTGTTACAACAACAATATATCATTAACAATACTATATAGACCTATAAACCAAATTAACATAATAACATGTGAACATACCACCATATATAACATGACATTACTGCTTGAGACCATCACAATACTTCTAGAGATTAGATGTTTTAGGCTCTCTCAAACACACACACACACACACACACACACACACACACACACGTGTGAGCAGAGCCCTACATCTGGAGCAGACATAGTCCCTGTGTCTTGGCAGGGAAACAAAAAGCCTTTTCTGAGCTCTTTACACAAGACTCCCCACAGCCAGATACTCCTTATCTGTGTGAATGAAACACTCTTAAGGAGTGCGGCGCTCGGGTTCATCTGCTGGATCTGAGGAGCTCTGACACACCTTCCTGGAATCTGGCCCTAATTACAGCTCTTTGTTCAGATGTTTGAGGCTCGCAGATGTTTTCTAAGGTTGTGCGCACATGAATAATCTGTAGCCAGTTCTTTGGCTTTGTGTGAGGAGCTGTATGGTTCATGTTTTGCCTACAGCATGAGAATCAAACGTCCCCACAGAGACGGCACAACGGGGACGGGAAACGGCTTCGTAAACACCCTAAATAATGCTTTAATGACGATGCAAAAATGCAGAATGGTCTATCGGTTCAGGACAGGACTAAAAATGATTAGTACAAAAACTAGTGGTTAATGGAGAGTACTCATAGCAGCAAACATGCCTGTGTTTATTTTGTGCACACACAAATTCTGAATAACAGATATGGCTGATATAATGGCAATATATGATTTACATTTATGCATTTAGACACTTTTATCTGAAGTGACAAATGAGATACACACAAAAGTGATGAATACACTTTTTTATATATGAAGAGTTCAGATGCAAAACCCTCTAAAAGCCATCTCAGTCAAAAATTAGATAATGACACTGAATGAATGCTCTCGACACATATGATGCATCCATCAAATACTTTTACTTTAAACTAGCTAAAATCCCAGCCTCAGCCCAATCAGAAGTACCGGTACTTAGGTAGAAAGCTATGCATCGGAGCCTGATAAAATGCATTTTTTAAAGAAAGACGTCAGATGGATTTAGAGGCTTTTGTATCTGAACTCTTCGTATATACTTCTTTAACAAACCATTTATTTATTTATACCTGGAAACAGAAAATGTGCACTATCTTTTTGACCGGTGGCTAACTTTGGAACTGACACTAGAAGGATGATTCATGTTAAGTGACCCACGTGTATGTTTCTATCATTGTATATAATATTAGGGTACGTGGATATATACTATGAGTGAATAACTGTATAGCACAGTATTTACATGTCCAGAAGCCCATAATAGAGCAACAGCTGCTTTCCTACAGGAACTATCTAGAATAAGAGGGCTAAGAGACACACCTGAAGAGAACACAGTTCCTTAGCACAAACCCTGAGCTGTTCCTGTAAACAGATGCTGAGAGGACATTAGTTCCTGCAGTGGGAAAGAGGCTCATGATAACAGAGCTCATCTCATGTGGCTGAACGGCCTTAACAACCAACCCTCTGTGTAAAGAAGCACAACAAACACACTCACTGACAAAAGAAGACAGACAGCAGCAGGACATGCGGCCTGGACCACCAGGAATGCTTTACACTGGGTTTGTGTACAGGACAAACAGCTCTAAGAGCATACAATCAAATATTTGAAGTGGTGTGTTTCTATGTGCTGTAACATGGATGCTGTGTGTGTTCACCTCATCACAGCAGAGCAGATATGAAATACACAAACTTTTATCTTTAAAGGAATAGTTCACCTAAAAATGAAAATTTCAATGATTTACTCACCCTTAAGCCATCCTAGGTGTATATGACTTTCTTCTTCCAGATGAACACAGTCGGAGTTGTATTAAAATTGATCCTGGCTCTTCCAAGCTTTAGAATTGTGGTGGATAGTGGCTATTATTTTGAAGCTCCAAAAAGCTCATATATCTGTCGTAAAACTCATACGCCTCATGGGCGTTAACACATGTCTTCTGAAGCGGATCCATGGGTTTTTATAACAAAAACATTTCTATTTTTAAAATTAGAAACTTAAATCACTGACTTCCGGCAACCGCCGTATGCGCGTTCACGAGGGAGTCGAGTTCTTGGTCAGTTTAACGTTACTCCAGTTCAAACAAATAAGGCTGTGCAAAAAACTCGCAGAAATTCACAGACCTTTTTTTAACTTCTCGTTTTCAATTTATAATCCGTTACCTGCGTTTAGTATTCTCGTTTATTCTCACCTGAGGTTACACTACGAATGTGGCTTATGTCATACGTCGAGTCAGAGGTCAGGGGAAAGGCCAAACCTCAACACTCTCACGAACACGCGTACACCGTTGCCGGAAGACAGTGATTTGAGTTTCTAATTTTAAAAATAGAAATATTTTTGTTACAAAAACCCATGGATCTACTTCAAAAG
This sequence comes from Cirrhinus molitorella, assembly GCA_033026305.1. Taxonomy (NCBI): domain Eukaryota; kingdom Metazoa; phylum Chordata; class Actinopteri; order Cypriniformes; family Cyprinidae; genus Cirrhinus; species Cirrhinus molitorella. Next base: position 34,498,768 of record CM065125.1, on the reverse strand, counting down.
ACATGTGTTAACCCCCCGGAAGTGTATGGGTTAGTTTTATGACGGATATATGCGCTTTTTGGAGCTTCAAAATAAGTTTACTATCCACCATCATTATAAAGCTTGGAAGAGCCAAGATAAATTTTAAAACAACTCCGACTGTGTTCGTCTGGAAGAAAGTCATATACACCTAGGATGGCTTAAGGGTAAGTAAATTATGGGGTAATTTAAATTTTTGGATGAACTATTCCTTTAAGAGACTTCATATGGTGTATATAAGACAGATCCGAATGGGGCACCTCTGAAAAGAAACCGCCACCTCATTTTTCCCTCCTGAAGCACCAATAAAAGACATTTGTGCCAAGGTTGTTATAGTTTTGCATTTTAAAATTTTTTTTTTTTTAACAGGGCAGCAATGTCATGATTTTCAGTAAGTTTTCAATAACTGTTGCTAGTTTCATTTCATTTTAGTTTTTTTATTTATTTTGACTTTTTGACATTTCTTTCTTTCTTTGCCTAACTGCTGTTATATTTGTTAAATAAAGTTCTTAATACAACATATTTTACTGTTTATACAAATATGTATACATGTATACAATATGTCTTACATTTAAACTCGTTTAACAAACATTTTAGAAGTAAAAATTAAACATTTAATCATCGCAAAAAGACTGACGCGACTTGTTTAGATGACTGACATTGCTTCTCTTTAGTTTGCTTTGCATAAAATAAAATGATTTACTGCAAAGAAACAGTTTTATAGAATAAATAAAACATACACCTATACTTTACCAAAGAAATGCAAGTCAGAGGATGCAAAATATCATTACAAACACTGGGTTGTTGCGACCATCCTGTCCCAGGAGCTGGTTTACACAAAAACTACGCTAGAAATGTTTACGATAAAAAAAATTGGTGCACAAGTCCACGTGCACACTAACCAACAGTGAAATGAACTAAACGAAATGAGTTGTTTTCACTCAAATAATAACGACAGTTCATTGTACTCACTGAAATAAGTTTTGTAAACTCAAAATGTCATTGTAGTAAACTGAACTTGAATGATCTAGTTCCCATCATTATTTGCATCAGACAATATGGAAAATAAATGTTGAAATTAACTGCTATTTTGTGTGTTTTTGCACAAGACTAACATAGGGAGATATAAGTTAGTACTTAAATGTTGTGTTATGTTAGGATTTACATAGGTTTCTGTCATGTTGGTTTTGTAGTGTTACCACTGTGGTAAAGAGTAGAGCCTGTGGTTAGGTTGAGGATGGACAGCAAAATTTGAAGACTGCATATACTGCATGTTCTTTGACAATTTAAATGCAAGTATATATTGAGAGTCTTTCTGATAATTACATTAGCATGTGCTGATGTGTTATAGCTAACTAGTATTTAGCTATAAAGGTTTGAATGAATGTGACTTTTATGGAAGCAGGTTGTATATTATTGTTATGATAAGTGGGGTGGGACCATGGAAGCAAGGCTGGGATTGGCTCTTAAGCTCTGTTAACTTAAAAAATTGAGTTTGATTACTCAAATGCTCTCAAAACCAAGTCAAGTGAACACAATCATTTAAGTACACTAAATAAGCACCAGGTTTGGTGAACTGAATGATTTAAGCAGAGTTTACAAAACCGCCAAGTTAAATAAACTTAAATATGCAAGTTTTGCGATACCCCATTACTCAATTAAATTGAGGCAACAAGTTTACTCAATCAATTTAGTTCAGTCAACTTATTAGGGTTTTCAGTGTAGAGAGTTACATCATCAATCTGGTAGCCTGCCATTGTGGCGGCACTGAATGTAAACAATGCCATTGAACCGAATGGAACTCGTGCATGGGCTTGGCCAAAAAAACTAAGAAATGAAAGTAATTCACTATGTCGGGATAAGAAACAGAAGGAAGAACTGTCAGGTCATCAGTCACCAACAAAGGAGGCAGATAATATGGATATTTACCACCTATTACAGGGTTCTACCTTATGTATTTGTGTTCCACAATGTAATTTGTGTGGAAATACTAAATTATTATTATATTTAGTCTGTAAAAGGCCATTAACAGAGGCCAGAAATGCTGCAGACAGATATAAAGAGGAGAAAATACTGTAGTAGGCAGATCAATCTCAATAATCAAACTCCTAAATAATGAATGGGGAACTGTCTGTTTTCAGAAAAGTTTACATGGCATTTTGTTTTCATCTGGTATCTGTATAATGCATTATAAAGCAATGTTAATAAGCATAGCACAGATTTGTGTACAGCAGTAACCAAGAAAACACTATCACTGCTTAGCGTTGAGACCTGTATTTACTACGTCCTTACTATGTCCTTCTGTATATGATTTAGCAGCTTCCTATCCCTCTAAACCTACCCCCCCCCCCCCCCCCCCATATAAATATGATTCATATTTTTTTATTATTACTGAGAAAACCTAATTGTAAGCTGAATAATATCTAGCTGAATAATATCTAGAATATCTAGTTGAGGAAATTAATATTTTCCAACAAGTTTAAAGTGATTTGTACCGTTTATGGGCTTTCTTTAACTTCAAAAAGCACTTTTTTTCTGAAAATGTGCATTAACTTTTGCGTCAAATTCTTATATTTAATCAATAAAAGTCACTTAGAGTAATAAAGAATTTTAGGCTGTTACCACACAAATAAAATAATTATCAACAAAATTCAGCTTTTCAATGCAGAGGAAACACAGACGCTGCATCTGAATTGGCATTTAGATGTATTTACCCACTGTTTAATGCAGGACATGAATGCATTTAACCTGCAGTTACAAATACATGATTAATGTTTTGATATTTTAATCCTAAAACGTTGAATGCTGATTTCTGAAATTATAAAAAAAAAGGTATTTTAAATGTGAAATTAAAACCACCAGTAGGTGGTAGTAAGTCACTGTTAATAAGCGAGTCATTACGATTCAACCGAATCAGAGCACAGTCAGTCTAGCTGGAGTTTAAGCACTCATAACTCCTCTTATAATCAATTAAGCCGTCTATACACTGAATGAGAAATTAATCTCTTACTTAAATAGTTCATACATCTGCACTTCGTTGCTTATGATGAGGGAATTCATGAGTTTCAGTCTGAACAAATCTTCAGGTTTCAGCAATGTCTATTCTGAACACTTCTGATTGGCCACTGCATTGTGTGTGATTGGTTATAGTGAGCAAAGCTGTACAAAAGCATAAAAATAAATAGATTTAACGTGAGCAGGTCTAAACTTAATACAGTACATTAACTGTGCAATCCATGCTGCTGATTACATATGAGAATTGCCACAATGGCTGCGCATCCAGGTCACTGACCAAAACATGACGTGGGTGCAAACCCTCTATAAAAGCAACTGATGCAAGCTGGTAATCACTCAAGTTGGTTCACCAATGTGATTGCGTGAATGCTCCATTACCTCTCTCTCTCCCGATCACTTACCGGATCCGTCACCCCGCTTTGTTCTGTGACATCGCAATTTACAAATTAACCACTGTATGCAGTCAATCCAAAATGTATTTATTTATTTAATTTTTTTATCTTGATAATGTCAGCTTTGATAGAAATATGTGTAACAAAACAGGGTCAGGTCAAAGTGTCAAATCTAATTTTTAGTTCCCAAATTGTTTTTACAGGTAGTCCACTGTATGAAGAATTTTTGAGTATAATATGTCACATTTTACTTTATTTTGCTATCTTCACTTACATAAAGGAACTATATTGTCCTGCACCCATCTGTAAAAAAAAAAATATATATATATATATATATATATATATGAAAAATTATATCTGGTGTCTGAATAATGTTTGGTTTGACTGTATATTCTGGTTTGGTATATAGTATGCATCAGTATGGTAGACTAGTCCACTAATCATCCACCAACCAAGTAATTAATCAGCAAGTATTTATTAAGGTATTTGTGTTGGCTTTAATATCTGTCCACGGTGAGTGTATTTTAGCACTGTCTGTTGTTTGATTCTGGGATCCCACATAGCACTTGGACCAGGAAATGGTGATGTGTGACTCATATGTGGGTTCATGTGTCTTTATAATCTTTAATCAAAACATTAACTTCCTTTAATGCACCAACATTTCTATAACATGACAATAATCCCTCCAGCAGCTTGTCACACAAATGAGATCACAGCAATTAGCAAACCACAACCATCCAATCCAATCCCAATGGACAAAATCAAGCCCTTTCACTCCCAACTTATTTCATGCCAACTTTAACAGGCAGATACAACTATAGCTACAGCCATTAAATCAGAATCAGTAATAGATTTCAAACCGTTCCTGACAATCTTTGTAATCGGTCTTCCTTTTGTTATGCTTAATCTGCAGGTCTCTGTTTTGGGTCTGTCTATGACAGTTTTATACAAAAAATGACAGATATTTATTGTGGTTGAACAGAGGCTTTCCTGCTCCTCTGTCAGCTGGCCATTCAGCTGAGCATTACACAAGGCTTTGATCTGAAGTCACTGCATAATGTTCACAAAACAAACTTAATTTCTGATATCTGGTATGATATGACACAGTACTATACATGCTTATCTTACCTTTCGCAGTCGGCCCCTGCTGGTCCCCAGGAACATGACGGTGCGGTTGTGGACGTTGTCCACAGCAACAGAGCTGAGGCCCGGGGCCTCATAGATTGGTCGGGCCCTCAGCGGCTTCCTCAGGGCCAGCGGGTGCTGGAGGTGAGCGGCCCCGCAGTTCAGCTGCTCCTCCTGAAGCTGAAACACAAAATACAAAGATGTGAGGATGCGGGATTTCTGGGGTCTTATTCACGCTGCTAGCAGTCGCTAGGGTGTTCTTTGTGTTTGCTCAATGAAGTCAAAAGAGTCTCTGTGATATTTTGCTCTTTTTTCATTATGTTTATACCTGTTCATTTTGTCACGCTAAATAAAAAGCATAAGTGACAGTAATAGTGCCGCACGCTCCACTGCATCGTTCCTGCCTGTTGCACAGATGCACAGGACGGATCAGATTACTGAGAGTCGGGGGTTATTCAGATTTATAACTCTAAAACTAAACAACACCAACGCCTGTCGTACTACACACCACTAATAAGCAATTAGACTGAGAATGATCAAAACTGATGAACAATGCAGCTGTCTTTAACCTTTAACATGCTGATGAATCTATTGTTGAATCAAACAGGTTCTATGTGTGCTGGCTTCATTAAAGCCACATTCACACGTATGTTTTCATGAGCGTAGAGCGAGAGGTTCATGGCAGGGTGACGGGAACTCAAGCGGGGGAGAGAAAGAATTTGGTGGAGGAGTTTTTCTCACGAGTTTCTCCCCCTCAGCGCTGTGACCTCCTGCGCTCCTGTAGACTGCAATCTATCAGATCCGCCACAGACACGCTGAGCTGGAGCAGCGTTACACTGATCAGAAAGAAACACACTCAACACAAGCCCCACACCGGACCACAGCTCATAACTGAAACACAGTCCTGCTGTGATGTCATCATGAGCATGAGCAATGAAAGCAGGGCTGGAGGAGGCCTGAGCATGGCCTTATGGGAAAGACTGAGTTACAAAAAAGTGCTGCACTAGAACAAAGACAACAGCACAAAAGCTATGCCAAATAAACACCAGACTGCCATGTGCTTTTTATAAAACTTCATGTTCGCATAATAAAAACAGTATGTTTTCAGAAATCTAGAATCTGCTTCACGGTCATTTGTTCCAAATGCTAAAGATTTTTTTACATTACATTACATTTCACATCAGATTTGCATGAAACATCATATCAGCCATACGTTTAAACAAGCTGGATTATGTTGACCCGCAGTCATGAGTTCACAGTATATCATGAGGCTGGAAATAGACTGTAATACAATCACACATTCACTAGTGAGCTGACTGAACAAAAAACATAAAGACGTTCAGTTGTGCGGCTGCTAAAACACAACTGTCAAAGCTTTCATCATAAACTTAAGAAGTCATTCACGCTGACACGTAATATAAATGTCACAGCACACTGAACGTGATTTAGTAATTCATAGCTCACGTTAAACAGGGTGAATTAAAGTAAGAGTTATAATAGATTTGAGATGAAGTGCCAATTAAAGACTTTGAGTTTATTATGATATCGCCCTAAATGTACACGAATTGCGTTTTATTTGACAAATGTGGACAGAAAGAGTTTCAGAAACCTCGTAGTCTGTGCATAAACCACATATAACTCTGTCATATCGATTATGCAAAGTAAATGAAAAACATTTCTCTAATGGCCTTCGGGACAGTTATTAATTCTCGCAATTTTCTCCAAAAGGTCATTCTGTCATGACATTTACGAATAAATTCACAAGAAAAGAAGGTTTAATTTATGTGCTGGAACTATTTCTAGTTTTACTGTTTTTTTTTTACACAGTTTAAATACTAAAGTGGTCCTTAAATTTATTTAATTTATGAATTAAAAACGCATCATACTCGTAATATAATCCATCTCCATGGTCAATGTTCATTCAAGTATAAAGGATAACTGTAATGTATTTTCCGACGCTGTGTTTAGGTGTAAAGTTTCGTCTTTGTTTTATCATAAAGTCACTAAAGTTATTGTAAGGTGTCCCAACCGCGCGCTCTTACCTTGATGGCCCCCTTGCGCTCGCACTCGGCCCCGGAGCCCTGGATGACGCTGTCCAGTACCTGCACGTCGCTGTTCGGCCCGTTCGAGCAGTTTCGGCGGCCCTGGCGGATCATCTGCTCTACATCCGCCACGCGGAACGCACACACGGCCGACTGGCCGCCCGCTCGGGCGAACACCCCGAACAGGTAGGGCTCCGGGCCCGCCGCGCTCTGCACGCCGATGTCCGCGGGGTAGATGGAGAGCAGCCGGTTGTAGATATTCCCGTTGGATCCGCACTGAATGCCCATTTGGATATAGGACTCGGTGAGTTTGCGGCTCTCCGAGGACCTGCGGGGACCGTCCGTGTCCAGACAGATGCGCGCCAGGATGCTGTTCGGCTGACTCTCCTTCAGACCCGTGTTGGCGTCGTTGTTGATGGCGATGTACGAGTAGCTCTTGTGCACGAAGGTGTGCACGAAGTTGAGCTTGTTCTTCTGTTTGACCTCTTGCTTGATTTTGAACACATTGTCCTCGGACGGGTTGATGTCGTAGGTGAATAGCCGGGCGAGGTCCTTGGTGTTAAGCGAGCGGATGGCGATCTCGGGCGTGTTCTCGAAGCGCAAATCCTCCTTGCTGTGGTTCTTGGGGAAGTACTCGGTCCCCATGCCCGTGTACGTCGCTCCCACCAGCAGCCGCGGCGCGCCGCCGTGACTCCGAAAGACGAGCCCGACGGTGCTTGCGTTCTCGTGGTTGGCCACGATGTTCAGCATGCTCGGGAACACGGTGGCCCCGTCCTGCGGGAACTTGACGGCTACCTGGGAAACGTTGTCCATACTGCGCAGCTCGCAGAAGCCCTGGTACACCGAGCCGCAGGCCAGCAGCACGCCCTGCTCACGGTCCAGCGCGAGGAGCTTGTTGTGGTTGTCGGTGAGCGTCTTCTCGTGCTCGCACGTCGCCTGCGGCAGCTGCGGCGCGTGGCACAGCGGGTTGTCCCGCACGGGTCCAGTGCGCATCTCCACCTCCCTGGCGAGCGTGGCGTTCAGCTGGTACAGGCTGTTGACCGCGGCCAGGTAAACCCGGCGGGACACCGGGTCCACCACGAAGTTATTGGTGCGGTTAGGAGACGCGAACGCCTGTTGAATCTGGAGCGCGCCGGCCGAGCGCGTCTGGAGAGCCGCTAGAAACGCGGCGAAAAGCGTCGCCAAGAGCCCGAGAGAGGATCTGTCCGCTGTAGAAGGAGGCATTTTTCCTTCTGGCTGGCTTCCGCGGGTTCTGGACGGAGAGGCGCATTGAGCCAGCGGAAAAGAGTGCAACTATCCGGGAGGAAAGACTGTTTCCTGCCGAACGCCTGAGCGCCGAATGACGTGATGAGGAGCCTCCGCTTCCTTATAGAGACTCTCGCAGCTCTCGGCGCTCGCCGTCTCTCTGGAGAAAGCGCGGATCTGTCCGTCTCATAGCTTCACCGTTACGCGGGCTGATTAACTGAGAAAAAATAAATAGATTTAAAATATAGCATTGCTGTATTCATACATCCTGCCGTGGTATTGTCTTGCTATACTCCAGTACACTTTAGAGAATATACCGCCTGTTTTCAGAAAAAAAGCTGTAATGATAAAACAGCATTAGAACTTCACCAAAAGTCCTTCATGAGAAATTAGTTGGATGCTGCTGTGATGCTCTCTTGAAGTTGGATGAGAGAAAGTTTACGGTCCCGAAAAGCTTTTGCTCACTACATAACTGATTCATTAAAGTGGGGAAACAGTAATAATAGACTCATATATTTATAAGGTACTTTAAAGAATACTGTTAGCCATACACGTTAGAACAACATATAGCTTATTTATAATATTGTTTATGATCACAACAAGAACAAAACAAAAATAGTAACTTAACATGCATTAGAAATCCTTCACAAGAAAACTTCATTATATTACTTTGGGGTGTCATAGATGATTTGTACATTTTATCTGTTTGGGTTTCACACACTGTCTGTTTCATTGTGCTCTTCAATAATGGATAACAATCAATCAAGTAGTTCATGTGTCTAGTTGATGGTAAAACTGCTATGTTCAATTTACAGCAAAAGCACAGCAGTCTCATGAACGTTAAAATGGCTCATGAATTGGTCAAATCATGTTTTCTATTTTAATTCAGTGTTTTGCACAGGTTTGGATTATGTTGGAGGGTGTTTAGATCAACCTTGATAACAGATAAATAGGCCTTAATCTATAGATAGATCTATATATATATATATATATATATATATATATATAATTATATGTGACCATGGACCACAAAACCAGTCATAATCATAGTCTTTTTTATTGACTGTATTAATTGTATGGTTTGGTAGGATAGGACAACAAACAAAAATCAAAATATTGAGAAAATCAACTTTAAAGTTGTCTGAATAAAGTGTTACTAAACAAAAATTAAGTTTTGATATATTTACAGTAGGAAATGTACAAAATATCTTAATGGAACATGACCTTTACTTAAAATCCTAATGATTTTTGCACAAGAAAAATCAATAATTTTGATCCAAACAATTTATTGTTGACTATTGCTACAAATATACTTAAGACTGGTTTTATGGTCAAGGGTCACACACACACACACACACATATATAGGCTATATATATATAAATCATATATAAAATTTCTGAGATTAGTTTATTAATAGTCAAACAGATGTGTGTGTCATGTTAATTTGTCAAACAGAACAGTTGGAGTTATTTGATTCTTCAAGCTTGGCAAAAAAAAAAAAAAAAAAAAAAACATACTTTAACAGTCAAAGGAGAACTCTGAAAGTCTGTATTGTAAGTACATCATAGCAGTCGTTGTGTGAGTGAGTTATTGGCTGGCTGAACTTTCACCTGGTCCTCATGTTCCTTTATCTTTCTAATTAGTCACGCAGCTCCAGCCTGAGTCCTGTGATCCGCAACATACGGCAGTGCAAGACAAGCTAAAGTGCTGCCATATGTGAGTGATACCGTTCACAGGTCCTTACACAGACTCCAGCATGTGTTTGCTCTCATACATATTTAACAGGTAGCAGAATAATTGAGTATGAAAAACTATATCCATAACAGGACTCTCTCACACATGTGTGGCACGGCTGTATGGGGCTCTTGTTTCTAATTATTTCTAATTATTGCATTTAAAATTATTAAATGTTTTTAACTATCCCAAAAAATAAGTAATAGGCTATTTGTTTTAATGTTTAACAGTTGTAAAAAATAAAATAAAAATAAGGATGTTTACAATGAAATAAAGTTCCTAAACGGTTTCCATGTGATCCAGAGCTCAAGATCATGCTGACAGATGACAGTCATTCTGAACATGAAGCTCCTGAGTCCTGCACAAACAGACAAGAGGGCTACTAGTAGCCTACACTACACTCAATACAGACACAATGCAAGCTACAGTGCAAATAGATATGCCAACAATAATTCCTTCTGAGGATGAGGAGGCAAAGCTGTTGTCACATGAGGATGAGAGGAGCAGTGAACTGACATGACTTCTAACCTACATGAAAAGTCATTTGTGATTAATAGACTGGGATTTTATAATAGATATTTTCAGGATTATTGCACTCGCAAACTAGAATTACTAAAGTTCATGGATAGTAAAGCATCATAGCTAGAAACATACATATCCACATATGACATTTTAGAAAATATACTTGCTTAAAAAAATCTATTTTAAATGTCAGCGGCATTTTCATGGTTTGCCATGGTGACTGAAGGACTAAAACTTGCTCAGGTTAGTTCTTAATTTCTTTGTTCCTGTTAAACAGCAGCTGTAGCCTACATTCACATGTTGTTGTTCAGGAAATGACCGTTATAGCAACTCTGAATCAAACCCTACACGGTTCAGAGTGTCTGAACTAGTATTTCAGGCGGAGAAACCCGTCAGGCGAAATCAAGTGAAACAATGCGAAAGTGAGATACAAAGCCCGAAATCCTCCTCTTCCTTCCGGTCAAAGCAGCTGCACAGCACAGCTCACGACCTGCTTCCGGTCCGATAACTCACCGCGGTCACAGACATTCTGCACGCGCCTGCAGGTTCAGTCTATTTCAGTGCAGAACTCTGACAAACATGAAGTCATCAAATTCATTAAACCGTTGTAACAGAATTCACATTGTACAAATTATTCAGAATTACAGGATACTGTTGTCGGAGAGCAATAATAATAATAAAAAGAAAAGTTATGACATTCGTTAAGCTACACAGTAGGCTAAACTGCGACTATATTATCTAGTTTAATTTAATATAGACCTATAACGTTCACTGAGCTTTTACTTAAATGTTTATAAGAAAAAACGCCTAGAGATGAAGCTGGATGTAACACTTCTTTCCCCACGGAAGTGTAAAATTTCTTTACTGTGGTTATCAAACGCTGATAAAAAGTCCTTCAAGTTTTGCCCAAAAAATCTGTTTGTCGCTATAATTGTGCCGCCATCTGGTGGACAAATAAGGTACGGCAGATCAGACCCACTGATAACACACATGGAGAAAACAACAACAAAAAACAATATAAAGTGAACATTTCTCCACCTTCAGTTACATTTAGCTCAATACTTGGGACTTTTAATTAAGTAGAATGTTCAGAATGTTCTCCTATAACACATTAGCAGCAGAGAGTCAGAGCGACCCATACAGCAGAGCCATTCATCAGCACACATTTAGTCATCGGCTGCCTGATCATGGCCTTTGTCTCATAATAGTGGCAGTTTGCACCTTAAAGAACGTTTCACCAATCCATTAACCAACAGTCCTCACATCACTATTATCATATCTATTAGCAGATCTAATGGTTCAGCTGAACTGGGTGATAATGTGTCAGGAGCTGCTATCAGTCTGTCTGTAGACTTAAACACACTAGGAGATGTTTACTCAGGGATCAATGTGATTCATTTGGTTAAAAAAAAATCATTATTCAATACTAAATAGAAATAAAGGTTTGCTCTCCATTTAACAGCTTTTCTCAGGATAAGTGACTCAAGAAAATGTAACTTCATAGTAAACCAGTGTATTTTAAAGGGAAAAATACACAATCAAATTAAACAGTGATTTTTAACACTACAACTCTGAACATATCAAAGACATATCTATCTAAAAAATCTATTTGATTGACTATGTGTAAATATTATTGACAGAGTATATACTCAACAAACACGTTTTGCTCATCTGGATGCTTCCATATTTTATTGAAAAACAAAAAATAGTAAAATCTGATTTGAAGCAAAAGATTTGCAGTGTGATTTACTAAGCAATCTGGTTTATATGGTAATGTTTTGGTTTTGGTTCACATGACCGATACTGTAAACCAGTAGCAGCTGTTACCTGGCTGCCTTAAAGTTAATTTCAGTCAGCTCAACTTGAAATGTTACGTTTTACTGCAACTTTGATATTTGAGTTGATTCAACTTACAAATTTAAGGCAGCTGAGTAACAAACACAGCTGTTAATTTTTTTAGTTTAGTCAGCTCGAATATCTAAGTTGTCACTTAGTACAACTTAAGATTTTAACTTGAATAAACTTATTTGAGTGGACCGAACATAAAATATTAAAGCAGCCGGTAACAAACTATTTTAAGTTGACTCAGCAAATTTAGTTTTTTGTTTTTTACAGTGTACATGACACTCTACTTGTTTAAGACACATTATTCAGCTCTTCCCTCTTGATTTAAGTGTATACTTCTTGAAATGAGTTTCTGCTCTATTTGTATGCATCGTTAACATGATGGCCCATTGCTGTGAATCACTGCCGTTTACAGTGGGATGGAAATGATCTTCAAATGCTAATGAGCTTGTCAGGTTGTTTGCTCAGGATTGGCTGTCTGTTGTGCTGTTCTGATCATTTAAAGTGTCCACAGCACACAGATTTTAGTAGTTCTGTTCATCTGCTCTGCAGTGACTGAAGTCTCTGGACAAACTCTCTTGCTTTCTGGAAAAATTCACATTTGGAGATATCTGGACATTAAAATGGCTTCTGGGAGGTAAGTACTTTACTTTTGTTGTCTTGAAGAGTTTTCATTAAAATAACCTGTTGTGAGTTCATTACAAAACACAGCATTTATATGCTTTTAAAGGCATTTGAATTAAACAGTATTGGATAAACTTCAGACTATACATACAATTCAAAACAAATTATTTAAAGCACATGGCGTATGGTTTCTGGTCTTTGTAATTTCTTACTGAAAAGAAGTCTAAATTTATAAAAAAAAATGTCTTTACAGATCACAACCCTAAGAAATGGATTGTAGGAAATAAATGAATATTGATTAATAAACAACATTTTCTACCCCCTTACCCCAACCCTACACCTAAACCTACCCTTCACACAAAAACAACAGGCATTTTTACATTCTCAAAACACTTCATTATGTTTGATTTATAAGCTTGTGTCCTCATGGGGACCAACAAATGTCCCCACAATGTCAAAATGTACTGGTATTACTATACTTGTGGGGGACATTTGATCCCCATTATGTAGTGAATATCAGTGAACACACATACATATATTCATTTATGTTTCTGAGAGTGTTAAATCCTGGATCCCACTGTTCTTCACAGAACTGATCTCCTTTACTTTTCTCCTACAGGGTTCTTTCTGCAACTCAGTGCTGGCGGATCTTGCAGTCTGCTGAAGATGATTTCTTGAAAATCATTGCTAAAGTTATCATAGATGATATTGGAGAAATGACAAGAGAGCAGGAGCTGCTGGTGGTGTCTTTTCTGGAGGCCTTAGTGATGCTGTGGTTCCTCCAAGAGCCAGAAGTTGTGAAGCATATGACTGTGAGTGACAATGTGTATTCATGTACTATGACCAGAAATCTCAAAATAATATGATATTAAATTCAGAAATTGAAAACAAATGACAAATGCATATCATTAATGTTAAGACATTTTTATATATTGACAGTAAACAACTAAAAGTCTCAAATTAGAAATGTAAAATATGTTCAGTCAAGTCTGATTTTTCATGTACTTTTGAGAGAATTTTGTGTGTTTTTGACACTGGAACAAACGCAGACAACATTGTAGCCAATGACGTCATTGACCCACATGATCATAGATGAGGTTGTTAAATGTGCTCAGTTTAGTGTCTGATTGAGTCTTGAATTGTTTGCAGGTTTCTGACTGGCTGCAGAGGACATACATTGAGGGAAATGGTGAACGAGCCATGGTGAAAGTAAATGAATGCAATGCCTTCTTTGTCCTGTCACAGGAGGAGGAAGCGGTAAGTTTAATAATAATAATATAAATAAAAGTAAAATAAAATAATAAAATAAAAGTACCTGGATCTGTCAGAACCTCACATCATTGTCTTTTGTCCATCATGCAGTGGTTTGATGGTTACTACGAATATCTGCGTTCGGTGATGATCAAGAGGAGACAAACGAAAGGCAGTTTAGATGAAGCTGAGAAATTCTTCATATCATCCTCAGGGAAGCCGATTGAAAATCCCTCTGACGATCTAAAGAAGCTGCATGATGAGTGAGTGAATTGAAAATAAACCTTTAGTGTTTTTAGTTTTTTCGTCTTCATTTTATTTATTCGCAAAACCATCTTTTGTTCTGGTTTGCAGATACCATCTCCCAAGCATCACCGGTAATATGGCCAGATCTTTTGTACACACTGCCATGCAAAACTGTGATTGGACCGATGAGGAGAGAGTTTTAAGGTACTTCACCTACCTACTGAACAGGCAATAAGGAGAAACCTCACTCCAGTCCTGCTGCTTCCTTATTGTATTTAATCCACTCTGATCGTAATCATTCAAGTGTCCTCACTGTGATGTTCAATTTTGTTTCTTTAGACCAGCTGAAGAGCCAGAGCCCAAATGGATGAATGCAAACACAGCTTTTTCCTTGCTGAAGATGTCACATCCAGTAACGGTGCATACAGCGCCTCCAGAAGAAGCTGCACGAATGCAGATCTCAAGAAAATATGAGAGCCATTGCCTCTCGCTTTGGTGCGCCACTCAAAAGAAACTCCGTGAGCGTCTTGTACTTGGTAAGTCGTTCATTCAGACATACAAAACTCATATTTCATATTTGGCTATTACATTATCTTTTGATTTTTTCATGTCTCAAATGTATAATTCAAAAAATAGATATTTTAAAAATATCTGTAACCCACATAAAGCACTTCAAAGTAATGAATATACTTAAAATATTGTGCATTTTGGGGGTTGCCGGTTGCTTGAGATATGTAAGTGTGAACGTATGTCATTATTTAGTGCTCCAAGAGTTTACTAGAATTTAGTGCACTACATTATATTTTTATTATAACTTTTTATTACAAACCAATACTGTCAAAAAAAGAAAATAGTCCCAAAAGTTCTTGTACTTGAAAGGAAAAAGTTAAGTAAGGTGTGCCACAAGGCTCAGTAGTAGATCCTCTGCTTTTCTCCTTGTACATGAAGTGTGAAACTGATTCCTCATGATCCATGAACCACACTTCCACCATTTGAGTCTAATGAATCTCAGCATTGTCAACCTGGAATAAGCAACAATTTTTGGCCATATGAATTTCTTCACAAAGACAAATATTAAAGCCTAGTCACTGTGTGAAAAATGGCCCATTAAAACGTCCACATTGCTAAAAGTGTCCACTCTTGTGCAGATACATTTGGGCCACGACAGCCAACCGAGAGCAAAGTACACAGCTGGATTGGGAAGCAAGGATGGATGGAGAACGTACCAGATGCTGTTGAAGTAATGAAGAACTGGAAGCCTCCACGAACCATCAAAGCACCAACAGACAGCAAATCGATCCGTCAGATGAGCCGCAAGCAGTGCTGGAAAGGCCTGCAGCTAATTGACAGAGAAGGCAAGGCTCCCAAGGTGGTCACCAGCAGGCCGTTTTCTTGCGGAGAGGTGATTTGTGACTTTCACGGCCGACTGATCTCCAGAGACGAGGGACTGGAAATCCACCAGAACAACGAGGCACAAGCTGGACATCTGTTTTTCTTCACCAGCAAGAATGGACAGGTCATGTGTTTGGATGCTCATGAGGAGCACTGCGAGTGCCACCCGAACAAAACTACGTTTGGCAGACAAATTAAACACTCTACCAAACGTGCCAATCTCAGTCCTAGACTGCACTTTGTGCAGGACGAACCAGTCATACTCTTCATGGCCACACGGGACATTCGGACCGGTGAAGAGATCCGCTATGACTATGGAGACAATAAAAGGTCCTACGCTGGGGAAGGTCTGGATCTGACGCTGTCTTAACTGGAGATGGACATTATGTGGATTGTGTGTAGGCATTTTGGAAAATATTTTTATCTACATAGAACTGTTTTCCTGTTTTTACCTATTATTGTTTACAAATGTGACAACAGATAATTCAATAAAACAATTAAATTTAAAAAGCACTACTTTGTCTTGTCTGTGAAAAAATGTTGGCTTTAACAAGCCAAAATAATCACCCAACAAACAAAGTTATTCTCAGCTATTGCGCTGAGATTCTTTTATTCTGTACAGTTAAAAAAAAGGTCTGTTAAAGTAAACGAAGGAAAACCATGTCTGTTTTGTGTTTTCGTTTTCATTTTAAATTGTAATTAAAAGAACACTCCACTTTTTTTGAAAAAAAAAAAAAAAGTGCACCCATGGTACAGCAGCAAAGTTCCCTGACTATTACGCCAGAATAAGAGTATAGTTCCTATCCATATCAGCCTGGAGAATCACAACTCTTCATTTTCTGTCGGTCTTAGCACACAGTGTAACTACAGAACAGACAAGTTTTAAATAGGAAAAATATTGAAAATATTTGGTCATTTTTGAACAAAATGCTAATGGTCTAATCAGATTCAATGATTTATGCTAAGCTATGCTAAAAGTGCTACAAGCAGACCCGGAGGTCGGCTGAATGGATTAAAAAACGGTAAAACTAATCTGTTTAACTCTAGGGGAGTTGGAAAATGAGCCTATTTTCAAAAATAAATAAATAAATAAAAAGCGGAGTGTTCCTTTAAAGTTACATTTCTAGGTATTAGAATGAAGCTCATGCACACTAAAGGTGTAGACAGAAATGATCTTTATTTATTACAAAAGACATCAAGAGATGTGAAGGCACTAGAGTGGTTTAAAACACCTCTCTCTCTCTCTCTCTCTCTCTCTCTCTCTCTCTCTCACACACACACACACACACACACACCTGGTAGCAACGAAATACAGCTTCAGAAGAGGACTTTCCCCTGAGGATTACTTAATGACTGAGAGAGAACTATTAAACATTACTGTACAGTTAGATGAGTGTGCTAATAATTCATAATCTGAATGACACGAGTCGAGTTGTGAGTACATTTGGTCAGCTTGAGTCGGGCTCATGATAAAACACACACAGTGGTCTCTATTCATAAGAACTGTCCTGAACCACAACCACAGTAGACAAACAAACCTACAAATCATCTAAAATAAAATAAAAAAAAAACCTCTCCATCATATCAAAACACAAGATTAGAAATACTGTATTTTGATATTATACACACTATGAATAAGCAATAACAGCTACTACTGTCATCGTCTTTCTCTGCCGTCTGTCACAGGTCCAGTAAGGCGGTGCAATATTCAATAAATTAATACTTCATAACAGTGTTTTTACATCATAATGGTAGTAAACAGCCAACATCCTTTGACTTCTGGAAAATAATAACAGTAATGAGAGCAGAATAAGGATGATCTCTGCTGTGTCCATCGCTCTGTTTATTGCAGTAGACTGGAGTCCTCCTTCAAACGAACGGTTCATCCAAACATTCATGTCACTCACCCTCACATCTACTGCATGTATGATGCTATTCTTTCATTGAACACAGAAGGAGAAGTTAAAGAACAGCTCTTTTCTATACAGTTACAGTTCACAGTTTCTGTTCATTCTGTTCATAATCATTTTGAGTCACTACTCTCACAAGCAAGCACCTGCATGAAAAGCACTGGAAATTTCTCCTTTTGTGCTCACCAGAAAAAATACCAGCATACAGGTGTTTACTCACAACACTGAGGAAATGATGACAGAATCTTCATTTTTGTGCGAGCTAATGCAGAATGCTACATTCGACTAAAATTATATTAGAAATACAAATAAAATTAATATTCATCTCATTCAAGAGCAATGCACCAAAGGCATTCAAAACACTGTGCAAAATCGTCTGAGACCAGCAGTTCTTCTCATGGGATGCTCATCTGGGCACCTGCAGGAGGCGAGAGGTGTGTCCTGAGAAGGTGTCCCAGTTCCTCCAGAGCACAGCGAACAGGAGGAAGACAAGCAGCGAGGAGACGGAGCGGCTGCGCGTCTTCATCAGTGGGACCACGCAGTTGGCGACGGTGGAGACGAAGACCAGCAGTACGGCCATGAGGGCCAGCAGCACGTTGATGAGTTTGCCGATGAGGGTGCGCGCCGTGGCATTCTCCAAACCCTCCAACTGAACCACCTGCTGCTGCTGCTGTTGCAGCTCCATTTTAGAGACACGCGTCTGACATGCTTCCAGAGCCTCCTGACACACACAACACACACACACACACCGCACGTCAAAGTTGTAACAAAATAGTCTGGTATAATAAAATTCCTCGGATGCTCTGCAAATCTGATGAAGACAAATTTATGTGCTAATTTAAATCTAGACCTGCCTAACTAGTATCCATCTTACCTGTGATCACTGTAGGACATACGGTAAACATACAGGGATGGGCACAAGTATCGGATGTGACAATTATGACCGTTCTTGAAAACAATGATCTGACTTTAAAAAAATATTTTAATGCTGCATTTTGGGCGGTATGAGGTCTGATTTGTTAGCATTAGACATCCAGACCAGCAAAATAAAGTGAAACTGGATTTGAAAGGCCACAGTGATCCTGGAATCACTTTGATCATAAAATACAGTTAAGTGCAGGTTGTGCATCGCCAATCTTCCATATACATAGTTTTAGAACAAAACTGCAATAGAATGTTGTGCATAGTGGTTGCAGAAAAACACTGGTAACAAGTGGAGGTAAACAGGGTAAAGTCCATGGAGTAAGAGAAGAAATATATATTTTTGTGCCTTTTGATGTCAAAATCGGAATGCAAATTATTTTAATAGAATACTGTAGTCAAAGATGCCACTTGAAGCTAAACACAGACGTTTAAATGGACATACTATGGATGAGAAATTCTATGATTACTCTACTTTTAAAGTATAAATTGATTTTAAACAATAGGTCTTCATAATATTCACATATGCTGTTCATAGGGGACGTATTGTATTAGCCTTACAGTTACAGCATCAAATATTATTTAAACCTGTTATTATTAACATTTTTACATAACATTCGTTTATTTTATCTCACAATTCTGACTTATTTTTCTGGCAAATGCAAGTCTATATCTCCAAATTCTGACTTTATAACTCGATTTAACAAAACTAGTGAGTGTTAATTGTGAGGAAATAAAAGCCAGAAGTGTGAGATATAAACTCTGGTCCGAGAGGAAACGAGAGAATTACGAGTTGTTTTTCCTTATTAGAGTTGTGAGATATAATCTCAGAATTGCGAAAATAAAGTCAGAATTTTGAAACATAAAATCAAATTTACCTTTTAATCCATGGCTCCATAGACTGTCATTGAACCGCCTACAAAAAAATGTCATCCCTGTTTCAGATCTGTAAGACTATCCCACTATCTAACGTCAATTTAGCTGAATACCAGTGCTTTTCACTGGGTGACACGTTCTTGTAATATGTGGAGAACATTTTGAAACTGACATCTATTCAATATAATCTCTAATCTTTTTAAATCTAAGTATTTTGTGCCGCATCTGTGTAATTCTCTAGCAGTAAAGGCTATCCTGGTTTTCTGCAACCATGCTGCCCGCACATCTCGATTGTTTACAAACTGATAATTGGTCTATAGAATGTTGTGAATTTTTTTTTGGTTTCTTTTCCCATGTTTCATGGGTAGAGTGCATCACTCTGGATATATCACGTAACTTCCCTAAGTTGCATCCCTTATTGCAGACAGACATTGTAATGTTATGTCTATGTTGTGTACACTAAAAAATGCTGGGTTAAAAACAACTCATGTTGATGAGTTAAATGTTTAACCCAATCTTTTGAGTAGTTTTATTTACCTCAACTATTGTTTAAAAATTACTATATGGCCATCTTAAAATGAACCCAAAATAGGTTGCAAATTAAAAATCAGACACATAATTACTGGAGGCATCAGCAATAATAAAAACATGAACATTTATTAATAAACTATTTGAAAAATGTTTATTGTTTAATTATTATATTTTATTCAACTTATCGATTAACGGTAATGTATTGAACATATTAATAAATATTAATTACCTATTTTGGGTTAATTTTAAGCAAAAAAAAGTAGTCATTTTTAAGCATTAGTTGAGTTCAAACTAACCAAAAGATTGGGTTAAACTACCTTTTTCAACCAAATCCAATCCCAATCGCTGGGTTTGTCCATATTTCACACAGAGCTAGGTTGTTTTTAACCCAGCATTTTAATCAAATATCTATGATAACAATTTTAATAACAATAAATTATGCATAATTACATGAAAGTAAGCCTAAGCCAAACCCCAATCATATAGTAAGTACATGCAGTTAATTATAATTTATATTATAGTACTATAATAAATGTATAATTACACGGTAACAAGGACACAAAAGAAATAATAAAGTGTAATGCAAATATTTTTCATTATCTCCAATTTAATGAGTGATTTGAGAACTAACAATGATCAAAATAAGAAGTTGACAAAAATTCTCATCCCTAATACACACACACACACCTGCAGGTCTCGGGCTCTCTCATTGGACTGATACGCAATCTTCTCTTCCATGCTGGCCAGCTCTTGTTTCAGGTTCAGGATCTCGTTCTGGTGGAGCTCAGTCAGATCATTGACTTGTTCCTCCAAGCGCTCACACCTACAGAAACACAACACAAGAAACACTTGACTAATGCATTCATTTGAAACAGCTTTAAAGGAACACTCCACTTTTTTGAAAATAGGCATTTCCAACTCTCCTAGAGTTAAACAGATGAGTTTTACCATTTTTGAATCCATTCAGCCGATCTCTGGGTCTGCCGTTAGCAATTTCAGCATAGCTTAGCATAAAGCACTGAATCAAATTAGACTATTAACATCTCGTTCAAAAATGACCAAAGATTTTCAATATTTTTCCTATTTAAAACTTAACTCTTCTGTATGTTGGAAGCTGGGGACTATTTTCAGGCACTGCGTAATATTATTGTGCCTGCTGCAAAGTTACGGCAGCAAAGTTCCCTGATTATTACGCCAGAATAAGAGTATAGTTCCTATCCATAACAGCCTGGAAAATCGCAACTTTTCATTTTCTGTCGATCTTAGTACACGATGTAACTACAGAAGAGTCAAGTTTTAAATAGGAACAGGACTGAAAATATTTGGTCATTTTTGAACGAGATGCTAATCTCGTCTAATCAGATTCAAAGATTTCCGCTAAGCTTTGCTAAAAGTGCTACCAGCAGACCCGGAGATCGGCTGAATGGATTCAAAAGTGGCAAAACTCATCTGTTTAGCTCTAGAGGAGTTGGAAAATGAGCCTATTTTCAAAAAAAGTGTTCCTTTAACACTCACATGTAACTCTTTAACACTCAGAACTGCTCATGTTTTAATATTCATTTGTCTGTATAATGAGTGTGTTGTAGGTCTGTATTTTCTTGGTTGTTTTCTCCCCTCTTCCCACCCTCTTCACTCCTACTTTTCCCACAGCTTTACATGCCCATTTCTTGAGTCTTTTTCAGATCTGAGGTGTGAACGGCCAGTGCTGAAACACGGGGGTTTCATGACACTTTAAATGCACTAAAACAAGAATTCAGTCGTATTTCCCACGTCATTTTAAAAGAGGGGAAGCACTGGTTTATATATATCTAAACATTTTGTTAGACTACTTTTACTACTGCAAAACTAAAATTATCCATTAGTTTGACAGCATGTTGACTTTTCAGCTATTTTTGTGCTTCCGTTATTACACGCCAACATAAACTGCTTGACCACAGCCTGGACATTTAGGGCAGAAATATGTTTGCCCATTCATCTCTCTCTCTGTCAACTTACATTCTTCCTTTCCTTCTCAAAATTTTACCATTTAAGAGGAAAAAGCCTATTTCAGTCTATTTCAGGCCCACAAATCTGTAGGGTCATAACCCAAAAATCTGTTTCTGATGTTTCTGAGGGAAAATGCTACATGAAAATACTAGATGAATAACTAACATGGACAGTGCATGATTTATTCAATTACAAGTCAAACCTATTTGTGCAGCACTTTTCACAATACACATTGCTTCAGACCAGCCGCACTGGAAATAATGGTGTTAATGTTTAAAATATCCTGATATCTTCATTTCTTTGAGTCACATTTAGCAGATTAGAACTCTATAATCACACAGATCACATCTGCTTCATAGTATATCACTTTACTTCATTGCTTATCTGTTGAAACCTATAACAATTTAGCGTACTGACAAGCCCAATTACTATTTGGTGATGTGCATCACTAACATTGACAGGATTACAAATCTAAATTGTATCTCCATCCCCAAGCAGTTTAACGGAGGAGATAATGGAAAGAAGGCATGCTTCTTATTACTGACTGTGCACAGTCTGCAAACATTTGGCTGTTTATTATTAAGCAGATTACAGATGATTGTTGTGGTGCTGCGCTGAATTGAACTGTATGTCCAGTATGATCTGGGTCTTGAAGCAAATCTTGAAGCTCTGCTATAGACTCTGTAGTGTAAATGTGTGTCTGTGATCGCACTGGCAGCACATTTATGTGTTTGGTGTTTGTGTGTGTTTGGTGTGTTTGTGTACCTGAACCTCTCCTCCTGCAGCGCCTGCATCACAAGTGTGCACTCCTTCAGATAGCCACTCTTCACACTCTCCATCATCTCCTCCAGTCGCGTCTGCGCGTCTCGCAGCTCCTGCAGCTCCTGCATCAACATGTCCAGGCTGCCGCTGCGGCCCCGCTCTAACGTATTTCCTCTGGAGCTGGGCGGGCCCCCAGGGGCCCCTGTTATGCTGTTGGATCCCGAGGTTGCGCTCGAGCAGTCCTCGTCGCTCCCGAATTTCGGACTGGACTGCAGGTGTCCGCCGGCGGATCCCAGAGAGCGTCCACCAGTGGCCACGGCATCCTCAGCATCCTCCTGCCCATCCTTCAGGACGCTGATGTTATCAGCGCTGCCGAAGCGGTTGCGGATCAGCGAGGCGATCTCACGGGGTTTGGAGGCCACGGCCCCGGCAGCCGAGTGCGTGGCGTGAGAGAAACTGGACAGTCCGCCCTTGACGCTGTCCACCACCCCCTCGCTGAGGCCCGTGATGACCCTGGCGCCCACGCCCCGCAGGCCCTGCTGCATGTCACGCAGCACATCTTTGGGCTGCCGCTGCACGCCGCTGTGCTCCACCTCACGCAGACGCCGGTGGTAATGCTCGAGTTTACGCTGCAGCTGGGCGATGCTCGCCGCCGCCTTCTGGTTCTTCTTCTCAAACACCTGAAGATATAGTCAGTGTGTGTGGAAGAGCAAGGGAAGAAGGAAATCAAAAACAAATGAAGAAGATGAACCTCTGTGTCTAACCGTATCAAGAAACAGCCAGCTCTCACTGAAAACAAACAGCCTCCAATCACTGCAGTGCAGTTGTCACTCTGAACATTCCTTAAGAGAACTTTGTTTTTTATGCCACAGCACAAACCTGATTTTTCAAACCACACACACACACATGCTTTTTTTGCACTAATTTGGCCACAAGGTGGCAACACTGGCCCAATGCTGCTGTTTCACAGTTGCTTAAAGCTACAAAGCATGACAGACTTTTTTCATGAAGTAAATTTGGCAAATAATACAAAAATAAGCATTTCTATACTGAATCTAACTGTTGAATTTGGTTTTGAAGATGCATACATGCATACAAGATTCAAGAGTCATACCTGTTTGATGCGGCTGCTCTGCTGCTTGTCGTTGGCATTACTGGCAAGTTTGAGGTATTCGGCCACATTCTCGTCGCGGGCCGCCTGTTCGATGCGCAGCTGCTCCGTGAGTTTCAGAATCTTCTGTTGCAGTTGTGCAATGGCCTGTCGTGTGCGCTGAGGGTCGAGACTGGCATCCTCCGAGCCCAGCAGCGAACCATCAGCACTGTACGACGCTGCCAGTGCAGCCTGGGCCAGACTGCCCTCCAGCCTCTCGATCTAGAGAAACGCAGAAAAAAGGCCAGGAGGAAGCCAAGGGAGGGACAAAGAAGAGAAAAGTCATGTCAGTTATTGGATAATAGGCCTTTCCGTGTCTTTGCTGACACAATGAAGCAATCGCCCGCTTCTGCAATTGACATGCATGCAGACGGAGGCTATTAAAGGTCAACATCTCAATCACACACACACATACACACACACACACACACACACACACACACAATTGCCTTCATTTAAGAGACTATGGTGCCTTGTTTTTGCTCACTACATACACACTCAAAGTACATTAGAAGAAAACTGGTCTTAGCAGCTCATGACAATTTAGTGTTTCAGGTAAACTGAACTGTAAAAGTACAAATAAAGGACATTTTAATACTTTACAGAGAAAAAAAATCAAGATATAGATATTCATATCTTGTACTGGAAAAAGCATAACTGGAACAATACATGACTTCCTGTACAGTATGTGTCGACCTCACAGTTGAACAATCCCTTCAGACAGAATGAGCTGAATATTGAGGTCAGTACACTCAGGTTTGGCGATAAAGCGGCTGTCTGATCATATAGTCTAGGTCTGTGAGACAGCAGTGTTTAATCTGACCCATATATGAGCAATAATGACTCCCATTAACAAAACAAAACCCTGGGTTTACAACCAGGGCTTTGTAAAACAGATCTGCACATTTCGAACTTTTTTAACGAATATTAATGAGTTGATAAGTAGCTATCACACTCAATTATGAGAGCATGAAATATTGTATTTTTATACTGATGAAAAGTTACATTTTGTATTAAAGGTTCAGTAAAAATTTAAAGCCTGCGCTAAAATTATATTTGAGATACTCAGTTGCTGTTATTCAAGCACAGCAGTAAGTGAGTCAACCGGACGTAAAGGGAAACATGTAAAAGAACACAGGTGCAGCATGAGTCTGAATGACACATCAATGACACAATGATCACATATGACTCATGCATGATCTCAGACCACAGCATCCTGTGCTTGCCCTCAACCGCAAAACAGCGCTTCAAACTTTACATTCACCAGCAACGTAAGCGACTCAGTATGTAGACCTACGAGAACTGGTTATAATACCTATAATGTAATGAATGGCAGAGGTTGAGGTTAGGGAGAGTGTCCCGCACTCACTCACTCACTCACTCACCTTCCTGTTCTTCGCTCGCAGTACCTGCTCCCAGTGCATTCTCGGACTGAGCTCTCGCATCGAATCGCCTCCTCATTTAGAATTCCAGCGAGTTCGTCGGTTCTGCCGGTAAACACGCCACACCGCCGGCTTCTCTCTCCTAAACTTCCCAAACTTGTTTTGAATAGCCTCCGAACTCGATTTTAAGCTCCTCCCACCACCGCTATCCCGCGTGGAGCTTTAAACATGACATCATCCCTAAATCGCGCAATCCCGACAACAGCGAAGCAACAGTGCGCGCTCGTGAACGAATCTTGATCACGTTCGGTTCTCATTAGTGAATCGATTGAGCTGAACTGAATGCAGCCGAATTTATTCTTGAACTGAACCTTGAAGACTCATTTGCGAATCTGAGTTCTTGTTTTGGATTCTCTGTGGTTACTACTGTTGCGATACTAAATAATAGATTCGTTCATTCCGTGTGAACAACAACGAATAATTCAGACCTATTTATACCACTCTGACTTGCTTTTCAAATAAATAAAAATATATAACATTTGTGGGTTTTAGCAGCTAGAACAGTGTGTTTTCATTAAAGAAATAAAAGATTGTTAGACTGGTTATAGAAATTAACTGATTATAGAAATTATTAATATACAGGAAAAAACTTTTAAAATTCACTAATGCTTCTACATTCAACAATCAGTCCGTTTAAACAGATTCTAGAAATGAGCAACACAATTTTTGATCATGTTTAAAAAAGGAAGTAAACCAAAATTTTTTGCAAACAATATAAAAGAAGTCAATCTAATTCAGGGTTTTTTTTTCTTGTCCATTAATAATAAAAAGTATATTTTAAGATGTCATTAAATAAAACTAGAAACACATAAATACCAGGCCAAATATACAAGTATACTTAAAAATATTGAATTAAAATGCATGAATTTTAATTTATTATTATTTTTTTTTTTATGAATTGTGAATTCATAAAACTAGTTATGAATTAGCCCACCACAGTATAACAAACATATAACAAAGTTATACTTATATAATCTCTTGCAGGATAATTTTCTTGAACAACATTATTATGAAGTTACGTTGCAAAAAGCTTATACTGAAACAACGGCATGATTTAATGCACTGGTTTAACCAGACAGCAGCAACACTATCTGTTTACAGTCCAGGACAAATCCAGCTCACAATATTTACGAGGTCTGTAATCTGCAGAGATAAAGCGGGCTGAATGGGCCGGTCTGTCTGGAAGGGTCAGGACGGGCGGCGTCTGAAGGGTGATTAAGGACAAGCCCGCAAACTGAGAGCGACTGACCAGTTCTGCCAGTTTGGAGCCATCAAGCCCATCACAAACACACAAACTGTAAACATTGAGCAATTCAGTTGCTCATATACATCATACCGTTGTCAATAGACAATATTATATAAGGAATAATGTACAGTCAGCCAGTCAGTATGAGGAAAATAAACCCCAGCGGGATAATCAAGTCTTGTGTAAGAACATTTTACAATAACATCTGGCTGACTAAACATTATTACAGTAAATACATTGCTCCTTATCAAAGAAAACAAACGCATGGTCATTAGGAATTTGAGTTTTGATTCAGTCATTTTTATTACTCTTACTATGTGAGAGGACAGACACTAGTGCTAGACTGGTTAGTATCTGTTAGGGCCATAGGAAATTATATTGCTTTTATGAAGCGGACATCAAACAATTTGTAGAGAATCATATGGCAAAACCCTCAGAGAGTATGAGAGGTCTGCTGTGAAAGGTTTATATTTTATAGTCAAAATAAGAAAATAAGCAAAAAATTCAGGAAATAAATGTGATTTTTACTTCCAGAAGCCCACAGATGGCTCTATTTAAGTCAAGTCACCCTTATTTCTATCGAGTCAGTGTATGTAACAGTAATCCTGGGTCACTTGTAAGACACACACAACTACACACCAGCAATACACTTCTTACACAACGCAAAGAACACACCT
This sequence comes from Cirrhinus molitorella, assembly GCA_033026305.1. Taxonomy (NCBI): domain Eukaryota; kingdom Metazoa; phylum Chordata; class Actinopteri; order Cypriniformes; family Cyprinidae; genus Cirrhinus; species Cirrhinus molitorella. Next base: position 34,471,815 of record CM065125.1, on the reverse strand, counting down.
AACTATCCAAAACAACATGCCACCTGTTAAGAGTGTTTGCTACTCAAACACTTTAAGCCACATATTGTTTCATTCTAAAGCGAAACTAAAAGGATAAACAATAAATGTGCTAAACAGAATTAAGCACTGCTAATAGTCGCTGAAAGCAGGAGTCAAAAGTTTCATAAAAGTGAGCATCTGTGATGTGAACAGTAACAAGTGTTTCAGTTCTGCTGACTCACACTTTTTCACTTTCCACAGATTTTGTTGGTCTGTGCGAATTGGTATGAAACTTTCCACACTTTTAAACCACAAAAAAAGTCCCTGAAAAACAAGTCCTGCACCAGCCTTGAGGGCTTGCTGCTCTGGATTCAGGAACTGACTGTCGGGGGTGGGGTGAGAAAAATTTACATCTGAAGGAAGGAGATATGGAAAGAAATGCTGAACACTAGTTTCATGCCCACAGATGACCAGCAGTCAGTTCTAAGCTGACTGACAGGACTGATACAGGTCTTTTAGACAAAGAACTTAATTTGAGAGGCTCATGGCAGCAAAACTTTAAAAAGTTCAAGAATTCAGGCTCTGGACAGAAGTAGGCAGTCAACAATTGTGGTTGGTCACTTCACATGTCAATCAGATCCAAAATATGCTGATACATCATTAATACTGTTTTTTTTTTTTGTCATCTAGAGCATTTGGACCCAGACGTCTCAAACGCATCTCCCATGACCACCTGTGGCGCTCATTCATAACTTACAATTATACTGTATTACTGCAGGCGGACAAAGCACAAACACTTGCTCTCAGATCTGAATCGATTAGCTGTTAACTGTGTGCTTCACATGAATCAAGCAGAGCCACAGGACTGAGCTACCATAAAAGCGCATTACTTCTTATAGCTCTCTGAAGGACAAAATCTCTCAAAACACAAACACAGTGAGGTTATAAAAACCCTGTGGGAACACTGTTTTGAAATATGAATAAAATGTTAAAATGTCAAATGATTATAATGTTATTTAAAAATTACATAAATGTTAGTATGACCATAGTCTCATATCAGAAGCTCTCACTCAGGTATACTGTAAGATATGTACAGTTACGAAAATTCAATGGTAAAACATGGAAACTTGCAATACACTGAATTACACATAAAACATATCCTAAATCCTTTTTACATTTCTCTCTTGCTGTTTTTCCCTGTTCCTTTAGTTATTTATGGTAGTAAAAGTCCTTCGTATTTACACAAAGGCCAGTTTCAGAAAAGTGGAAATCCTCTTTACTGTTGCTTTAAGGGAGACTGGAGCCACTAACAATGCCTTATTCATCAGCAGTGGACAATTACATAAGCGAACATGTTAACCTGAGTTCTCTCTCTCTCTCTCTCTCTCTCTCACACACACACACACACACACACACACACACACACAGACACGCACAGCAGAAACAAAGGCAACACATGCTAAAACTGTATACCTAACTTTAAAACTGAACACATCTGATTGTGCTTCATGCCCTTAAGTGCATACAGTGTTACCATTGCCAGAACTAATGTTACTGTTGTGAAACTCAACTAATCCCTGGTTATTTTGGGTCAAGAACCACAAGAGAGCCTTTCATGAGCAATTATGTCAAAACAGCATTTGTGAAAGTCCCTATAATAAGCTTTTCACCGGATTCACACCAATGTGTCTGATACACTTCTCAACAAGAAATGCACATTCTACCATCATTTACTCACTGGTGTGCCATTCCAAGAAAAATGTAAATTGAATCACCTTTTTTTTTGTTCAGTCTGAGAATATGAATAAGATTTATGAGTAAAACATTTCTATTTTGGTCTGTGCTATCAAATCATAAGACAGACATATGGAGGACATTTTTATTGTCTTTGGATCTTTAGAGCCTCAGTCTCCATCCACTTTCATGAAAAAGAGCAGTTTAAACATGATCAAACTAAGTCCACAGAAAAAAGAGAACCATAAAGGTTTGTGACAGCAATGCAAGTCACGACTCTTTGAGTAAAAACAAAGCAACATACAAACCATAAAACTGCAAATTTGATGTCTACTTAGTCCATAAGATCACTAAAGCACATTTCAAGTGTAAAATAATAATTCTGCAAAATGTAGGAGCATTCTGACAACACACACACTGAACTCACGGTGTTGGTTGGGGATGTGGATGGCGAGGACTCTGGCGTTATCAGGTTGAGAATGATGTCCATTGGTGAAATCATTGAGGCAGCAGACGATCATTCACTCGGGTGTGTTGAGTTTCGATTTGAGTGTCAAGAAAGTCTGTACTCTTCCATTACGACATGTTAAACAACAGAGAAAACAAAGCGCTGTCCATGTTCTTAAAACGAAGATGACGAGGAGTAATTCAGCCTGCGTGGTATTGGGCACTTACACTGCTCTGAAAAGCTCACCATCGAGCTGCAAAAAGCCGCAACGGAAACATCAGATTCGAGAAAGCAAGTGTTCTGAGTTCACGCAGGGAATAAAAGACCCAAAAGCTCAGCGTGAACATTTAGTGTGTGTGAGAAAGAGGCAGAGAGCTAGATATAGAGCCCATGAGAAGGGTTTTGTCTCGACGGGACTCTTTTGGCCAACAAAACAGTGTTGGACAACTAATGAGGAAATTCATTCACGGGTTTAAAGGGCTTCAATAGCTTAGCCAATGAGTTATGGTGGCCTACCAACCTCAGCCAATCACAGACAAAGCCTAAAAACCAATCATAACCATCCACTGAATCCAGACTAATGACTGGCTTTGCCTTCAGTTACAAAAGCAGTGCATACAGACATCATGAACACGAGTACTGCACATCCACACTAGTGCTGCGTGATACGACTGACTCCCTGGGCCATTGAGCCATAGTATTGCCCCTGAGTGTGTGTGTGTGTGTGTGTGTAATGGGGTGCATAAGAGGGCAGACGAGAAACTGCCAAAACTCTTCTCAATGGAAGAGAGAGAGTGACGAAGCTGTGCTTTAGGTGAGAGCTGGCTTATATAACAGCAGGCCTCATTCAGTCAGTGTGTGTACGGGACAGAAAGAGGCTGTTTTATAATGAATGAAGCACAGAACATGCTTCAAACTAGATTTTTACATTTTTCTAAACCTCCATATTTGGTCTCCTCATTTTGTGATCTTTAGCAATAAGTCAGATCACTTAGAAAAGCACAACTCTTTTCAACAAGCTAGATGATTTGATGGATAATTCATGTCTGTAGTTTGTATTCATTTTAATACTTACGGTTCAAGGTTAGTTCCCAATCACTAAGTGACTCTTGCCTTCAGTTCAAAGCAACAGTACTAGAGACTCTCATCTCTATAAATATGCAAATTCACAGCTACAGATGACGGTAAGTGTGCACATGTGCACGCGCACAAACCACATTCCTCTCATAACAAAGAGGTGCATTGTTCACGTAAAAGATGATGTCACTTAGCTGCTGGGATTTACCTGGAGTTACCTCACTTGCAGCACCAGTTTATTCTGAATGACTCTAGGACACACATACAGAGCAGAGCTGCCAGGCAAACTGAAGACAGGCAAGAAAGATCCAGAATGTTTCAGTTCTTTCTGGTGTGTGTCTCTGTACAGCAGTTTATCAGAGTGCATTCTTACATAACATCACCCTTTGTTAGTGTCTTTATCCTAAATTAGACCAATTAATGACTCAAATATGCTCATACACAACACAAACAAGATTATAAACTCTAGACACTTTCACTGCCACAACTCCAACTTGTACGTGGTACAGGGTCAGTACTGACAATCAGTGGCCTTATTCTTTTTCTTAGTGCAACATATGATTTCAGTTTTTTGTTTTGTTTTGTTTTGGGCCATGCTCTTGTGAGACCCGCCCTACTGTTATTTTAATCTAGAAAGCTCACAACAGCACATTCCCTAATCATTAAACCAAAACAATGTCTCGTGTGCTTCTGGATCTAGAGTTTGTTATGAAATATGCTGCTTTCTCATCTCAGAGATTTGAGTATTTTAAGCATAAACACATAATGTTCTCAGTAGAATACAGTACATCCTGAACTAAAATTAACCCACAGTCATGCAAACGTCAGTAAAAACAGGCAAACTGGTTTGAGCAGTTAAAAACTAAACTGATAGGACTGCATCCTTGCATACATATACAACACATTTCATCTGATGAAACAATGATTTCTTTAAATAAATTGTAGGATTTATAAGTTACTTAAAAGTCACACTTAAAAACATCTGAATGCCATTGCAATTCATAGAGAAATATCAAAATGTCATGCAAACAAATGCTCATGTATGTATATTATCAAGTAAATCAATTATACAAGTCTCTCACTGACCACATGAATGTACACAATATATTTGAATATTTGCAAAGGTCAGGTAGGCTACCTTTCATAAACACTTGTGTCAACGATTCCTGTAATGGAGTCAATGGCATTGATATTATGTGAAGATACCAAGCTAAACGAATAATGAACAATCTCTAAGCTAGACAAATGGACACCGCAGGAATATAATGCACTCAGTACTGTCACTGGATGCCTTCACATCCTCAAGGAGATAACACTCTATCATCTTTAGCAAGAAACTCGCACACACTGGACTATAAACAACCTGAAACAAAACAACCACTAGAGGGAGATGAGAGTCCCCACAACAACAATCAGGACTGACTACAGACAACAGCTGACATACACATGACACAATCAATTAGTGAGGGGACATTCATGCATGTTCTTGTTTTGAAACACATTCCTTATAAATACTGTTTAAATGGTCACTCCTTAAATTAGTCCTCACTATTTGAACAGCTCATAAAAATCATGCTTTATATGTGCTGATATCAGATGTGAATGTGAATTGCAGGATGGGGAAGGTGTGGGATTTAGTGAATGTCATCACTGCTGTGTAAAACCATTGCGTCTGAGATATTCTCATGAATATAGTGAAACCTGTATGTGTGTGCGCTTGAATACATGGTGCAATGGGTATTACAACATAAACATGCTTTATGAGGTTTGCACGTCCTGCGTCTTCATAAACCAAATGGCTCATAAGCCAAACATACTAAATTCAACAAATACATACAGTTTTGTATGAGAGGTAGGTTCAGGGCTAGGGTTAGAGTAACAGAAAATACTGTTTGTACAGTAGAAAAACCATTACGCCTATGAAATGAACCCATAAAACGTGTGTGTGTGTGTGTGTGTGTGTGTGTGTGTGTGTGTGTGTGAGAGAGAGAGAGAGAGAGAGAGAGAGTGTGTGTGTGTGTGTGTGTGTGTGTGTGTGTGGGAGAGAGAGAGAGAGAGAGAGTGTATGTGTGTGTGTTTCTTTGTGAGACAAGTGTGCACAGATGTGTCTGACTGACTTACGTTTCCTGTTTTTACTCCTCTTATTCTCTCAGGATTGTCTTATTTTGGGATATAAGGATGTTTTTACACACACACACACACACACACACACACACACACACACGTTGTGTTTCCATGTTTTATGGGGACATTCCATAGGCGTAATGGTTTTTATACTGTAAAAACCGTATTTTCTATTTTCTACACCTACCCTAAACCTAGCCCTCACGGGAGACCTGCATACTTTTATTTTCTCAAAAACACTCATTCTGTATGATTTATAAGCCTTTTTCCTCATGGGGACCTCACAAATGTCCCCACAAGGTTAAAATTTACTAGTTTTACTATCCTTGTGGGGACATTTGGTCCCCACAACGTGATAAATACCAGGTGCACACACACACACACACGTCTGGTCCACTGTCCTTGTGGGGACTCTCCATAGGTTTAATGGTTTTTAAATGGTACAAACTGTATTTTCTATCCCTTTACCCTAACCCTACACCTAAACTAACCCTCACACAAAACTACATATATTTTTACATTCTCAAAAAACAAACAAAAAAAAAACACCTAATTCTTTATGATTTATAAGCTTGTTTGACATAAGGACCCATAACCCATGAGTTCATTGATCTATATGGGGACATTCCTTAGACTTCTTTAAACTTTGAACATTCTTACAATTTTTTGTCTGATTTAGCTCAAATACAAATTTGCCCTTAAAATATGGTTACACACATGCACAAACACACATTGGTTTTGTTATGTGACATTTCATAAATGGAGTGGTTTAATGAAGAAATGCTAAACTTAGGTATTTTAGGTTAGTTTTAAAGTTTTTAGTTTTTAGGGTTATCATACTATTTTTTATGCGTATTTAATATTTACTGTTACAAACTGTGGTAACATGCTTGCAACAGTTGCAGTGCTCATATACAGGTGCAGCTCAAAAATGTAGAATACCGTGAAAAACTTTATTTTTTAACTGTAACTTTAAAAAAAAAAAATAATAATTAAATTTCATATATTCATATATGAATCCATTACATGTAAAGTGTTTTTTGTTTTGTTTTTTTGATGATTAGAGCATGCAGCTCATGAAAATCAAAAATCCAGTCTCTCAAAATATTAGAATATTTACATTTGAGTTTCATTAAATTACCATCCCTACAGTATAAATTCCGGGTATCTCTTGTTCTTTGAAACCACACTGGAGAGGCACAGAATCCAAGCTGCTTGAAGCCCAGTGTGAAGTTTCTGAAGTAAGTAATGATTTGGGGTGCCATGACGTCTGCTAGTGTTGGTCCATTGTGTTTTATCAAGTGCAAAGTCAATGCAGCCATCTACCAGGAGATTTTGGAGCACTTTATGCTTCCATCTGCTGACAAGCTTTATGGAGATGCTGATTTTCTTTTCCAGCAGGACTTTAGCACCTGCCCACAGTGCAACAACCACTTGCAAGTGGTTTGCTGACCATGATATTACTGTGCTTTATTGGCCATGCCGACATGCCTGACCTGAACTCCATTGAGAATATAGATGATATGAAGGCTCAGTATGTGCCTCAGCAGTGCCATAGTCTGATCACTTCCATGCCAGACTTCACTGATGCTGTAATTTGTGCTAGGAGCAGGTAATTTGCTGTAATATGTGCTGTCGACCAAGTACTTTTCTGTTTTGCAAATCCGTTTTTTGATTGATCTTAGAAAATATTCTAATATTGTGAGATACTGGATTTTTCATGAGCTGTATGCTCTAGTCATCAACGTTAAACAAAAAAAAAAAAAAAAACTTTTGAAATATTTTACTTTGTATGTAATGAATCTAGAATATATGAAAGTTTTTGAAATAAGTTATAAAAAATTAACTTTTTTCACGATATTCAAATTTTATGAGCTGCACCTGTATATCAATGAAAATAGCACCAAAATTTAGTGTGATCAATATTTTGCAAATATTGACCCATTGGTTAAAAAAAAAAAAAAAGAACAGCATTCTTTTATTTTGCCTTGTGTTCTTTCTTTTGTTTCAAGCTCTATGTTGTGAGAACAGAATGACCTTTCTTTGACGTTTTCAAAGCAAAGCAAGAATACGGAGTACAATCTCTCTGTGGTTTTGGGTCAAATACACAGAGATGATCTGAGCTCTGCCTGACCTGGATAAGAGTGATGGCCTACATAAATAATTTGTCATGAATATTCATTAAACGTGCAGATGAAACAGACTGATGACATCAAAGAGCACACATGTGCACCATGCATACAGCAAAACTGATGATGTTACTGGTTCATCCTAAGACATTCAAATCACAGATAAAAGCAGCTGTTCGTGGCATTTCACACAGGAAACAGGAAACGCTCTGTGGTTTTGTAACTGACTTTTTCTCACACCTTCAGTGATCCGTGTTATAGTTTCATTTTATGATGCATGGTGAAAACAACATGCAAGGCACATTCATGTCTAACATCACCTTTAGAAGCGGCAAGATACAACCAGTGCTGCTGAGTGTAAAAAACACTGTGGACGTTGTTGACTCATTCACACTCGGACACCTGTGTCCATTTACACTGTCCTCTGATTACACAGTGCTCAGTTTCCACGGAGACCAGCATCAGACAGACAGAGAACCGACAGAAGGGCTGCAAGTGTCAATGGAGAACAAAAAATAAGAATGAAAAGAGAGAACAAATGTAGGAATGACGAAAGAAAAAGTTAAATATGAGCTGAAGACTCTGCTGCGTTTAGTTGTGATGGAATAAAACAACAAAGAACAATTTTGACTCTTGTATCTTGCTAGCTGATGCACATGCAACAAAAGTACAGACACGCTACATTTGGCCTGGATAGGAGTTCTAGTCATGGGGGTATGTGAATGTACATGGGTGATCATAAAACAGATCTGGATTTGTGTGTGTATTGGGACTCTAATGTAAGATGAGTTGAAGAATGACAGGAATGACAGAGGAAGAACAAAACAACAGGAAAGACCCAAGCTGTGTCATGAAGCCCTTCCTTCACAGAGCTCAAAATAGCCAGATATAGGGGATATCAAAAAACCATCTGCCCAGCAGTTAGGTTTTTATTCTAAAAAGCTATTATCCAATTCCAAACGCGATAATTTCCGTTCAGTTAAACACATAAGAATCACTGTTCCTGAACGTACATCAGAAGGCAATGACTGAAGTGTTTTATTGTTTTATTGCTTGGACTATAATCACAGTGATACAGCCAAGTGAGATTATATTCGCCAAGTGACCATACTACAAGAAGCCAACCACATTTGGCAGTCTTTGCATGTTTTTTTTTTTTTTAATATATTAATATATTTACTTGAGTACTTGAGTAGGTATGTTTGATTTAACTTATTAGGCAAGAAAGTCTGACATAATGTTTGTCAAATACACAGACCTTTCAGATATTTTCATGTAGCAGCAGAAACATTCTTCATTTAGTGCATTGTGAACTGCTTAATACAGTTCCTTTATGTACAAGAATAAAGTTTACCATTAAAATACCAATTAAGTGGGACCTATATATGTATATATATTTATTTTGATAAACATGACACAATATAACATTAAGATAACATGAATAGAGCTTTTACTGTTATGAAATATGGATTTTAGCATTAGCAGAACTAGTTCCAAATCAGCTAATCACTGCACATTTTGGATCTCCTTTACCTGACACCCCATTTCAGGTCTTGAAGCTGATGAGGTGAACCATGTGTGTTTGTTTAGAGAGACTTACAAAATGTGTAATGAGGGAGCACCCATGTAAAACTACAGATAGCCCCTCTAAAAGAGATGGACATATTCTCCGGTATTGAGTATTGGCAATGGATTATCAATGTCAACCTATTCAGTGCTTAGCACACATCTAGAGAGAAGGAGCTGGTCTGGTCAGAATCTGTGCTGTGTTTGGTCTTAAATAGCCAAAAGCCAATAAAAACACCTTTAGGCCAAATCATTGTGAAGTTAAGATGACCATTTCAGTGTGAGAGAGGAAAACAGATCAGCCCTTAAAGAGCTTCTGAACATCCAAAGATGAAAGCTCATCTTCCTTTGACTCACTAATTAGCTCAGAAGGGTTCAGAGACATCTACAGCAACAGTAGGAGGGAGGAAGACTTGGCTCACTGTAAGGAGCTAGATGCACCTCCTAAACCCTTCATCCTGTTTAACATCAAGAATCCTACCCTATTAGAATTTAAGGACACAGTCAAAGCAGCATGGATTAGCTCAACCCTAGGACCAAGATGGGTGACATAAACACTACTCAAGACTACTGGAGATAGCATGGGCAGCCATGCATTGGAGATATGCAGAAAGTGTGTAAGAGCCAATTTTATGTGTCAATAATTTGTATATTATTATTGTTTGCTAAGTGTGTTGATTTCCATGTAATAACTTAAAGTACAATATTTTGTAACTTTCTATGAGAGACAGTTTTGATATTTCCTATATATATGTTCATGATGTGTTATTTCTGTTCTGTCTCTTTAACGGCCACGCACTTGTTGTTGCGCAGTATTGAAAAGGTGCGAGCAGGAAACGCAAGAGAGAAACAGTTTTCTTACCGTCTTGCTGTCATTTATAGATAACTTGTGTTTAAAGGTTTAAGGGAACACGAGTTAAAGGTTTAAAGTGTAATGTCATAGGAAGAACCAACTGGATTTGTAATTTTGTTTTGATTAAATTCGCATTTTGTTTACGGATCTTTGACTTGACTTCTGTGACGAGTAAGAACCCATTTTTTCCTGCCACTTTAAGTTAATTAAGGACTTTGCACCTACAAGTTAGTAAGAAAACTTCTCTTTTTCGTCCGAAACGATCAACATTTTTGGTATAGGAGAGGATTAAGGAGTTATTCACGCATCATCAGACAGGATACTTGGACTATGGACTATCGCGGCTGAGTTTTCCCAATGGCAGTTGGACTACACACTGTACGGGTTTAGCTGATCAGACTTTGGCGAACTTCTACAATTTTTTGGACGTTTTTGGGAAAGTATTGGACTTGAATATTATTGAACTGCGTCACTGAATCGCCATGTTTGCGCCTCCACACAGCATCGCAGGAGGGCGCGATCTCATCTGCTTTCGTTATGAACGCTGTGCGCGCATTGTACACGAATATTAATCGCTATGGAAACAGAGGACGCGAACGCGGTCTCTAAAAGAGTGCCGAAGATGACTGTTAAAGCGCAAGAGGAACGGCTTAACCAGCTAATGGGATCTAGGAAAGCCAAGCTGGGACATTTAACAAGGCAAATGAGGGAAATTGAAACTTTGCTTGTGGACTCTGGTAATGTTGACGCTGTGTATGAATGCATAAATGGTGAGTTTGTACAGTCCTTTACTGCATTCCAAGACATTAATAATGCAACCAGAGAACTTATGTCAGATGATGAGGCATATGTAGATCAGTTATACTGGTTTGAGCCTAAGTGTCAAGCAGTTAAGCACTTTGTAGACAAGGTCAAAGACTGGGTTGAAAGAGTTAACCTTCAATCCAAAGAGGCAGAGCAATGTGATGCAGAGGTTGAATGTACTGACAGTGCCTCAATGGTTATTTCTTCCTCACAACTTCCACTCTTCCAGAAAAATTCTGGTAGTCAAGTGGCCTCAGGTGTTTCATCTACAGCTTCTTCTAGGCTAAGAATTGAAGCTGAAAGGGCAGATTTGTTAGCACGAGCTAATGCTTTAAAACGGAAACAAGAGCTTGAGAGGGAGGAAGCTGAGCTCAAAGCAAAGAAAGAAGATTTGGAGCTCCAAACTGCTATTGCTGCGGCTGAAGCCAAACTTCAGGTTTTGTCCATGTATGAACAAGCTTGTAGTGTTTCTGGTGCTTCTGGTGGTGCAGCAAAGGCTGCCGCTTCAGAAAATCTTAAAGCTACATCTGATGATGTGGTACGTCCAAAAGCGCGCTTTCGTGAGGTAGCACCTGACGCTGATACAGTTCCAACAAACTATGATGGGCAGTATTTTGCTACATCACAGCCACCAAGGGCAGACGTGAACGTTCCTGCATATGCTGATACAAGAAGCTTGTTCGATGTCATGCAACGTCAAAATGACATTACCGAGATTTTCATAAAACAGCAGTCTTTGTCTACTCTCCCGCCTATGGATATTCCAGTCTTTAGTGGAGATGCGCTTGAATTCACATTTTTCATGCGAGCCTTTGAACATGGAGTAGAGAATAAGACAACAAATAACAAAGACCGATTGTACTTCTTAGAGCAGTTCACCACGGGGCAACCAAAGGTACTGGTACGCAGTTGTCAACACATGCCTTCTGAAAAGGGTTACAAAGAGGCTAAAAGACTACTCTACCAACATTTTGGCAATGAGTACACAATCGCCACCGCCTATACAGAAAAGGCGTTAAACTGGCCAGCTTTAAAGCCAGAGGATAACAAAGCCTTAACCGATTTTGCTCTTTTCCTCACTGGTTGTCGCAACACTGTTGACAGTGTGGAATATGTTGAAGAGATGGACAGTCCAAGCAACATGCGTGCAATTGTATCAAAGCTTCCTTTCAAACTGAGAGAAAAGTGGAGGGTAGTTGCCTGCGAGCTTCAGGAAAGGACTGGCTTAAGAGCAAGGTTCTCTGACTTGGTTAGTTTTGTAGACAAACAGGCAAAGATTGTTTCACATCCACTGTTTGGTAATATTCAAGACAATCTTAAATTCAAACCAACCAAATTAAGTAACTTACAAACAAAAGAAAGGAAAACCACATTTGCAACAAGTGTGACACATGTTCCAGAACACAAAAAACAATGAACAAAGGAAAATGATAGAGCAAAATCAAGCCATGGAACCCTCTGCTTATGCTGCAAAAAAGACCATGGATTGGACGCTTGCAACATTTTGAAGCATAAGCCACACAAAGAGAAGCTTGACTTTCTGAAATCTATGGGCTTGTGCTATGGTTGCTTGTTACCAGGTCACATGAGTAAAGGTTGTATGCAAAGACTTACCTGTCACAAATGCTCACTAAAGCATCCAACCGTCCTTCATCTCCCAGAAAGGAAGCCAGTGCTTTCAGCATCTCAAGATGGACAAAGTTCTGCAACTGTCACAGAGTCTTGTACCATAACCAGCGAGACTTGTGGCTGTACTGGGACTGGTCAGTTAGTGTGCTCATTAGCTATTGTACCAGTTAGAGTTGAGTCTAAAAAGGGTAGTCATGAGGTTACGACCTACGCCTTCTTGGATCCGGGGAGTTCTGCGACATTTTGCACAGAACAGCTAATGAAGGAACTAAGGTTAACTGGTAGGAAAACAAACATCCTGCTGCGTACTATGGGACATGAAAGGTCTGTTAGTACACATGTTTTCACCGAACTGGAAATAAGTGGACTGAATGAAACCAATTTTGTGGATCTCCCTCAGGTGTTTTCAAAAAGGGAAATTCCAGTCAAGAGAGAAAACATTCCGCAACAGAAGGATGTTAAGAAATGGAAGTATCTTGAAGAGGTGTGTCTTCCTCAGATTGATGCAGGCATTGGCTTACTAATAGGAACAAATGTACCCAAGATTCTTGAGCCATGGAAAGTCATCAACAGCAGAGGAGATGGACCATACGCTGTCAAGACCATCCTGGGTTGGATTGTAAATGGACCTTTGGAGAGAGAGAACATTCAAACTAGCGGAAACACAGGATGGCCACAGGTGATGGCAAACAGGATTTCAGTGGTTAGTCTGGAGAACCTAATTCAACAGCAAATGAGATATGATTTTCCTGAGTGTAAGCAAGCTGAAAAATTGGAAATGTCCATAGAAGACAGGCAGTTTATGGAGTCAGTATCACAGTCCATAGAGCTTGTTGATGGACATTACTGTATTGACCTTCCATTAAAGAAAAGAGATGTAGCATTTCCCAACAACTACGGCACTGCTTCTCTGCGTGCTCAATTTCTGAAAAGGAAATTCAAAAGAAATTCAGATTTCCAAAAGGAGTATTGTAGTTTTATGGGAGACATGTTACTAAAAGGTCATGCTGAAAAGGTCCCTGCTAGTGAAATTGAAGGAAACCCTGGCAGAATCTGGTACATCCCACATCATGGGGTGTATCACCCACAAAAACACAAACTTCGAGTCGTGTTTGACTGTGCAGCTACCTATCAAGGAAAATCACTCAACTCTCAGCTGTTACAAGGACCCAACTTGAATAATTCTCTCATTGGTGTGCTGATGAGATTCAGACATAAGCCAATAGCCCTTGCAGCAGATGTAGAAGGGATGTTTCATCAGGTCAGAGTGCCTGCTAAAGACAAAGACCTGTTGAGATTCCTTTGGTGGCCTAAGAGGGACACTGCTAAGGAAATGGAGGAATACAGAATGACTGTTCACTTGTTTGGTGCCACATCCTCCCCAAGTTGTGCAATCTACGCTCTACAAAGCTGTGCAAAGGACAACAGTGCACAGTACCGATCAGAGGTAATTCAGACAGTCCTTAGGAATTTCTACGTGGACGACTGTTTGACGTCTCTGGCAACTGAACAGCAGGGTATTGCTCTAATGCATGAACTAAGGGAGGTGTGTGCATCAGGAGGATTTAATTTGACCAAGTGGATGTCTAATAGTCGCACTGTACTTGCATCCATAAGTGAGGAGAGCAAAGCAAAGACAGTGAAGGACTTGGATTTGGAGAAGGACCAGTTGCCATTGGAAAGAGCCCTAGGGGTTCAGTGGTGTGTAGAGACAGATACTTTGCAGTTCAAAGTAACCCTACAGGAAAGGCCCCTTACAAGAAGAGGTATCTTGTCCATGGTCAGCTCTATTTATGATCCCCTTGGAATACTCTCTCCAATCATTCTTCCTGCTAAACAAATATTGCAAGAGCTTTGTAGAACAAAACATGAATGGGATGAAAATATTCCAGAAACTCTCAGACATCAGTGGAGCCTATGGTTGGCTAGTCTTCAGAACTTAAATGACTTTCAGGTTGAGAGATGCATGAAGCCACTTAACTTTGGTGAAATCACTTCAGCACGGCTTCATCATTTTGCAGATGCCAGTGAGCTGGGTTATGGCATGGTGTCATACTTGCTCGTGGAGAATCACAGAGGTAACCAACATTGTGCCTTTGTTATGGGTAAGGCAAGGGTGGCTCCAGTAAAGTCAGTCACCGTGCCACGTCTTGAGCTCACTGCAGCTACAATGGCTGCTAGAATGGACAATATGCTGAAATCTGAATTGGACTTGAGACTTCAGGAATCTGTATTTTGGACAGACAGTACTTCAGTCCTGAAGTATCTCAACAATGAAAGCACACGATTCCGTACATTTGTGGCCAACAGAGTAACTGCCATCAGAGAGCTCTCTAATGTGTCACAATGGAGGTATGTAAGCTCTTTTTACAACCCAGCTGACATTGCCTCAAGAGGACTTACAGTCGATGCTTTCCTTAAACCAAATTCATGGCTCACAGGTCCATCCTTTCTGACACAGCCAGAATCAGGGTGGCCAAAAATTCCAAGTCACACTCTTAAGATATCGGACAATGATCTTGAAGTTAAGGAAGTCTCTGTCAATGCAATGAGTGTGGATAATTATGACTATACTTCTCAATTCTTTTCACACTACTCAGATTGGTATCGTTTGAGAAGAGCCATTGCATGGATTCTCAAAGTTAAAAGCATTTTGAAGACACTGATGGAAAAAAGGAAAGAGCTGTGCCACACTCCAAGATGCAATGTATCAGGGAATTCGGAACTTGAGAAGGAAATGGAAAAAGTCAAAGCTTCATTGTCAGGTGCCACACTGACTGTAAGTGACATTGGGAATGCTGAGAAAGAGATCATTCGCTACAGCCAAACAATATTGTTTCCAGAAGAAATCAAAGCCCTTCAACAAGGTAAAACTGTGAAACACAGTAGCACCCTGTACAGGTTGTCACCAGTTCTACAAGACAAAATCTTAAGAGTAGGTGGCAGGCTGAGCAGATCAGCTATGCCTGAGGAATCCAAGCATCCTGCAATTTTAGCAAAGGACCACCATGTTTCACGTCTGATTTTAAGGTCAATTCATGCAGATGTAGGTCATAGTGGCCGTAATCACATGTTGTCAAAGTTGCGAGAGAAATACTGGATTCCAAAAGCTCACACAGCCATCAGAAACATCCTGTCTCAGTGCACAGTTTGTAAACGTCAGCGCAGCATTACAGGCAAACAATTCATGGCTGACCTTCCCCGGGACAGACTTTTGCCAGATGAACCCCCATTCA
Organism: Cirrhinus molitorella; assembly: GCA_033026305.1. Lineage (NCBI taxonomy): Eukaryota > Metazoa > Chordata > Actinopteri > Cypriniformes > Cyprinidae > Cirrhinus > Cirrhinus molitorella. Next base: position 34,456,236 of record CM065125.1, on the reverse strand, counting down.
CAAATGTAGGCATTGATTATTTTGGGCCATTTGAAATAAAAAGAGGAAGGACATTGATCAAAAGATATGGGGTAATCTTTACCTGCCTGACGCTAAGAGCTGTTCACATTGAGATTGCTAGCTCTTTGGATACTGACTCATGCATTCATGCACTGAGGAGATTTATTTCTAGAAGGGGTCAGGTTCAAACAATCAGGTCTGACAATGGAACGAATTTTGTTGGGGCAGAAAGGGAGTTGAGAAAGGCCATACAAGGCTTGAATAATGACAGGATTCAAACAACACTGCTTGCAAAGGGTGTACAGTGGATTTTCAACCCCCCAACTGCATCCCACCACGGAGGAGTTTGGGAACGGCAAATACGGACCATCCGAAAAATTCTCAACTCCACTGTAAAACAGCAGTCTCTTGATGAAGAAAGTCTTCAAACGCTCTTATGTGAGGTGGAGGCAATAATCAATAGCCGTCCCATCACTAAGGTGTCCAATGACCCAAATGACTTGGAGGCCCTTACTCCAAATCATTTGCTACTGCTGAAAGTAAAACCGTCAATGTCTCCTGGGGTTTTTGATAAAGCAGACCTATATTCCAGACGTAGGTGGCGCCAAGTTCAGTATATGGCTGACCTATTTTAGAAGCGCTGGGTCAAAGAATACCTACCAGACTTGCAAGAAAGACAAAAATGGCAAGACCTAATGAAAAATCTAAAGCCTGGGGACATTGTATTGGTTGCTGATGATTCTGCCCCACGGAACTCTTGGGTAATGGGACGTGTGCTACAAACATTCACAGACAACAAGGGTCTTGTACGGCAGGCCCAAGTGAAAACCAACACAAACACTCTTTTACGGCCTGTTACTAAGCTTTGTTTGCTTTTAGAAGCAGACTTATAGTTTCCTGGGCACAATCCTAATTGAAGGATTTGTTATAGGTTTATTGCCTAATTCAGTTTCAGGGTCTTTAAAACTACATGTTATTTTAAGAAATTTGTTTGGCTCTTTGGTATAAATAGGTTGGTGATTGTTTTGTTGAACACAAAGACAATTAGGGGCTGGTATGTAAGAGCCAATTTTATGTGTCAATAATTTGTATATTATTGTTTGCTAAGTGTGTTGATTTCCATGTAATAACTTAAAGTACAATATTTTGTAACTTTCTATGAGAGACAGTTTTGATATTTCCTATATATATGTTCATGATGTGTTATTTGTGTTCTGTCTCTTTAACGGCCACGCACTTCTTGTTGCGCAGTATTGAAAAGGTGCGAGCAGGAAACGCAAGAGAGAAACAGTTTTCTCACCGTCTTGCTGTCATTTATAGATAACTTGTGTTTAAAGGTTTAAGGAAACACGAGTTAAAGGTTTAAAGTGTAATGTCATAGGAAGAACCAACTGGATTTGTAATTTTGTTTTGATTAAATTCGCATTTTGTTTACGGATCTTTGACTTGACTTCTGTGACGAGTAAGAACCCATTTTTTCCTGCCACTTTAAGTTAATTAAGGACTTTGCACCTACAAAGTGTAAGTGACATCACACAGTTTCGTACCATCTCCCTGTTTAGTGTGGAAGCCAAAGTCTTTTTTAAGAGTCAGGTTGGGAAGTCTCAAAGAACCTCGGTATGATAAAGTCCAGGAGAAAACCTCAACTGGTTGTGGGGGAGATCCATGCACAGGCAGAAGAGGAACATTGGAGTAGTACAGTGGCTATGTGTAAGCAGGGAGCTTGGATTAATTGGAACAGTACAGCAGCTCGTGAGATCACTTGGGCAGAGCACTGGAAGTCAGAACCATCTTAATGTTTTAAAAACATAGAAATCTCAAGAGATCGAGAGGATGAACAAAGTGATGATCTGCAATTTATATGCAATAGAATTTAGAGATTTGAGACTTGACAGTAGAGAAACACAGAAACCAAACCAAGGTGTAAAGGATACTTTGAGTCAAATAACATGGGATTGTTGACATACAGTCAATGAGTTAAAGCAAGTAAATATTTAACACTCAGCCTTTATCACTTTATCAAGTACCAAAAAATTATCAAATAGATGTCCACATTTCAAAGTCTCATAGCCCATAAAAGAAATCTCTTGAATGTCTTGATTGTTTCTCTGGTAATAAGATTGGATAGTGTGCAAATGCAGACATTTACTTCCATCTCTTGCTTTTCTGATGTTCCTCCTGAGAAAGGAGGCCTTGGTAATCTCACACATGTCTCCTCCAGTCTCAAACTGTGCTCAGATGTGCCAAGTATAAATGGTACCAAGTATAGTAATGTTTTGTTTAGTAATGTTAAATGTATGTTTATTGCTTGGCTCTGTGTGTTTCTGTGGTTAAAAAAATAAAATAAAATAAAAAATCTGTGGTAATTGACTTTATACCTAAATAGACAATCATTCGAATAAAACATGATTCTCCTTAGTATTAACATTCGAGAAATATAATGTCCCTAGAAAATAGGTTTCTAACTAAATAAAACTTTTATACAAAGTTATATAAAACCTCTTCTAAAAAAAAGACTGCTTTTTATATAATCCTGCAGATTCTATACTCACTATATATATATATATATACAAAGGTTTAGGCACCCTTTGATAAATAACAGATTTTGGTAATTTTTTAATTGAAAAGATGTTAACACAGTCTCACTTGAAAATGGAAAAAATGCACTATATTTTCAGCAAACACTGATGCATAGTTACTTCTTATGCCATAAACTGAACAAAAATAAAAACATTATTATGGCACTGTGCAAAAGTTTGGGCACTCTTAAGAGTTCCAGAGTCCCAGATTCTTTTTACAAGGTTTCAGACCTTAATCAGCTCATTAGATCTGATGCATGGCAACAGCTGTCATTAGTAAATGCCAATTTCAAAGCTTTACAAATACTTTGACTCTTCAAACCTTGTGCACACACTCAGACACTCAGACACTCAACAACCATGGGTTCCTCTAAGCAGCTGTTTAAGACTCTGAAAATGAAAGTTATTGATGCCCTCAATGCAGGAGAAGGCTACAAGAAGATAGCAAAGCGTTGTCAGCTTGCAGTTTTCACAGTGAGAAATGTAATTAAGAGATGGCAGTTCAGGGGAACTGTGGAGGTCAAGATGAGATCTGGAAGACCAAGAAAACTCTCGGAGAGAAATGCTCGTATGCTGGTCAGAAAGACAAATCAAAACCCTCATTTGACTGCAAAAAACCTGCAGGAAGATTTAGCAGACTCAGGAGTGGTGGTGCACCGTTCCACTGTGCAGCGATGCTTGCACAGACAAGACGTTCATGGAAGAGTCAGCAGAAGAAAACCTTACCTGCATCCCCATCATAAAAACCAACGTCAGAAGTATGCAACAGAACATCTACAGAAGCCTGATGCGTTTTGGAAACAAGTGCTGTGGACTGATGAAGTTAAAATAGAACCCTTTGGCCACAATCAGCAAAGGCATGTTTGGAGAAAAAAAGGAGCAGCATTTCATGAAAAGAACACCTTGCCAACTATTAAGCATGGGGGTGGATCTATCATGCTTTGGGGTTGTGTTGCAGCCAGTGGCATAGGAAACATTGCACGGGTGGAGGGAAGAATGGATTCCACTGAATACGAGCAAATTCTGGAGGCTAACATCACACCATCTGTAAAAAAGCTGAAGCTGAAAAGAGGATGGCTTCTACAACAGGACAATGATCCTAAACATACCTCGAAATCCACTATGGAATACCTCAAGAGACGCAAGCTGAAGGTTTTGGAATGGCCATCACAGTCCCCTGATTTATTCATCATTGAAAATTTGTGGGTAGATCTTAAAGAGCTGTGCATGCAAGATGACCAAAGAATATTACAGAACTAGAAGGCTTTTGTACAAGTACAAGAATTGAAAGACTTTTAGCTGGCTATAAAAAGCGTTTGCAAGCTGTGATATCTGTCAGAGGAGGTGTTACTAAGTACTGATTTTGTAGGGTGCCCAAACTTTTGCACAGTGCCACAATAATGTTTTTATTTTTTATCTTTGTACAATTTATGACCAAAAAAGTAACTATGCACCAATGTTTGCTGAAAATATTGTGCATTTTTTTCCATTTCCAAGAGAGACTGTGTTAATACCTTTTCAATTAAAAAAATCACCAAAATCAGTTTTTTATCAAGGTCCTAAACTTTTGCATAAGACTGTACACACATATACATATATATATATATATATATATATATATATATATATATATATATATTGCCCTATCTCTGTCTCAGACTCTCAGACTCACAGCTCCTCAACAGTTGAAACACACAGAGTTGCAAAAAAGTGAGTTACCTGTGAGTACTGTCTGCGGAGACTGAATCGCTGGACCATCCTGACTAACACACGCACTGAACAACCAAGAGCAGAAAACACTCTTACCCGCACTCATATCTCTCTCTCTCTCTCTCTCTCTCTCTCTCTCTCTCTCCTGCACACACACACACACACACATACTGCAGACTTCTATTGTTTCAGCTACTACAGTCAAACCTTTTTTTAAGGTGTTTTTTTTAGTGTTAGATGAAGATATCATATGCACCTCAGTTTATTGTAGTACATTGTAAAACAGTATACAGTAATAACAACATATTCAGTTTATTAAAATGATAACTGGATGGTGTCTTTTTGGTGCATTGCTTTTCCAATTTCCTAAAGTCCTCTCCATCTACCCATAACTGTGACCATACTGAACCTGTTGATCAGTAAATGTGTTTTGTCTGAGATACGGGAAGGGGAGTGCACTATGAGCTGCATGTGTCACTTTCGATGTAACAATCAGATTTATATCTGTAGTACATCAAAGTATGGCTAAGTACATACTTCCAAATACACCATACTCAAACTTTCCTGTTTTGGTAGAACATGTTTGAAATCACATGAACTAACCTGAGATAAAGACAGATCTCTAGCCCAGTAAAAGCTGATTTATCTCTCAGCAGGTCACCTCATGGAGGAAGACATACAGTATGTAGACGAATCATATAAACAACATTTCTGCAATGGCACACTGAAAACTTCTGTGCAATGCTACATACATGCCTTTAGGTGTCCAAATTCACAGTCATATATTGGCCAGTGCAAACTCAACAAAAATGGACTGGTGGTCCTCCCTGCATGGCACCACACTGATTTCATCATAAACACATACTATCCCAACACAAACTAAAGGCCCTTTAAACCCAGTGCAGTTCTCCTTTAAATTCACACTGTATTTACAGAACTTAACACCACACTGACCATTGACTAGAGGTCTGCTGTGAAGTCCACATCAGAAACCTTACATCTGAAAATGACAAATAGGACACACCATACAGCCTCATGCACTTCACAGCATGCCATGACCACAGCACTGCACATACTGAAGGAGTGCGTGTGAGAAAGTGCCTGTGCAGAACTCACACAACCACTAAATCACAAAAACCCTTGTCATGTCAGTAAAATAACCTTTTAACATCCAGACTTGAGCTTACAGAAAACCATCATCTAAAAGTTTGACTATCTAAAAAATGATGCAGCCCATATCAATTAGATATACTGTAAATAAGCTAAAAAGAAATGAGCTAAATAGACTACATCTTCTAAAATTATTTGAGTTTTGGCACTTCATGATTTGAACGAACATGTCTGTACATCTAAAAAACAGAACACAGTGGCATGTAGCATAACAAAACACTATTTACTTGCTATAAAAAAGGCCACAGATTTTGTTTTACTCAGAAAGAGATAGCTCTGTTTCTGCACCTCTACTTAAAGCACAGACTGCACACGGACACCGGAATAAGCGCTGTGTGTCTCTGCGCCCTCTTGTGGTCACACACAATCATCGCCACGGTAGCTACCTAACTTTTTAAGCATTATGGTCGGTGTCTTCTGCTGCATTCAAGTCCTCCTGGGACGTTCGTACGTACGAGTTGACAAGTCGTCATTACGATGTCAGGTGCGTTCAAGTCACTTTGGTCGGAACAAGATGACGATTTATCTTTTCTACAGAAAATTCAAAGATTTTTTTTCACTGACGCCCCCAACTCGAAAACTCAGGGCTTATAGAAAATTTCGAGTTTCCCACTCGTAATAATGACTTTGTGGTGGCGTTTTAATTCGTAAATACGATATATCCGACATGACTTGAACGCAGCATTCCTCACTGCGAATTCAGCTATAAAACAGGATTTGTGGCCTTCACATAAACATATAGGTGGGCTGGAATTCTTTCCTGTTTCTAAATAAACAGATTATGATGTACAAATAAATGATTTACCAATATTAATGAGAATATATATATATATATATATATATATATATATATATAAAGGTTTTAACCACACAAATGGCACTTCAGATCAAGCTGAATGCATTGGTTGTTTTATTTATAGAAAATGTCACCCTTGGGTTCAAATAAGAATTTTGTTCTCTTGTATAACTAGCTCAGAGAACAGTGAATATATTAATCATGCACTGGATCATAATCTATTTATCTGGAAATACCAAAACGGTTTTGGAAAAAGCTCTGAAATCATTGATTTAAACCATTTGAACAGTTCACTCATGCACTTAAGAGTAAAATAGTAAGTAGTATTTTGTAAGTAAGTAGCTTTTTCTAAAAGAGCACACAGTTACTGTGTTGGGGCCCGATGCCTGGAATTTGCTTAGGGCCCTCTAATCACTAAGTCTGCCCCTGCATGGGTCAGATAGAGGATGGGAAATAGTCTTGAAACTCTAAAAAGTGACTTGACTAAAAAAGAGTTCCCTCTAGTGGAAAGGAGTTAGAAGTGTTACTTTATTTTTAATCCTATGTGGAATGCATTTGGGTTAATTTTCCAACAGCACACAGAAAGAAAGAGAGGTTGGTTACTCACAGGTTGTGTGTGGTCAGAGGACTGCAGGAATGATGAGATGATGAGAAGTGTCTCTGCTGCCACAGACGTGTAAATGCAGATGCTTTGTGTCTTTCCTTTAGAAAGCGCTTCTGGCTCTTCTGCTTTCAGCTGGTGCTCCTGCAGTCCACTTCCTCTCCTCATGATAGTGACCAGCGGCTATAGCTGTAGAGTTCATCCACAAATGCTACACAAATGTGGTTTATTCTCATCTTAGTCTATTAAAGAAACCAACATTCAGTGAGATTCGCACTGATTATCAACATAGTTTCAACATTAAATGAGGCGGATGCAGAAGTGATTTTGAATCTTAAATGACTTTAACAATAATTTAATGCCATGAGCACTGACACATCAGCGTCGAATTTGCACTATACTGGTCTGATTGCTTAGGATGAGTAAATGAAAAACACTGTTAATGAGAAGACCAGAACAATCATATTTTATTTATTAAGATTCACATTTGAACATGAAAAAATATATTCATGGAAATATTTGAGAATTATTTTTGAAATTATTTTTACATTATTATAATTACACAGAAGCAGAAGTGCAAGTAGTGTGCTCCAAAGGAAGTAGTCTTTTGAATAAGTTAATCAACTGTATCTGAACAGAACAGATATGCCACACAGAGGATCAAATTTTTTTTATGGTAAGAATATTAAAAAGAGTAAATTTGACAATTCCGACCAGTAAATATGATGGACCGTAATGAACTGTCCTCTTTGGTCTTCATGTAAAGATCTGTATCTGTACTGTATGTGATGTGAGAAAGTTGCCGATTCAGCATGGAGTCAAACTATACTTAGTATTGTTTTCATAGTTTAAGGGCATCTGTAAGGCATGACATAACACATATTAATATCTAAATGTCCACAAATGTTAAGAATTGGTGAGGGATCTTATATGTGTGCCTTACAAAACTCCTCAAACTATTGGAGGTACAATGCAACATAAATGTTACTATATTGGGATAATATTTCACACACAACAAACAGAGAAGGACAGAAAAATGAACTTACCATCAGTCTGACATAGAGGAGGTCATTTGAGGTGTTGGCACATCCTGAGAAACAAGCAGAGATAATTATGTTCAAAACACACAGTAGATCTTGAGAGCAATGCACATGTTCTTTATTTCCTTTTTATAGTGTTTTTTAAGCAAGCTAATGATATGTCCTATCTCCTGAAACCCTTGGTCCTGTCAGCACAGGCCAAAGCTAACCCACACACAGAGCATTGCATCAGCCATTCACTGCTGTGTGAAAGTGGCATTGTGTGGAGCTGAATCACATCAATGGGCGCAGTGTGACAGCACCTCTGTGGGCAGAGATCCAGTGCATTCTGGAGAGGAGAGGAGGGTGGTACTGCACTTATAGATTGTCCTACACGTGCTCTACTTTGAGACTGTCTTTCCATGTAGATGTGCATCTACGCATTCAGTGACCTGCATAGTGCTTGAAATTAATCAAGCACTATCTATCTAGCTGTGTATCCATCTATCTATCTATCTATAGACACACACACACACACACACACACACACACACACACACACATTTTACAAATATACAAGATAAAAAACTCCACATAATTTAGATACTATTTGACAATAACATTGCATTGCCATTTCTTTGTTAAATATATATATATATATATATATATATATATATATATATATATATATATATTAGGTAACTGATGGAAAAGTATACAAAAGAAAAATTTTAATTCACATGATGAAAAAAAAAAAAAAAAACTTTGTTGTGCAGAGATTACTGCCAGTGTTACTAAATAGTTGTAAATGATTTTGATCATTCCCATTTGATGTAACAGCTACTTAAGCTAAAACAAACCAAGATGTGGTTTAAAATGGTTTTAAATAGTTAAAAAAGAAAACTTAACACAAAATATATTACTGCCAGACCACATTTACATGCATAACACTAACTTATATTTAATTGCAAACTTAAATTGGCACTTGTAAAAAAAAAAAAATGCTAATAGATAATGATAATTATTCATTGTTGATTAAAAAAAAAAAAAAGACAAGTACTTTGACGAAGAAAGATGCAAGAAGTTACTCACATACAGTAAGTCATGCAATTCACTCTCTCTTGTGCTGCGTGAACATTTGGAGTAAACTGAGGGAGAAGACGCGTCATACTGGTGATCTGACCGACACTGACCATCAGTCAACCCACTGAGACTGTGGGCCAATGACAATAATACATTTGTGTGTGTGTGTGTGTGTGTGTGTGTTTGTGAAAGAGAGAGAGCAATACTGCAGATGTATAATAGAATAGAATATGCTTACATTCAGTTCAGTCTATTGCTATTTTTTCTTAGGATTATAGTTTGACAATGTAAAAAAGAAAAATCCCTAAACTGTGCAAATGAGTGTCAAGTACAAAGAGTGCTTTTGTTGTAAACTACCTGTAATAAGACTCCTGGCTGAACTGACGCTTCTGGACACTAGATGGCACTATGTGCACATAACTTTAGTTTTTAGTTTGCCCAGCTATAGCTAAAATAAGTTTCACCTTCAGTTTTGGTTTAAGTTTTGAGCTAAAATAATAATAATAAATAAAATAAACTAAAACTGTAAGCCTGAGTATATCATATATGTGACTCTGGACCACAAATACGGGTACATTTTTCAAGATTTGAATAAAGAAGCTTTCCATTGATGTATGGTTTTTTAGGATAATATTTGGCAGAGATGCAACTATTTGAAAATGTGGAATCTGAGGATGCAAAAAAATCACCTTTAAAGTTGTCCAAGTGAAGTTTTTAGCAATGAATATTACTAATCAAAAAATGTATGATGATATATATTTACGGTAGGAAATGTACAAAATATCTTTATGGAACATAATCTTTACTTAATATCCTAATGTTTTTTTGGCATAAAAGAAAAATGTATAATTTTTACCCATACAATGTATTTTTGGCTATTGCTACACATATACCTGTGCTACTTAAAACTTTTTTTGTGGTCCAGGGTCTCTCTCTCTCTCACACACACACACACACACACACACACACACGCTATATATATAGTGTGTGCGTGTGTGTGTGTTATAAATTATAAATTATAAACACAACACTTTTGTTTTTGCCCCCATTTTTCATGAGCTGAACTGAAAGATCTGAGACTTTTTCTATGTACACAAATTTTTTCTCTCAAATATTGTTCACAAATCTGTCTAAATCTGTGTTAGTGAGCACTTCTCCTTTGCCAAGATAATCCATCCACCTCACAAGTGTGGCATATCAACATGCTGATTAGACAGCATAATTATTGCACAGGTGTGCCTTAGGCTGGCCACAATAAAAGGCCACTCTAAAATGTGAAGTTTTACGACACAGCACAATGCCACAGATGTTGCAAGTTTTGAAGGAAGTGTGCAATTGCCATGCTGACTGCAGGAATGTCCACCAGAGCTGTTGACCGTGAATTGAATGTTCATTACTCTACCATAAGCCGTCTCCAAAAGCGTTTCAGAGAATTTGGCTGTACATCCAACTGGCCTCACAACCGCAGTCTACGTGTAACCACACCACATTCTGGGCATCTGGCACTTTGGTGAGATGTTCTCTTCACGGATGAGTCCCGGTTTTCACTGTACAGGGCAGATGGCAGACAGCGTGTTTGGCGTTGTGTGGGTGAGCGGTTTGCTGATGCATTTTATTGCATTTTATTGCTGGCATATTGAATGCACATCAATAAAATGCAATAATACGGTGACAAGATCCTGAGGCCCAATGTTGTGCCATTTATCCATGACCATCACCTCATGTTGAAGCATGATAATGCACAGCCCCATGTTGCATGTTGGATCTGTATACTCACCGGACATGTCACCCACTGAGCATCTTTGCCATTGAAGAGGAGTGGACCAACATTCCACAGGCCACAATCAACAACCTGAACTCTACGCGAAGGAGATGGTTTGGTGGTCGCACCAGATACTGATCTCTTCCATCTTTGTTTGACCCTCGAACTCTAGCACTCTCTATTCTATTTCTATTCTTTAAAAAAAAACAGCTTCCCTATTCTTTTTATACCTTCTGTTTTATTTTTATTACATTTATATTTATTAACAACAACAACAAAAAAAAAAAACACACACTAGCTTGCTCTGTTCTTTTTCTATTATGTTTTTTATTATATAATTTTAAAAAACCTTGCTACGTATACTGCATTAAGCTAATCTGAGACTTTCTAGCACTTCCACATCATTGCTCTTTTGTTGAATTTGATTGCTTCCATTGTCCACATTTGTAATTTGCATTTGATAAAAAGCTTGAAATTGCTTGAAAGGCAATCCTTTACTTTTCTCTATTTTTATTTATGATTTACATCTAATAGTTTATATTACTAAAACTGACAAGCCCTGGATGAATCAAAGATATTTTACAAGTGAGACAGTGTTTGGTTTTTGTGGCATTGAACTGCCTACAGACATCTAAAATGATTTACAACTAAGAAAATCAAGACTGCAAGACTGCAATATTATAAGAAGGAGACAGTTGTACAAGCACTGTTGCCAACTTATTATAAATGAAAGTAGCTAAAGCCTGGTATCACAGAGTCTATCACAACATCAGGGCCAGATCCTATTGTTCCACCTACTCATTCACCCTCACTTGAATGCTAACCAGCTGCATCTGTTCACACTCATCAAGAACTAAAATACTCAACCAGTTCAACACCTCATCATCTGGTCTTGTCTTTCACTGCTGTGTGTATGGACTTACCTGACTACTTACATAGAGTATTACTAATTTCCCACTCACAATTTACCTGCAATAACATTAAACAAGCTTCACTTGTCAGCTAAGTGGTCATTGTATTTCTTATTGACCTTCTATTTACCTGCACATTCCCTGTTTTTCAATATGCAAATAGGGTCTGCATATATCCTCTTCTGATTGTGACATAAGACCAGACCACAACAAGATGGAGGCCAGAGCCTCATTTCCAACAATCTCTGATCCATTTGCCAAACTGGTCAATTCATTTTGTCAGTCACTACCATCCTCAGTCACTACTTCTTAACCCGATGTCCATGCCAGTCCCATGGCCCAAGCGGTGACACGTACAGGCATGGTGAAACAATGCAGTTGTCTCCTGTTGCAGCGCTCCCTTCTTTATGAGACACAGCCCCAAACAGACAGAGCAAAGATTGCTCATATTGTCTCCTATTCATTGGTCATGGATTGCAATGGGCAAAGACTATTTGGAAACAAGATGTCCCAGCCACCTGTACTCTAGCGGCTTTTTGGTTAGACCGCCAAAGTCCTTTCCGTTCCTGACTTAAGTGCTGGAGTTTCTTCAGAATCGTTTGTCTGCGGGTCTATTCCCATCCATGCTTAAGATCTATGTCAGTGGAGCTTGTGCCTTGATGAGACCTACAGCTCATACTGGAGTTCCGGCCTGGGATCTGGCTGTGCTTTCAGTGGGGCTCTCCTTGGCAGCCTTCGAACCTCTAGAACCTCTGTTTCAGAGAAATTTTCTCTTTAAAGACGGCATTCTTGATGGCTATCACTTATTTAAAATGAGTAGGAGATTTGCAGGCCCTGTCTGCTGCCTCCTTCCACCAAAAATTTGCTGGTTTGGGTCAAAGCATTGCTACACCCTAGACCAAACTACGTGCATAAGGGACAAATACCATAGGGTCTATGATTCTGCAGGCTTTTCATCATCCTCCTTTTGCATTGGTATGCTTCTAAGTAGTCATTTAGTAAATGGGTCATGGAAGCAATTTCTATTGCCAAAAAAGTGCACAATATGCCCTCACCTTTCTTGGTAAGAGCCCATTCTACTAGGAGTATGGCCACTTCAAAAAATGTATTGTCTGTGGTCATCCTTCAAGATGTTTGTGATGGTACGGGGTGGTCTTCCCCACACACTTTTCTGTTTAACACTGTAAACCTGCTTTGATATAATTGTACAAATGCATGATGGTATTGTATAAAGCGCTATATAAATAAAGGTGACACACATTTGTTAGATTCTACAGTCTGGACCTGCATGCTAACACAGGTTCTCGGATGCTCTCATCCTGAGATTGTGCCTAGACAATTTCACACCAGGACAGCACTTGTTATCCTATAGCGCAGTTCCTCATAACGTCATCTTTGAATGGTTTTGATTGTAAGCATGATTCCCAGAGAGAGAGGAATGAGAAACTGCATACCCTTGCCATACTCCCTGCATGCTTGTCAGCCAATCACAAGCCGATGCTGCTTTGTGGCAGGTATCCTTTATAGCTTCCACGGTACAATATCCCACGTCATGAGTGACGCAGCACCAACCAAAATGGGAGCAGTTGCATACGTGCTTGAGACGCACTCACGCAGAGGCATTCCCCATAGCATCACCTTTGGATATCTCACCCCCTCTTGAGCAACCATGGTTACTGTCTTAACTGGAGATAATCTTTATGCATCTTACGTTACAGACTTTGTTTTTTTCTTTCGTCTTTATTGAAATTGTCTGTAAAATACGGTATTCGGAAAAAGGGATGTTTCTTTTTCTGCTGAGTTTATATAGCTTAAAACACAGTGCCATTTTTGAAGTAAACCTTGTGCATTTCTATGGCTGAAGCAGTAAGATTGGTCTTTTTTAGCTCCAGCTATGTTTAAAGATTTACAGCATAACATGACATGTTGCTTATGTAACGTTTTAAAATAAATTTTTAGTAAAGCTTGTTGAATTCATGCTTTACAGAAAAAAAAAGTCAATTCAGTTCTCATTGTTAAAAACCGTATTGTATTTTCTTAATTCTGTATTGTAAAAAATGTCTTTCCTATACATTTCCTGTTTAAATTTAAGCTTGTTGTCATGTGGGGCAATAAAGTTTTTTCCAGCAGATGACAGTATTATCCTAGCAATGTTTGAAGATAAAGTACTGAACAAGTATTTGTTTGAACATTGGACAGGTTAAACTGCATTTTGAAATGTGGAAAAAAACACAATGAATAATAAAAAGTACCACTGGTAAGAATTTTGAATAAATAAACGGATCAAATAAATAAAGCAAAGAGGCCCTTATTATGTCTTCATGTATGCAGGAATGAGATGTTCTCACCTAAAGCCCTCATCTGCACATTGATAAAATAAAATAAAAATATTACTCTGGACATTTCAGTAAGATTTTGAGTGTTACAATCTTATCATTCTAATAGTTTTTTTTTTTTTTTTTTTTTTTTTTTACTAACAACAAACTCCAGTTTAGCTATGCACTATTTTTTTCATGCATGCCAGAAAACTCTACATACAGTTTCATAATGAATGCAAATAATGCATAATTAATTATAACGTGATCATGGTAACCCACTAGTAATTACTCAAGTATTACCGAATCCATTAGAAGCAACTACTAATTATATGCAACAGTTTACTAAAAGCATGATAATTTCCTAATGACTGAAGTCATTGTAAGCTTTTGATGTTTTTGCAAGGTTTTGGATGGCAATTCCTTTTGATGGATTTGATTAAACTTGAGTCATTAATACTGGATTACCATGATCTTCACTTTAGAATACTGTTCCAAATAGCTAGACATTTCTTTAGAAGGATGACAGTTCAGGCATTACCATCATTCTTACTATAGACATCAATAAAAACCCAATATTAATTCTTCTAACCATTCATAATGTGTGAGGTACGTTAAATAAATCATTTTATAGATTACCTTTTTCACGTTTGGGGCAACTTATGTCAATGAGGATGACATAAGTTGCCTTTTCTTTAAGTTAACAAGAATAAGTATAAGAAGAAAATGAATACAGTGCTAACAAGTTCAATACATTACAAGTTCAGAGAGATGTTGGAAAACTGACCACAGGATTAAGTTCCAGGAGTATCATCATTTCTTTAAAATTATCCATAGACTGATAAAATGTAATAATTATTAACATATAATTACCTATTGATTCTGTGGTTAAGTGGTTAAATAAAAACATTTTGTCCTGCATTAGTTGTTGAGTAGTTCAATTCATTTCAAAATGGTGTATGATTTATTAGTAGTTCATATGCATGATAGTAGTAATACAGTAAAATAGCAGTTACTTATTAGCTAATTATGAACTAACTTATTCAGCTGAGTGGTACTTTTTAATTTGTTAGTTTCTTGTTAATACATTACTCATTTGTTCCTGTGTAGTGGGAACATTTATTAACATTTACTAACATTTATTTTGTGATAATGGCTCAATAAATTTGTAATTCTCATTTTAACCTCATTGCCTTCTAGATGCAAGTTTTCCCCATTATTAATTTAAAATAAATGAAAGGTTTTGCTAATTCTCTGATACAGTTGCTTTATTCTCTGTACTCTATTAATGCAAATATTGTGATCTTTAAAAGATGGCACCAGTGTCTGTGGATTTACATGTACTTCTCTAAGATACAGTATGGCTGTGTGTCACTGTATATAATAAATATTTTGCTTAGACACCAAATGAGATTAAAGCATGCCCAATGCATTTCCTGACTGATAAAAGCAGTCAGTTGGCAATTAATTAGTCTTAAGATAGTAAATAAGAGATTGGAGTGCATACAAGGGATGTCCTTCTAGTGTCTCCACCTCAGTTTTTTGCTCCATCTTTTTCTTCTCTTTTATGCTTTAGTAGAACTGTCACTTTTGTATTTTTGCTTTTTTTGTTTGTTTGTTTTTCACTCAGCTGTAAACAGGCTTTTTCGTTCTTTCACTGTTCAAATTTAGCCGAAAATATACCAGTCCATTAAGTAAGTAAACAACTTTGCCACTCTCCATGTACTATTGAACCTAAAAAGCCTGAAAAGAAACACTCAAACACATCACTACAAACACAGAGGGATAGAAAGAGAGAAAGTTTAACAAAAACATCCCAAACATCCCACACTAGCAAAGACATTATACAAAGAGTTCTGTACATAGATTTTAGATCATTCGGTTGATTTAAGTATGTCCTATTAGTAGTTAGAAATATCAAAATGAATACTGCATTTAATGTATGATCATATATAATGTGATTATTTTGTCAATGTAGTTAGCTGCCACTCCAGACTATTCAGATGAAACTGAAAATCATTTGAAACTATTTTGTATTCTCTTTTTATTCTCTTATTGAAGTGAATGAGTTGCTACTTCTAATAAATACTTGACATAAGAGTAAATATTATTTTTGTATCTGACTTTTGTTTTAAATCAGTGGAAATGATAAGCAACATACACCTGTATTATTTAATCTGGTTAATAATTCCTTGTTACACAAACTTTCATTCTGTAGACTTTCTCAAGAATTAGTTTTACACATATCCATAAACATCTAAACACACACACACATGCACACGGCTACAACAGGCTGTTTTTCTCTGCAACAGCAGACACATAATGGAAAACATTAGTGTTAACGGATGGCTCTCTATCTTATTGAGTCTACACACACACGCGCTCCCTGTGGCTCTCTCCAATTACAGTTTCCTCGCCGCCTACTTGGCTTTAATGGAGAAGAGGCTGGTGGGGGTGAGGATGAGGGGTGCGGACCGCCATCGATCCCCGCACATGGGAGGCTGTGATTGGGCCGCCCGCTCAGGCAAGCCTGGGGACCCAGGGAGCAGCGGGCCATGCCACGCCGCAAATCACTGGAGAACCAAGCCTTCTGCCGCGCTCTCTTCACCTCGTGTACTCTTCAACACACACACATCAGGCCTCATATGTATCCATCCTTTGCGCTGTGTTTATGTAACTCAGCCCTTCAGTGTCTACATACTAGGCTGAAATCCCAGTCAAGCGTTCACACATGCTTTTGAAACGTAATTGAGTGCCTCTCAGAAGCTTATACAATGCTTGTCACTTCACAGTCTAATTGTAGCATGCACAAAGAGAGTCTATGCTCACCCTAGACAATTTTACGTCTTATTTCATCTCTTCCTCTCTGAAATCTGCAATTAACAGTCAACACCCAAATCTGTGATTTCCTCAAAATGGGACAGATGACATCTGACACTCTGTGAAAGTGACTAACATGCACACGCACACATACACACATCCTTATACTACTTTGTGGGGTCTTAATATCCTCATGAAGATAGTACAAACATATAAAATGTTTTATAAAATGTTAAAACTCACTATAATACCCGTAATACCCTTAAACTATCCCTATTACTTTTTGAACATCATAATTAAACAAAGTATATGAAATATAAAAAACGATGAGGTTTGAGACTGTGTACGTCTTGAATCAGCATTGTCATGATGTCGTTTTTATCTTGGATTCAGAGTAATTATATGCATTCTTGTACTTTTCACAAAGCTGTCAACAAAAGATGTCAAGTCCCATTTTTACACATTTTTCTTGTTCAAATGGCTTTCACACCCTGAAATCATGATACAACAGAAAAAGAAAATGGGAATGTATTGAACAAATTAATAAAACATGAGCTACAACATTAGGAAAACACATCAGAGAGTGTATGGGCCTCTTTTAAAGCTGTATCAAATGTTGCCTGACATACAGTCACACTGTAATCTTTCACTGAACAAGTAAAAGGAGAGACTTCTGTGTAAACTTTCACCTCAGGATGGTGGTGGTCATCCATGACGCATCAGTAAAGTGGTTAAACTGACGGTGTTACAAATCAACCCACGTTACAGTCATCTCTGGGTTCCCAGATGCACATATTAAGTCAACAAAGAACACAAAGCCTCCTTTCAGATCCACTGGAGGTGTAACAATAGGTTGTCATACAGTTTTATTCTGACAAACAGTTGTTTCAGGCCTGTAGTGGTTCATTAAGGTAAGAGAGACTTATAATTATTTAGACATACTAATAAGCCTGGTCTTACCACAATAAGATTTAGCCCACACAGATATACAACCACACTCTTAAATATACACTCAAAATACAAACCCATTTCTGAAAAGTCAGTTAGATATGATACGACAGGCAACTGATATCAATGTTTCCTTGTCTGTTCCACAATTTGTGCTGTTAATTCCATGTGCTGTTGCATTGATTACACTGTAAAAAAACAACAAAAAAACACAATTTGTTCAGTCAACTCAAATAAGTTCTTTCAAGTTGAAAAGTTAAGTTGTACTAAGGGACAACTTAGATATTCAAGTTGACTAAACTAAAAAATTATTTGTTAAACTTAGCTGTGTTTGTTACTCGGCTGCCTTAAATTTTAGGTTGAATCAACTCAAATATCTAAGTTGTCACTTAGTAAAACGTAACATTTCAAGTTGACTAAACTTTTTTTATTATTTTAAGGCAGCAGCGTAACAAATTATTTTAAGTTGACTCAATAAATTGTTTTTTACAGTGTAGGCTTTTCCTCTCCACATCAGCTCATTAAGTTTCTTATTTT
Source organism: Cirrhinus molitorella (assembly GCA_033026305.1). Taxonomy (NCBI): domain Eukaryota; kingdom Metazoa; phylum Chordata; class Actinopteri; order Cypriniformes; family Cyprinidae; genus Cirrhinus; species Cirrhinus molitorella. The sequence goes on along the minus strand of CM065125.1, from coordinate 34,437,985 downwards.
GCATTTTTCTTAATAGTTTACCCAGTTGCACCTCAGTATTCAGTTCATGTTTTGAGCGTCTGTGGGCTGAAAAGGTCAGGACCCCCTCGCATTTGCTAGTCGTGACATCACCGTGATGACCAGCATGCCAATGAGGGCAAATGCTGCGTGTTTCTAATTAGCATACTTGAAGACGGCAAGATGTCCGAGGCCGTACCCTCATTTACATAGCATATGTGAGCACACGAGTACAGCTGTAAAACTTTGAACACTATAAAGAGGATTCTAAAGGAGCAGTGATTCCTGTGTCTGTGCTAACCTTGTGTTGGAGCTGGTGATTTTCCCGTTTTTGTTTGTAATACATAAAAAAAAAAATAATTTAGTGAAAAATAAATATGCTACAATGTATTTAAAATACATTTATTTCATGCTAAGTATACTACAAATACATTCACATAATATGTACTTAATGAAAAATACTCTGCAATTGTACTTTTAGTATACTAAACTGGTCTGCTAAATTGGAAAAATTAATCTGGTAAAGTCCAACTAAAGATATACTTAAAGGGAAATGTTGATGTTTATCTGCTTACCCCTAGGGCGTCCAAGATGTAGGTGACTTTGTTTCTTCAGTAGAACAATTTTTTTTTTTTACTCAAACTGTTGCAGTCTGTCAGTCATATAATGTCAGTCAGTGGGATCCACAGCTTTGAGAGTCAAGATACAAAACTTAAGATACAAAACATTCGGTTTTTGCAAGAAACTGAACGGTATTTATATCAATATTTATCTCTGTTCCACTGCAATATCCAACTGTCCTGAGCGCGTTCACAACAGGATGCGCGTGCCAGTGTAATTGTTCTAAAGTGGAACTATTGCAAATATACTTTAGGTACATTTTAAATATTTTGCATTTAAAAACAAGTAGTACTCAAAATAAAGTTTAATTACATTCAGGTTCCTGGGGACTAGAATCTGTCAGGATCTGAAGTGGGACAATCTGATTGACCCTACTGTCAAAAAGGCTTAGCAGAGGCTGTACTTCCTTCATCAGCTGAGGAAGTTCAACCTGCCAAAGGAGCTGCTGAAACAGCACCAAAACAGACAGATATAGGAAAAGCTTCCTCCTAGAGGCCATCTACCTCACAAAAAGTTAAATGTTCCCCCTATTGTGCAATAAAACATCTGCAATACCCACTATCCATACTTATATTTGTTATACATATGTTATCGATTTAACATATCTTCCATATATTCAAACTGCCTTCCATAATTTGTAAAAACATCTGTACATACATTATATTGTTTATTGTGTATTGTTTTTTTGTTCACATATTTATTCTAATCACTTGTTTCTTTTTGTTATCTGTGTCTTGTCACTTGTCATCTTGTCTGTGCACTGAAAGCTTCTGTCACCAAGGTAAATTTCTTGTGTGTGTAAGCACACTTGGCAATAAAGCTCTTTCTGATTCTGATTCTGTAAGTCTTGAGCGATATATCTGTAAATAGACTTGAACTATACTTAGTATAATATAAATGCATTTTAAATCAAATACTTTTTTACTATGGTGAACATCAGATAGTTGGCGAATAGACTATGGACAGCCCATTAGAGGCTGAAACTGTTTCTTAATAAATATGGTTAGTCACAAAACAAGATAAATAGGATAACAAGATAAATGGGAAGTGTACTCACCAAAATTTCTAATTAGATTTCTGTTTTCATACACATTCATTGTTAAATGTCATTCAGTTATATGCAATTAACAGCAGGATCAATTGTTATACATCCCAAAAGTTCTTGATTTAGTCAATTGGATTCTATTAACCATGTCCATCAATACATGTCAATTAACAAAAGAGTGGACAAATAGTGATTTTAAAAGGTCATCCATGACTCTTCTTAATTGGCTCAGCTAACTGTGAGTTGTGATACTGTAACTGGTTTCTGTCTTGGATGGGACGAGAACTCAGATCTTCTTGAGAAGAACTGTTTTAAGTACTTCCTGTTTGTCACTGCCACGTGCTTTGAGTTTGAGCTCCGTCCAGTTAATTTATTATAATCTATTTTTTAACTTTTAATTTAATTTTATACACAATCATTTTCGTTTCTATACCTGGTGAATATACCCCCTGTTGTATTCTACACAAAACAATCAGAGTGTCTTGTTATCAGTAGTTTTGTTTTGATTTCCCGAATCCGCTACTAGTTTATAGCCCGTGCTGTCTAATATAACACCCAGATTTTTGACTGTAGAGAAAGTAACAGTAACATCAGAAGTAACATCTGTCTAGTTGCAAATTGTAATCCAAGAGATTTTGTGTACTGTGTTTTGCTCCATTAAGTAATATTTCTGTCTTTTTCTAATTTAATAACAGAAAAATATTGGTCATCCAATCTTTTCAATTTTTAACACATTCCGTTAGCTTAGATAATTTAGAAGTTTCATCTGGTCTTGCTGAGATATGAAGAGTTGAGGTGCAAAAGCCTGTAAATCCATCTGACATCTTTCTTTAAACCAGATGATCCAACAGTACCTGCACGGATCTCAGACTGTCCGGCGAACATCTCGACATGGATAAAAGAACATCACCTCCAGCTCAACTTGGCAAAAACTGAGCTTCTTGTTTTTCCTGGCACTCCAACCCCACAGAATGGTTTCACCATCCAGCTGGGTTCTTCCACAATTACCCCTTCAAACTATATAGTTAATCTTTGATGACCAATTGTCATTTAAAGACCACATTGCAAAGACTGCTCAATCTTGCGGGTTTGCATTGCACAACACCAGAAAGATCAGGCCCTTTCTAACAGAGTAGGCTACACAACTTCTTGTCCAGGCATTTGTTATTTTGAGGCTGGACTACTGCAATGCTCTTCTGGCTGGTCTTCCATCATGCACAATAAAACCTCTAAAATAATGATTCAGAATGTAGCGGCACGCCTGATCTTCAATGAGCCCAAAAGAGCCCATGTTACACCTCTCCTTATCTCCTTGCACTGGCTACCGATTGCGGCTCACATCAAGTTTAAGCAGTTTAGGCAATGAAAGCTTGCATATAGAACATCCACAGCCTCTGCACCTGCCTATTTCCACTCACTATTACGAATCTACATCCCCTCCAGAAGTCTGAGATCCACTAGTGAGGTGCAAAATCACTTTCCAGAACATTTTCATTCAATGTTCCTGGCTGGTGGAACGATCTTCCTACCCCTATCCGGAATGCTGATTCCCTGACAAATCTCTTTCAACACTATTTGGTTTCGTCATAAAAAAAACAAACAACCTCTCTCTTTATTCCTTCCCTTTCTAGCTTGTACTTGTTTGGAACAATGCTGGAAACTTGGTATTATGAGCACTGCCTGTGTGTGATGGCCTTTTTAAGATGAATCAATGTATGTATTCCCAATTATAAGTCGCTTTGGATAAAAACGTTTGCTAAATGACTAAATGTGGCATTTTTACCAGGCTCCAATGTATTAGTTTCTACGTAAGTGCTGGTACTTCTGATTGGGCTATGAGTGGGATTTTAGTGAGTTTGAAGTTAAAGTATTTGATGGATGTATACTGTATGTTGAGAGCATTTACTCAGTATCATTGTCTCATTTTTGACCGACACGGCTTTAACTTGTTTTGCATCTGAACTCTTCATACATAGTTGAGTCATCAGCATTACAATAGAAACTAATCTGTATTTTCTAATAATATTACCAAGGGGCATCGTTTATACTGAAAATAGCAGATGGCCTAGGACAGATCCTTGTGGCACTTCATACCTTACTGGTGATAACTGAAATAACTCCCCATTTAAATAAACAAAGTGGTAGTGATCGGACAGGTGGGATCTAAACCTTAAAGCTTGCCCTTGAATACCTGTATAGTTTTGTAGTCGATCTATGAGTATGTCATGATCAATAGTGTCGAACGCAGCACTAAGATCAAGTAAAACTAGCAATAAAATGCAGCCTTGGTCTGACGCAAGAAGCAAGACATTTGTAATTTTAACAAGTGCAATTTCTGTGCTATGGTGGGGCTTGACTGAAGTTCTTCATAGAGATAATTATTTTATACAAATAAAAGAATTTAATTGAATTAAGTGCTCTTACATTTATTCTGACAGATAACCAATTACCAATAACCAAAAAAAGTTTACAGAACTGACCAAACATTGACTTATATCTAGAAATGGATACACGCTTACATTTTCTTCCCAAAATGAGAAAAAAAGATAAATCTCTTAAATCTCAGATTGACATTCATAATCAGAGGCAGAAAAAGCAAAACAAAGAGATTTCTGGAGTGACAATGTAATTTCTCATGCTTTAGCAGTCTCATAGAGACAGACCTGATCTAATTAGGCCAAACGTGAGCTGAAAATATGACAATAAGCTTAATTTGTCACATTAACCTGTCAAATAACAGGTTTGTTGAATAATTTAGAACTTCCTACATAGTGTATATTGAAAGGCGTCATTGACCATGTCACCATTTATGTCACTAAAGTTACTGCTCTCTAAAACAGAGTCTTAAATAAGTGATTGCTAAAGAGGCTTATACTGTCTGTGACATTCAAATAACACACGCTTGGTTTAAACCCTTCCTTGTCATTCTGCTCAAATATGCTAATTAACTGTGTCTGCATACGTTTTTCTTCTGTGCACAATATTTGTCAAGAAACTCTATAATCATAAGTAAATATTTTTAATATGACGTACGCTTGTTCCATTCATAAATAATCTTCCGGAGGGGGTTCCCTTTGTTTTGAGCACAAATCATATTGAAACAGCCTTCTGTAAGTAAGTAACTACAATTTTATTGCAATTTGTTTCTCAGTGAGAAATGCTGCAATGTCACTAATGACTTGCTCCAAGGAGAGTAAAGTGGCTGTATGATGGCTTTGTTACTATTGTGATACAGTTTTAATGAAATATGTTCCCCAGACTAAAGCAAACGCAGTAGTCAGTTAATTGACTGTTTTGTTGCAATCAGTGGTGAGGCGTGATACACGCTAATAGGGAGAATGAAAGAAGCTGACCTTCAGCACTGACGGCACTACAGCATTTGCTGAATTCCCAGTCTAATTCCAATCATCTCTCAGTCATTTAGGCAAGTCCTCAATCAGTCTCGGCCAATTAAAACACTCTTCATGTTGAGCTGCACTTACCAGCACTAATCTATAAACATGACTAGCTGTGGGCCGATCTATAGTTCTGTCCACCCGATGAAATGATGAATGGATTTCCTGCCTCCTCACTAGCATTGCTGAATTAATTAGTGGATTATACTATTGTAATAAGACATCACAGACAGAGACAACTGCATGAAATAATAAAGGAAGCTTTTTATTGGTGATATGTATGGAACTTTATATGTAGCTTTATAATGTGAGTGAGAATAATACATTTATTTGTAAAGCACTTTTATTAAATCCAAAGTGCTAAAAGAGTGTGTGAGTGGTCAGTCATATAGGGATCAGCTCAACAGCTTCATTCGATGCCTGTAGTGGAGGTGGACACCTCTGTGCTATACTCAACAATTACTTTCACTAGATTTTCCTATACTGCTCTTTGAGGCTTTTATGTTCACATATGTGAATGCAAAACATTTTCAAACACAACTACAGGATGGCCGTAATAATGCCATGCACCCAGATCATTGGGCAACAGTTTTATTGTGGAAGATGATTATTTATAATGAAGATGATTGTGGTTGTTCTGCTAGGACACCCATGTAAACTTAAGAGGAAGTGACATTCATCCATGAGAAGTGACCTTGAGACAAATTGGTTAAAAAATAAAATTAAATATGTGGTTTCTGTTTTTTATTTGTGTGCAGGTGCTACTTGCTTTGGTATTTTATATCTAATTCAGTGAAATTCAGAGATTTTACACTTCAGTATCCATTGTATTTATACCCTGAGTGTGTCATTTTTTTTATTTCTTTTTACTACTTTTTGCACTGTACTCATTGCAATTTAATCTTTTTGAGATGACAATGTCTAAGAGACATCAGAATATGTGGTTTCAGGGTTTTTAATATAAAAGAGGTTACAGTATGTGAGTTTGTGGTCAGAATTAGGTTTATTTGGAGCATTTTCTGTGGGGTCAGCATATGTCCCTGGAAAAGTGCAGATTGTCTTAAAAGCTGACATTTTTCTGGATAAACTACTGCCAAGTACTTCTGTGAGATCATTAATGTGTTCCTCAAACCTTTTGCTAAAGACAATGACGTCATCAAGGTACATTGTTATTGTAGTGTTTGAGGTACACTGAAGAGGAGCTAATGAAATGTGTGTGAAAACATTGCACTGGCACACAGAATCAAAGCACTATTGTGTTTTAAAGTAGAACTTAACCTAAATAAGCTTTGTTTGGCAGATTGATGTTTTGCTGAAATAGCAGGTGGCCAACAGAATATTTTAGCACGCCTATATTTTCTGTTAAAATATATGCAATTGGGTTTAAGAATACCTTGAATCTATGGGGATAACACTTCCCAGTTTATTGTCAGGTACAGCCATCACTTGCCTAGGAGGAAAAAGAAGAAGTCTTTCATTAGTATAATGGGGCTATTAAATGTTTTTATGTTTGTTGGAACTATCTTTGACTATGACACACCATTTTAATCTGGGTATAGGAGATCCCACAAACACCACAAAAGAGGGGTCCTGCATGGCTATTTATTCTAATGAATATACTCAAGGCAGAATTACCTAAATAGCGCCAAACAATACATAAAGAAATACAATAAACCCAAAAGGAATCACAATTTTCTTGTACACCAAACTAATTCACACAAAAAGAAAATTCAAACACACCACACTTGTGTAAATGGGAGTGAATATGCCCCTCTGCTATAATTACAATGAGCAAGACTATAAGCCTAGAACACCAAGAGAATCAACAGAAAAATACAAATGGCAATTCATGGGCATTGGTTTAGTAACCATAAAAACAAAATACAGTAAATGAAGGTAGGGAAAAACTAATTTATACTTCTCTACAACGGAATTGTGGCATTAAGCCTGTGATGTTGTTGGTGGTTTGCCATCTTTATGATTATTAGTTTATCACGTGAAACGCACATGGAAATGCCACTAGCATCGCGGCTTATCTTGCTAATGTTATTAGTATTTCGTTTAACTATGTGTCTGATTCCGTGCGATATATTCTACATTTGTTATGCTTTCATATCGAGGATGATGCATAATGTATCTGTCAGGTTTTGGGACTCTTTTGTTGGGTTTTCTGTTGGTTTAGTCCTGTGTATTTGGTTTAGTCCTGTCTGTATTTTGGTTTAGTCCAGTCTGTATTTGGTTTAGTCCTGTCCTTATTTGGTCATGTTCCTGTCTCCACCCCTCATTATCTCATTATCAGTTAAGTGCCTTCACCTGTCTGCCTCATTATCCACCCTATATAAGTTACCTGTTATCATTGTTAGTTTGTCGGTCGTTGATGTCTTTATCCTGTCTTCAGTGTTCTCCTCTTTTGTATTCCCTGCGTTTTTTGTTTATTAAAAGTCTGTTTTGTTTATATATCTCCACGTGCTCCTCGTTCCTAGTCTTCTCCACGTCCTCATCGTGACAGTATCTTAAGTTGTTTATATGCTCCTTTATATTCCTATACTGGGTCTATTTATATACACCCAGTAATTAGTCGTCTGCTAACTGCACATTAGGAGAGTTATTGATATTGCTTGATTTGAAAGGTGCACTGTTTACTGTAACAGTATATTTGGTTTGGACATTTAATTATTTACTTCTGATTTATTATTGCAGAAACTACCTCCAATGCATATCAGTGTGTGTATGTGGTGAAACCCTGCACATAAATAAATCGTGGAAAGACAGTTGATGACTCAGACTCCCTGATCAGAGTACTGAAGTGGTTAACACCCCTAAAGAACCGGCATTAGTGGGGCAGTCCCCAAAAGGAATAATTCAAAAGATGTGCTGCTAATCACATCACACAACAAAACCATCTGCTTTAATATTAAGTCCATCAACACTCACATGCAGTATGCGGTACCAACCATTCGGCATCCACCACTTATTCAGCTCAAAATAACCAGCATGAAAACATTTAAAGCACACATCTAAAATCCCCAAAACTCATTCTCATGATTGTTGTAGTATTACTTACCTCTCTGCTTGTTTTTAGCACTTGGACTCATATCATTCTTAGAAAACTGCAACAGGGTCTGCAATGGATGTCAGTAGGGTGTGTAAGACATGTTTCTCTGCCAGTCTATAAGGTCCATCTCTGTACCCATGTGTTACCCCAAATCATCTTTCACACATATATTCACAATAAACTAAGACAGCCTTTATTCCTCTTCACACAAATGATGATTTACAGAACCAGAGACTATTTTTCACACAGTTACTTCCAGAATATTATAACTTCAAAACAGTTTTAACATGCTATGAGATTTGAAAACTGATACTTTTGACCAATTAGCGTCACATATTCAGCTTCACATTGGTATGGGTTTTCTAATGCAAGTGGTTTGCCCTCTTCTGGTTCTGGTTGGTCCTAATTAATGCAGTCTAACAATCTTTTAACAGATCTGAATTATAGAAATGTGTCAGTGTGTTATGTGTAAGCCAGGTTAAAGAGTCTTTAGTCTAGATTTAAACTGACAGAGTGTGTTTTCCTCCTGAATGTTAGGTAGCTTGTTCCAGAGTTTGGGCACTAAATGGGAAAAGGATCTACCAACCTCAGGTGATTTTGATATTGTAGATATTATCAAACAGTTTTGTGATCCGGCAAAAATGAAGGACTGTAATGCGATAAGAGCTCACTCAAGTACTGAGGTGTTAAACCATTTAGGCCTTTATAAGTAATCAGGAAGATTTTCAAATCTATACTATGTTTAACAGGGAGCCAGTGCAGTGACAGAACCGGGCTAATATGGTCATACTTCCGGATTCTAGTAAGAACTCTAGTCACTGCATTTTTTTTTCATTAAGCATGCAGAACAAGCACCCAATAAAGCAATACAATAATCTAAACTTGAGGTCATGAACACATTAATTTATGTTTCTGCATTTGACGTTGAGAGCAAAGGTCACAATTTAGATATGTTTTTAAGATTGAACAATGTGGTTTTTCAAGAAATGTGGCTTTTATAGGAAAGATTCTTATAACAGTGTTCTAGGTTATTACATGCACAGGTTTTTGGACACCTAGCAGGCACGTGCAGAGGGCAGGGCTTTGGGGGCTTGAGCCCCTGCCCTTTTTCCAAAAGTAATTAAAAGTGCCCCCTCGCAATATTTATCAACAAAAATATTGTGGTCGATAAAATGCATTTGATTTATAAATAATATGAGAACGTGTATAAAATAGTAAACAATATAACTCCAAACGAAATTTGGATAATCCCCCTATTGTTCAATGCAGTTAGACAGTCTGACAAGCCGTTGCCATAACAACGCGACGTAACCATTAGAGTTGATATTGCCATAGCATGTGAACGCATGACTCGTTACTGTTGCTCCATTGCTTCTTGCATCCGACGGATTTTACCATCATTATCGGCAGATTTTCGAGAGGGCATGTGTTGGAAAGTTAGTAACCTACTTGATGGTCTTGGTGTTGAGGTGAGTGGTGAGGAACAAAATTCTAAGCTACCTGTGCCTCTAATTTACTAATTATCCAACAAACAACATTTAATTGAGTTAATGAGTAATTATTAAAACTCCTCATATGAGGGTCTACATAACAAAATTCGGCCACTTTCCAAGAATGGACGCTAGCGGAGTGAACGAGGCTTGAGAGAGTTGTAAGTGGGGGCGCGGGGCGGGCGCAGCCCTGTTGCCAGATCCAGTTATTGTAAGCGTCTTTGGATTTGCCATTTCCACTTAATTTGACAGTTTAGAAAGTTAATAAAGAGAGAAGTTGCAGTTTTGGGATATCAATATATTTATTATTATATTATTAGTTTAGCTAAGGCAATATATCATGAGCATGAGCATACAGGCTAACTTAATGGAGAAACGACATCTGAATACAGTAAAATTAATAATGTCATCAGAATCTAAATATATACTTGAAACTAGTAGCATAGAAAACATGCACATTGTGGCTTAGTTTTCTTTATTGTTGCCGGTTCTTGTGATAAAATTTGTGAATTTGTGAAAAAAAAAACAACAACAACGTGAAACAATTGGGTGTATAGAAATAGAGTGCCCTTTTTCCACTTGAGCCCCTGCCCCTCAAAATGACTCTGCACGTCCCTGACACCTAGTCATTACTAGTCATCCAGGTTTTTATATTAACTATGCATTCTGTTTAAAATGGTGTGTTACCGGGCCGCAAAGACCATGTTTCCTGATTGTATCTCTCAAGGGTAACATGTAAAGTGTGAAAAGCAACAGCCCTAGTAAAAAAAAAGTGAAAGTGACGTGACGTGTGGCCAAGTATGGTGACCCATACTCGGAATTTGTGTTCTGCATTTAACCCATCCAAGTGCACACACACAGTAGTGAACACACACACACTGTGAACATACACCCGGAGCAGTGGGCAGCCATATTGCTATCGCTGCGGCGCCCGGGGAGCCGTTTGGGGGGTTCGGTGCCTTGCTCAGGGGTCTCACCTCAGTCGTGGTATTGAGGGTGGAGAGAGCGCTGAATAATCACTCACCCCACCGACAATCCCTGCCGGACCTGGGACTCGAACCTGCAACCTTTCAGTTACAAGTCCGACTCCCTAACCATTAGGCCACGGCTGCCCCCCAAAAAGTACTGAGCTTTGAGGTACTCCACACTGTACTGATCGATATGATACCTCTTCATTCATTGCCACAAATAGATGGTGGTCAGATAAGTACGATGTGATCCATGCCAATGCACTTCCACTACTGCCAACATAATTTTCTAGTCAATTCAAATGAATGTTGTGGTCGATAGTGTTAAACGCAGCGCTAAGATCCAGTAGCCCTAATAGACAGATACAACCATGATTGGATGATAAGAGCAGGTCATTTGTAAAAACACTTCTGGCTCAAACCTGCGTATAAAGAAGTTAAAACAGCACAGTTGCATCAGCAAATCAGGACACTGGTTTTCCATATTGTGAGCCATCACCCAAAGCACAACATATGCTAGTGACCAGACAATAATCATACTAGAACCAGCAGTGTTTGAAGAACCTGCAAACTTGGGTTAGGACAGCAGACAACTGACAACTTTTTGGTGGAAGGGTGCTATTAACACTCCTAACTATTTTGAGAAATCACTTTATGTGAGTGCAGACTCAATCCTAACTAATGTCAATCCTTTCTTCCACCTGCAGTCTAATGGGGTTATTCACCCCTTTTCAGTAAATGTCTTTTAATGCAGCCTCTCCGCTAGGTAAATCATGAGAAAGGAACCCAAGTGCAGTTTGCTCATTTCACAAAATTAAAAAAAATATTTGCAATACTCTACTATAGTCTCTAAGGGTATATTCACACCTGTCTTGTTTGGTTCGATTAAATCAAACTCAAGTTTGTTTCCCCCCCTTGGTGTGGATCTTTTGGGCAGGTGTGAATACAGCAATCGCACTCAGGTGCGGACCAAACTACCATACCGAGACCCAGCTGAACAGGTGGTTTTGGTCTAGGTCAGTAAGCACATGTGTGGTTTTGTTTACAGTTTCTGGTTCAATTGCAAAAATGGCAATGTGAAGGCGAACCGCACCAAACAAACAAGAATTACATGAGGTTGAGTAAATTATGACACATTATTAATTTTGGGGTGAAATATCCCTTTTAGTACATGCCAAATAGGGGTATTCACCTTAAAAAAATAAACGTTTTTGTATAAGCTAAATAATGTCACATTACGGTGGCTGTGAATAAACCAAAAGTCTGTATTTCGCAATCTAATATTAAAGAAATGCAACTGTTTACAACATTACAAGACCAAACGCTGAACAGAAGGAAATTAAATACACATGCAGATATAATTAAAAGAACTAGGGACAGGTGAGGAACAAATTAACAACCATGGAAACAAACAAGGAACTAACAGAACAGAATGAAAACAGAACCAACACAGAACAAGACATAACAAATGAAGTTCAGCTATATTTTTCAAATGTGATGTAGTAAATATACTAATACCAATGTTCTAGTTTATATGTAAGTGATTTGTTAGTATTGCAACTATACTAGAAGTAAACTTTAGGTATAGACTTTATAGTATACCTACAGCCCTACTTCTAGCTGACTTTTTAGTTTATGACAGCACACTTTAAAGAGTACTCTCAGGGTCACACTTTATTTCAAGATCACACTATGAACTGCGACGTTTGCTTAAAAAAACTCTAATTTGCAGCTTATTAATAGATAGTAGGTTCCTGTACATTCTTTAATTTTCCAGCATTCTGCACATTTGAACCCCTTACAATGATTTTGATATCCATGTTTTTTAATGAGGACAACTGATGGACTCATACAAGGCTGAAAACATTCCCTGATGCTCAAGTAAACATTATGAGCAGGGGCTGTAAAAGCAGGGAGCAGTGTAATAATTCTTCTAATTTTTTAGGGCGACTAGAATGTAACAGATGATAGAAAATCACACTAAGCATAGATGAAAGTTCTTTTCCATTTTTTTTTATTTTACCATTTTTTCCATTTGAATATTTCTAAACAGATTTGAATGAACTTACAGTTACATTATTGTCTATTGTTTCTTTTTTCTCTTTACTTACTTAGACTATGAATTTATTACATAGAACAACCTTTTTTGCTCAGTTCTTGTGTGAGTGATAATGGCATATCTCTAAGCCATGTTACCCTGCTACATGTGTGAATACTAATGAGCAGAAAAACGTACACCATTTACTAAAATGATCATGTTTAAGTGTCATGCTTTTTTTATGGTAGCACGCAGAGTGTTTATATGGTATACATACTAAAGATGCATCATGGATCACACCCTGATCCTAAACCGGTAAACTAAAACCTGTTAATGCTCTCTTTTCCACTTGTTAATGCTCTTCTTTTACCTACTTGAATAGTCTCCTTGGCTGTAAAGTGCAATCCTACTGCAATATTTTCATAAATGTTTCTAGTAGGTTGGAGTAATATTAATGTTGTAAAGTCATATTGCAATGTCAGTGTACGTCTTTTTTATGTTTAAATCAGTATTGTCATGAACACTGCTGAAGAAGTCCACAAGGACCCTACGTTAGGTCCCTCTCTGTATATACTGTACATATGTATAGTATTGACCCTTGTTTTCAAAATGATTAACTAGTATTCAAAGAGACGACACAGCTGGTAATGTATACATCAGGATCCCTTCGGTTCAGACAGGTTCATAGATTGCCTTGTGATTCACTTACCCTGAGGGATATTAAAGTGACTCTCAAAACAAAGAGTGTCTTCTCTGGAGAACAGACACTCGAATCAGTGGGTAAGGGCTAAAAGAGATCAATACTGTAATGGTTAAAGCTGCTGGACAGGTGGATTTGATGTGTGAGTCATGCTGGTCTCCTCACTTCTTAGTGCTCATCAGAGTGTAAGTATGTGAGCCAGCAGACATTCACTCTGATGGCAATGGGTCTAGGGTTAGGGCTGAATACTTGACTATCAAAATTAAAAAGATATCTAAGGTAAATTGAATTTCTGTTAATCTGTGTTCTCTTGCCAACACTATCAAAACAAAAATTACAAACTAGTACAGCAGTTTGTCACTGGGGCAGCACCTTTACAGGGACAATTGTGTACCATATCTATGCCTAAAATGTATGTTAGTTACTACTTTAGAGTAGTAAAATTACCTTTAAGGTACTACTATGAACCTTCTAGTGGTAGTTAAGGCACACTGATTTCTGAGGGTTCTGCCCTGTCTGAATAGAAACTGAAGGCCACTCCGATGCGTTTGTATTTTCAGGTCCTGAACTTTATACAATATTTTACTTTAAAAAATGTTTTCAATGTCTGAACTGTAAATTTGTTACAAATCAATAACAGATACAACAAATAAAACTCAACTTGCAATAATTTGTCCACATTTCTCTTTTACTCAGTAAGATAAGGTAAGGAGACATTTTCAGGTAGCTCATAACAGCAGTCCAGACAGTTTTACAGTAGGCAAAATATAGAGATGGAAATGGTTTAAAATGATCATTACGAAGAAATCTTTATTATTTGTTATCAGTGTTGGAAACAGTTATGCTGCTTAATATTTGGATCCTGTGATACTTTTTTCATGATTCTTTGATAAATAAAACATTAAAACATTTGTTAAACATCGTATAGATTTTAAAATCTTGCTAATTACTTATAAAGCCCTCAATAGTTTAGCTCCTCAGTACTTGAGCAAGCTCTTATCACATTATAGTCCCTCATGTCCGCTGCGTTCTCAAAACTCAATTTGATTATACCTAGAATATCAAAATCAATCGGAACGGGAACATTTCCCATAACACCTGCATCATACTCGTTGCATCATACAAAGAATGGCATCTACGCTATTATTAGTCTGTTTCATTCTTATTCCGAGGCCACCATAGCCACCAGATCCAATCTGTATCCAGATCAGATGGTCACTGCATCTGGATCAGCACCTAGAGATGGCCTCTACAGCCCTGAATGTCAACAGAGACCATGTCAACTAGATGAGCCCTAGAGATGGATCATCAGTGAAGACATCATCCCCTTGGCAGCCATCAGCGCAAGACCACGGGAACCAGATGAGTCCTCTGAATTCTGACTTTGCTACACATGGAACTTTTGCATTACTGACACATTATTAATACTGCAAAGTTGCTTTGACACAACTTGTATTGTTAAAAGCACTATAAAAAAATAATTTATTTAAACTTTTTCATTTTGATGATTAGAGCGTACAGCTCATAAAAGTCAAAAATCCAGGATCTCCTGCAATGCAAAGTTGACTGGAAGCAAGAAATTGGGTAGGCAAAGGTGCACAAGCAACAGGGATGACCACAAGCTTGAGAATACTGTCAAGTAAAGCAGATTCAAACACTTGGGAGTGCTTCACAAGGAGTGAAGCCGGAGTCAGCGCATCAAGAGTCACCACACTCAGACACCTTCAGGAAAAGGACTACCAAGCCACTTCTGAAACAGAAACAACGTCAGAAGCATCTTACATGGGCTAAGGAGAAAAAGAACTGGACTGTTGCTCACTGGTCCACAGTCCTCTTTTCAGATAAAAGTACATTTTGCGTTTTATGTTGAAATCATGGTCCCAGAGTCTGAAGGAAGACTGGAGAGGCACAGAATCCAAGCTGCTTAAAGTCCAGTTTGAAGTTTCTGAAGTCAGTAATGATTTTATCAAGTGCAAGGTCAATGCAGCCATCTACCAGGAGCACTTTATGCTTCCATCTTCTAACAAGCTTTATGGAGATGCTGATTTCCTTTTCCAGCAGGACTTTAGCACCTGCCCACAGTGCAATAACCACTTGCAAGTGGTTTGCTGACCATGATATTATTGTGCTTTATTGGCCAGCCAACATGTCTGACCTGAACCCCATTGAGAATCTATGGGATATTTTCAAGAGAAAGATGAGAAACAGTCGATCCAACAAAATACAGACGATCTGAAGGCTCAATAGTGCCTTAGCAGTGCCAAAGGCTGATCACTTCCATGCCACACTTCACTGATGCTGTAATTTGTGCTAGGAGCAAGTCATTTGCTGTAATATGTGCTGCCCACTAAAGTATTGAGTGCATAAATGAACATACATTCATAGAACTTGAACTTTTCTGTTTTGCAAATCCGTTTTCTGATTGATCTTAGAAAATATTCTAATATTTTTGAGATACTGGATTTTTTTACTTTCATGAGCTGTAAGCTCTAATCATCAAAATTAAACTTTTGAAATATTTTACTTTACATGTAATGAATCTACAATATATAAAAGTTTCAGTTTTTGAAATAAGTTACAATAATAAAAAATAACTTTTTCATGATTTTTTTTTTCATGACATTTTTTGAGCTGCACCTGCATATATACCAAACCATTATATTGATGCACCATTCTATAAAATTATAGATTATATAGATATGCTTGGGCTATATATAAAATTACACAAACAAATAAAATATCATGCAACATGCAACACTTATGTGGTTAAATATCAAAAATGGGTTTGCAGCCAATTATTTGCACTGTCCTTTTAAAATGTTCTCTTATGAAATAGCCTACTGAAAACAAGGTTTTTAATAGTGTTTCTGAAGTGTGCATTGGATCATTGTTTTTTGCTTTTGTTGGATTATAATTATCTCCACTAAAGAGCATCTTTGAATCTCTCAACTTCTGAGCATACAGGAATCTTTTTTTGTTTCAAATTGATGAATTGTTTAAGAGAGTCCTATGTGTATGGATTTGCCCCAGGGAGTCCAAAAATCATATTGAAGACCTTTCTTTATCTCTGTGTCCACTAGCTCTCACACGGTCATTCTAAAGAATTTTCTCCTCCAGTGTTTGAGTTGCAAGAGTGTATGATGTTACATATGCACTGTCCAGTTAGAGGTCCATCTGGAAGTCGGAAATCCTATATGCAGCTTTTTGCATGCTTTGGTGTTTGCAACAGAGTTTCTGCGCTCACCAATCATAGTACATCTTTTAGTAAAGAGCTGGAAGCACAGATCTTGAGAAGAACATGCATCATGTCCTTAAGACCATATCTGAAATACGCTATGAACTGTATGTTTTTGTTTTCTGATGTCTTAAGTTATTATTGACAAGTGTCTACTTCAGACACAATGATTACAGACCGGTCAGGTGTCTTTCACAGCAAATTCACTTGCCAGTTTGCATGGGACAATATTACTTGGAATTATTTTTACAGGCTGCTATATAGAGGTTAATAGAAACTGTAATCTCTACTTGCACAGTCTTAAAAAACAGTTACCGAGATGGTCATTTAAGTTAAATTACAAATAAGGCCTAGTAATTATTAGTTGATTAGGGCTTAAGAAAAAAATATTTACCAATCCTAAAATTAGAAGTGCATATTTTTAGAGTTGTTTCTATAGATGGTTGAGTTCTTAGGCTCACTATGCTATATTCTATATCTTTGCACTCCAGTAAACTACATTCTTCTCTGAAGGCAAAGATTTTCCTTCATAAGGCTGAATCATGTGGCTCGCTAATCATTTTCCAAACACTCAGATTGGTTTTGGTGAAAAACAACTAGATATTTATGCAGTCATAAATGTTAAATCATGGTGGTTTTCATTGCTTGGCATTGCACCTTCAGAAGCTTATGTGTTTGTGTGAGAATGCTGTCATTCAAATATTCTTTTGTCCAAAAACAAGTCCAAGCACATCTGACAGACAACTTTATCTAGAGCCAGATTAAAAGTCATCTCACTTCCCAAATGAAGGGTTGAAGGATGCCAGAGACAGAGTAATAACGTTAGAAACCTCTAACCTTTAACTAAATAAGCATGTCTCCACTTCACATTTCTCACTGAAACCTCATTCATGCTGAACTGAGGCTTCTGTCACATAAATCTATCGCACCTGATTGAATCAACGTGATTCCCCATATATTTCACCCATTTGGGCTTGAACTCAGACTCTTCAAACTGATTGCTTTTAAGTATGATTCATACCAGAATCTGAAATGTCAGGCTTACCCTGTCACTTAAACCGAATTTCCCAAAAACATGGATAATAAAAATCCGCTGAGCTTATATGTCAAACCAGGAGGCCTTCTCAGGCCTGGAGTGCTAAATTTGAGGCTAAAACACAGAAAACATGTTGTTAATTTGGCTTGGGTTATTAAGGAACCACTGAGAACTCCAAACACCTAGCAATGCCCTAGCAACAACTCAGAGCATCGTGCCATCCCATAACCACCCGCAACAGCCTGCAGCACTGCGCCGATGGCTTTCTGTGCAGATGAGGAAATATGGCTGTTTTTCTTATTTGATGTGCACATAAATGAAGATGAGTGTGTTTGTCTTTCTCTCTTTGAGTCTGTGGGTGGGTGAATGTTCAACAAAAAGCTCTCAAATTCCTTTCATCCTGTCATTACAGCCTCCGTGCCTGCAGTGCATTACAGTCAAATCAGCTTACCTTCAGTAAAGCTCAATACTGCTTTAAGAGTGACAAAACCCTTGCAGCTCTAATGTAATGCCTCTATTCAGAAACATACTTACAGACAGATGTGCAGCCATCTGTCACACCACTGTGTCTGTCTTTACAGACCCCTCCACTTTCTTAAGGAAAGACACTAGATCAATGCTGTCCAAGAGTAACAAAGGCCAATCATTCCACTTTCACAAAATCATCCGCATTCATGACAAGGCAAGCTGTTGTTCCTTAATGTTTCAGACAGTGTGTGTGTGTGTGTGTGTACAGTAACAGGTGGCAGATAGAATAGGGTGTGTTTGCAATGGTAGCATGACAGCTGTTCCTGATTCTTCTGGTTTTTATCACAAAAACAAGATATGGTGAAATGTGAATTGGACACTCTTAGTTAACTGTTGCTGATAAATTGCATCTACATCATTTATATATCCCATAATGATTTGTGCAAACAGAAAATCAGAAAAAAATCCACAACTACAAATAATAAGCATTCACAAAAGTTTAGAGTGAAAAGAGGTCAGGCATCTTTGTTTAGCCCTCGACCACAGAATCATGAGCAAACATCTTCATAGTGTGCACTGCTTTCAATGGCCAGTCTGTGAAAAGCACTAAAAGCTCTGAGATGTGGCCACTGACAAAGAGCCTTGCAGATGTCGACTAATTCTTTTTCACCACATCCACGAGGCTGTATTACTGAAGTGCAGAGTGCAGAGTGCAGATCTCACATCACGCAGCTAGAGAGATCTTACCACAGCTGTAATACGATAGACCTACATCACTGAAGAGGCATGTAAATTATTTACCCATATTTACTGCTGTGTACAGTTATACTCATCATGTATAATTTATCACAATTATGTTGTACTGTCTATGTGTAAAACAGGTCTCCATCCATGCATGCGGATAGAGAGCGTGGGGAGTTTTTTCCCTGTCGTCGTGGCTTTTGGTTTGCTCACTGGGGGGTTTGTAAGGCACTGTTCTGTTCTTTGTAAAGCTGTTTTGGAGCGATTTGTAAAGAACTATACAAATACATTTGAAGTGAATGGAATTTCATTATCAAAAACATGAAAACCTCAACTGTCTATTAACCTTTTCCATCTCTGACATTTCCTATATTTGTGAAGCATTCATCAACCAATTACAAGTCATTTCAAAATAACAAGCTGTCGACTGATTTTTACAGAGCGGCTATCTTGTGGGTTTGTGTGGGGAGGTTAAATAAGCCATGGCTTGTTTATGAAATTAAAGAAAAAACAAGAAATAGGAAGAGAGAAAGAAAGAGTGACCCAGCTCTGACAGAAACATTTACCACAATGCTGGAAATTACACATGCAATCTAACGCAACCATGGTTTTGAAACTACTGTGCATTGTTGTTTTCTGGTGAATTTGTTTAACTTGTAGTGTTTAATAAGACTGTACATTTTAAATAAACATTTATTTATTTATTGTACAATATGTAAGGGATAATCAACGTTCATTAAAGGATTTAAAATCTTTTAAAGCACGGCAAGCAGCTGATTATCCTGCTTATTCCAAATTTATAGACAAGTTACAACTAGTATTGCTGTTTGCAGTGCAATAATTGACTGAATGGGGAAAAAATGACGGTTATTTTCGTCAGTTACAGCTCATGAGCTCTATCATTCTGCCTAATTCAAATCAGACAGGCCACGTACACACTGCAGCTAAATTCAGTTGTCAGTCCACCTTTTACTCCTTAATCGTGTTCTGTACACACATAATTCACTAAAATACAGGAGTGACAACCGCATTCCACAACCGCATTAACTCCCGAAAGTGACAACCGTACTGTCTTGCACTGCATTGCCACATGTCCTCGTATTTAAAAGCGCTTTTAGGCATGTTGTTTGGTCTTAGCTAATAAAGCTAAGTAGTTATTAGTCTCGCGTAGCCAGACCTTCAGACTGACGGCTGAAGGTCTGGAATCTTTGGCCGCTTTGAATGGCCAAGGCCCGCCCATTGGGCCATATGACTGACAGGTAAAACAACCAATCGCGTTTCGTTTTGTTCCGCGTCATGTTTATGGGCGTGGAAATGTTGCCACAATAACAGACCGATGTGTGAAACTCTCTGACATATTTTAAAGATTCTATGCCGTGAACTTGACATTTTTCACTTTCTTTTCAAACTCTAGCCTTTAGTTGATCCTAATAGGTGCTCGTCATCACAGTTGTAAACACGACGACTTTCTCATTTGTGAGGGAGCTGGGCGCCACGGCATTTTTGTTTCCAGACGGAACGTTAAAGAACACAACACACGTCTCCCGGAAATCCCGTATAATCTAACCAATCCTGTGACGACTTCGAAACTCCCGAAGTGTTTCCAGATAAGTGTGCCATATGCATCAGACATTTAGCCAACATTCCGTGGGCGTGACGTCTGAGGCTGAGACTAAGTAGTTATAAATCTGGAGTTAATAAAGCGGTCTGTAGCAGATATGAGCTATATGATTTTTTTGGTGTTATAAAACAAAGCATTTGGGTGTTTTACTGTTTTTTGGCGCTTGACCTTGTTTCTTTTTTTTTTTTTTTTTTTTCTATGAAGATCTGGCAACACTGACACTTCACTGCAGAGCTCATGAATGCAACTAGTTTAGCCCTGTGTCCAAATCAGCTAAGGATAAGACTTCTTTCATTGTTATTTTCTTACATCTCATGTACAGACAAAGACACATTTCTGATGAGCGTTTAGATACGTTATTAACAAGCAGTTGTTCAGTTCCATACACACTGCATAGAATTTCTGTAAATGCGGTTGTAACTAGGCTAGTTGTGTTCACGAGCCCTGCAGTGAAGTGTCAGTGTTGCCAGATCTCCGTTGCTTTGATTTATTACACCAAAAAATATATATATATATATATCCGCCACAGACCACTTTATTAACTCAATAAAGTGCCTAGCTTTATTAGCTAAGATCAAATAACATGCCTAAAAGCACTTATAAATACCATGACATGGCAACACTGCAAGACAGCGCTCTCTAAAGCCTCATGAGCATAAACAAAACACAGCACGTTTATTAGTAGTTTAGTTATGCTATGGTTACATTTAAATGCTGTTGTCACTCCTGAACTTTGCAGTGTGTACGTGGCCCTAGTGTGGTAAGATCACATTTATTTGAATGAATTATAGCATTTATTTCAATTGAATATCAATTGATTGAGAGAAAGACAGAGAGAGAGGGAGAATCAGAGAAATGACAGTTGTATATGCGTACCTGCCTGTTGTGCGTCTCTCTCTACAAAAAACAAATTAATTCAAAAACAGCCACCTCGTTGCTGGTGAATGTAACGATCTAGTAGGCTATTTTATAGAATCCAGTATCCAGACATTGGAATAAATCTACTTTAAAGAATGCAATGAGTGTATGAACCTCATAAGGTCTTATTTTCTCCAAAATTAAAAAAATTACTTTTTTTTTTAAATATTATTTTCATTTTTGTTTATTGGATTGCCATTGAAGATAAAGCATATTTCTATTCACAAATTCATTACCATGATGTGTTTTTTTCTTTTTTACTAAGGTTTCTTATGAGATGTGTCTCAAAGATGCACTACAGTTGTACTGTACTATATTAAACCATATTTTACTATATTCATTTTTGATGTTTAAATAAGATTAAATAAAAAATGCTGTACAACAATTAATAGCAAGATAAATGTCCTACAATTAGATTTTATTTTAAATGCTATTCCTACTACCATCACAACTGATTTTTTTTAGTTTATGATTAAGTAGTAGTACTGTAATTATTTCAATACATAATTTTTCAAAATAGATTCAAAATTTGAGTCACCTTTTTAAAGAGTGCTTAAAACATGTAAGACATATTAAATAGTATTCAGTATTTCCTCTTTGTTCATTTCATTTGTGTTACCTGAAAAAAAAAAAAAAAAAAAAAAAAAAACTTTTTAAAACAGTCTGCTTGTTAGTATATGAGTAATACTTCAAGTAAGCGATACTCTTAAGTGCACTTTATCAAAAGCATCTTACCATGCATTCAAGGTACACGTTTGATCAGTGTGTGTTGAAGCAATAGTGTGAATGAATCTTCTGAATTAGGCAGATAGCTGCTGATAATTAATGGTCAGAGGGGAGCTCTTATCTTCTGAAAACATCACAGATAAAGCCCTCATGACACTCTTCAATGAAAAGCACTACAAATAGAAACTCTTCACATAGATAAGAGCTCTTAATGCTGTTCTAAACACACATCAGTATCCTACCAGCACAAATGACAGATCAAACATACACATCAGCTGTACAAATAATTCAAACTAACACTGCCAATAAGAAACAAAAAACAAATGAAAAGGCTACAGGAACCTAGAAAGACAATCTGAATGCAGCAATGTGTGCAGCAGCAATAAACCAGAGCACCTGGGAAAAAAAAAACACACAAAACAACATGAGAACATGCATTTCTCCCTCTCCCTCTCCCTCTCCCTCTCTCTCTCTCTCTCTCTCTCTCTCTAGTCAGGTCCATATATATTTGGACACTGGCACATTTGTTATTATTATTTTAGCTTTTGACCAAAACATATTCAAGTTACAGTTGTATAATGAATATGTGCTTAAAGTGCATACTCTGTACATTAATTTAAGGGTATTCTCATCAAAATTGGAGGAAAGGTTAATGAATTACAGATCTTTAATATGTACCTCCCCCCTTTTTCAAGGGACATTAAGTAATTGGACAGTTGACTCAAAAGCGGTTTCATGGACAGTTGTAGGCTATTCCTTCATTTTTTTTCTACATCAATGAAGCAGGTAAAATTCTGGAGTGGATTCTAAGTGTGCCATTTGTATTTGGAAACTGTTGCTCTGAAGGAGCTCTGCATGCAAGTAAAACAGACAATTGTTAAGGCTTCAAAAACAAAAGAAATCCATCAGAGAGATAGCAGGAACATCAGGAGTTGCCAAATCGCGTGGAACAGCGTGGAACATTCTTACAAAAAAAAAACAAAAAAAAAAACACAAGAACACAATGGTGGGCTCAGCAACATAAAAAGGCCTGGACATTCACAGAGGACAACAGTGGTGGATGATCCTCTCCGTAAGAAGCATTTCAAGGTCCTGGAGTGGCCTATCCAGTCTCCAGACCTGAACCCAAAAAAAAATCTATGGAGGGAGCTGAAACTCCGTGTTGCCCAGTGACAGCCCCAAAACCTGAAATATCTGGTGAAGACCTGTATGGAGGAGTGGGCCATAATCCTCCCCCTGCAGTGTGTGCAAACCTGGTCAAGAACTACAGAAAACATCTGACCTCTGTAATTGTAAACAAAGGTTTCTGTACCAAATATAAAGTTCTATTTTTCTATTGTATTAAATACTTATTTCATGCAATAAAATGGAAATTCATTATTTAAAAATCATACAATGTGATTTTCTGAATCTTTTTTTAGATTCTGTTTCTAACAGCTGAGGTATACCTATGATGAAAATTACAGATCTCTCCATTCCTTGTAAGTGGGAAAACTTGAAAAATCTGCAGTGTATTAAATACTTATTTGCCCCACTGTATCTATCTGTCCAATTACATTTGAGCCCGTGAAAATGGGGGGACTGTGTATAAAAATTGCTGTAATTCCTAAGCATTTTATGTACATTTTTGTTCAACCCCTTGAATTAAAGCTTAAAGTCTGCACTTTTTTTATTTTGATTGTTTAAAATCCATACTAGTGGCATAATGAGCCAAAATTATGAAAATTGCATCAGTGTCCAAATACATATGGACCTGACTATATAAACACAAGGGGGACCTAAATGAAACTTCTCTCTTGTGACACGTCTGTTTCATGTCTGAAACACTACTGTAAACAAGTTTATATCCAGTCTGTTCTTTGAGGGTCTGTGCTCATTGCTCAGCCCAGCAGCAGAAATTCTCTCAGTTCTTAAAATTCTCCTAACTCTGCTGTTAAAAACAGTATGATTGCACATTTTATGAGTACGATATTTAAAAAATTACTAAAATCATTTTAGTAGCTTTAATAATAATCACTGTATATTTTATCTATGCGGTTTTAGTTTTACATATGAAAACTTCATTCACTTTCTGTAGTATTTCTTACTTGAATTCTTACTTGAGATAGTCTGCATGTCTCATCCCTATGTGTATTGTGTATATACACAAATGAATGCATTGTGTTTCAGGCTCAGTTACAAATCTAGCTGTAAACCCAGATGGTGTGTGATGTGAGCGCTAGCATTTAGAGAGATACACGACAGAGGTCCGACTGTGATTTCCTTGAGATAAACCTGATCAGAATGATATGGGCCCAGTCACTGAGAGCCCAAAGTAGAGCCATATCTATTTAGGGCTTTTGATGGTCATGCTGCAGGTAAGTGTTTGTGTAGATATATAAATAGTCTTGTGAGTGTTTGTAATCAATAGCATGCTCATTTGTACTACAGAGGTTATCATGGGGGCTGTGTGTGTTGTTCACACAAAGTCCTTGCTACATGACCAAGGTTAAGTGTCGAGTGAATTTTAGAGCTAGTGTGTGTGTGCTTGGTTAGCCTCGGTTAGAGTGTGATCTGGCTTCTCTCTCCATCTCTGCAGGCCTCCGCTCTGGCTGCGTCCTGCATTGATTGGCGCAGTGACTGGACGCTCAGGTTTAACTAGACGGCTGCGCTTCGATCCACACCGCCTCAATCTATGAGCGTTTAACACAGCGGTGTCAGTCAGCCGTCTGATTGCCTAAACTGTCAAAGACATGCCGCACAATGACACAGAGACTGGGTAAAGCAGGCAGCTTGTTTTTGTTATTGGAAGGTTGAGGGCAAATTTACATAGAAATCATATCCAAAATAGTGGCTGGGGCAACAAGGAACTACCAAAAAACACCCTCACATGTGACACTTGCAGTCTAATATATCTCTGGATTTAAGAAAAGTGTGACTTTTCCCTCTTTATTATATATCTTTATTTGTGGTTTGAAAGCAAATTATCATTATTAATTGTTACTTTAAAAAAAAAAGACAAGCATTATTTTACAAGCTTACCTAGGCTGTTTTACTGGTTACTACAGCTCTAGATGGTGGAGACGTCAAAGCCATACTGCTAATTAGCAAACCATTATTTCAGAGAAACTGGTTGACTTGTATGTCTGGAGAGGACAGGGCGTAGAATTATTAGCCCCCCTGTGAAATTTGACATTTTTTTTGTAATATTTCCCAAGTGATGTTTAACAGAGCAAGAGAATGTTTTCACATTATTTCCTATTATTTTTTCTTCTAGAGAAAGTCTGATTTCTTCTAGTTGCTTGAATAAAATAATTAAAAATAAATAAATAAAAAACTGCTAAGGTCAATATTATTAGCCCCTTTAAGAAATTATTAGTTTGATTAGCTATAGAGCAAACCACTGATGTCCAATGACTTGCCAAATTAACCCAATTTTCCTGATTAACCTAATTACCTAGTTAAGCCTTTAAATTGCTCTTTAAGCTAAGGATTAGTATCTTGCGAAACAACTAGTAAAATAATATGCACTGTCATCATGGCAAAGACAAAAGAAATTAGTTTGGACTTGAGAGAAAGAATTGTTAATGCTCATAAAGATGGAGAAGGATACACACATTAATCAAAGCGTTTTCAAGTGTCAAGAACTGCAGTGAGATGCATTATCAAGAAGTTTCAGAAGACCAACACAGTGGAGAACAAGATGGGCAGAGGAAGGAAGTGAAATTTTTCAAAAACTTTGGAAAGAAAACTAGTGAGAGAGGTTTCTAAAGACCCAAGAACAACTGCCAAGACACTAGTGAATGACCTAGCCAAGTCTGGAATTGATGTCTCAACGAAGACAGTCACTAGAGCCCTGCACAGGAATGAACTGCGAGGTTGCCGACCAAAAAAGACTCCACTTCTGAAGAAGAGACACCTCCAAGCTAGAATGAAGTTTGCTAGGGACAACCTGGGGGAATGTGATGCATACTGGAAATGTGTCCTTTGGCCAGATGAGACAAAACTAGAGCTTTTTGGCCATAGAGATGTTGCCTATGTTTGGAGAAAGAAGGGAGAGGCATTCAACCCCAAGAACACCATTCCCACAGTGAAACATGGTGGTGGGAGTATAATGCTGTGGGGATGTTTCAGTGCGTTTGGAACTGGGAATCTTGTCAGGGTTGAAGGAAACATGAAAAAGACTATAAGAAGATTTTGAAAGACAACCTCAGACAGTCTGCAAGAATACTTGGTTTGGGTGGACATTTTGTCTTCCAGCATGATAACGACCCAAAGCATACCTCACTTCTGGTGAAGAAATACCTCCAAATGAGCAAAGTGAGTGTACTTGACTGGCCTGCACAAAGCCCAGACTTGAATCCAATAGAAAATCTGTGGGGCACACTAAAGTCCAGAGTTTGTGCCAGAAGACCAACAAATCTGGAGGAGCTTGAGAGATTTGCTAAGGAAGAATGGGCTGTCATTCCTCAGGAGACATGCTTGAAACTTGTTGAGAACTACAGCAAACAACTAAAGGCTGTTATCAAGCAAAAGGGATGCACTATTGGCTATTAACATCAGAGGGCTAATAATTTTGACCAGTAGACTTTTTAAAATTCTTGGTTATACATTTATTTCTATTTGTATTACAAAACCTAAACGCTTCCTGAATAAAGTATTATGTTTAAAAACGTGTTGATAAAATCGTCTTTTTGTTAAATAACACTTGGGAGTTATTTGAAAAATAATTAAATATTTTATAAGGGGCTAATAATTTTGTCTTCAACTGTATATGTTTTTGTAATTTCGGACGTATCTGAAACGTCATACCATTGATATTTCCTAAAAATTTAAGTAAATAGGCTATTTTAGAAAACTGCGCTTTCAAGGACATGCATTTAATACATGGGCGGAACAGAGTGTTTAGAACAACACAGGTGTCGCACCCAATTTAAAACAGCAGTCCAAAACAGTTTATATAGAAGCAGTTTTAATTTGTTAAACGGAAAAACAGAAAGAGAACGCGCAATCTATGGCTATTATTAGCTCCCTATATAAAGCATAGTGACAGAAAAAGGTTGTGCAGAAAGATACACGATCTTCCAGCCTTTTATAAAGTCATTATGAACATTAACAATAATTTGGGACAAATATAATTTGATTTTGTGGTAAACTACATTTGAAGTCAAGTTTACATACACCTTGCAGAATCTGCAAAATGTTAATTATTTTAACAAAATAAGAGGGATTATACAAAATGCATGTTATTTTTTATTTAGTACTAACCTGAATAAGATATTTCACATAAAAGATGTTTACATTTAGTCCACAAGAGAAAACACTAGTTGAATTTATAAAAATGGCAATGATTCTTAATACTGTGTTGTTACCTAAATGATCCACAGCTGTGTTTTTTGTTTAGTGATAGTTGTTCATGAGTCCCTTGTTTGTCCTGAACAGTTAAACTTCCTGTTGTTCTTCAAAAAAAATCCTTCTCAAAAATTCTTTGGTTTTTCAGCATTTTTGAACCCTTTCCAGTCATGACTGTATGATTTTGAGATCCATCTTTTCACAATGAGGACAACTGAGGATACAAAATACAGTCAGATGTGTTTTGAAAATGACACTGGCCTGAGTTACATAACACATGAGATCTGGACTGGAGACAGATGACAACAGCAATCACACACAAAGGCATCAAAACTGTCACTCCAATCCAGTGTGATGATAGCAGTCCTCTTCCAAATACCAGGTAATTAAGTCTGCCATAAATTCTGAATGTGTCAATCTGAATGATGAAGGTTTTTTTTTTTCTTTGGAAATGTAAAAAAGTCAAAAGATAAATTTCTTCTTTTGCCAAACAACAAATGAAATAGATCTTAAGTAAATTTCATAAATGACTCCAATTCACTCCACTCATTACAAAAATAAATCACAACAAACTACGACAACAACAAAAACATGATTCAACAAGCCAATAGCTGGCTGAAATCCTACTTAGAAAAACCAAACAAGACAAGACAGGACAGGGTGAGTTAAGGCTAGATGAAACAAGATAGTACAGGACAGGACAAGACAGACAGAGCAGAGGAGAATAGACTCAAGTCTGTTTAGAGTATTTTTCAGGAAACTTGTCTTAAACAAGGAAGGTGTCTCTGTAGTTAAGGTGAACAGTCATTAGAAATAAAGCAACTGAGATCTCTGATATAGTCATGTGTGGGACTGATAAGTGTGGACATACTGTAACATGCTTGTCTTCTTTCACCAGGTTTTATTTAATCTCAGTACTCTAAATGCCATCATGTATACCCCACCTTACAAGAAAAAGAAAAACAACAGCAACAACAACAACAAAAAACTATAATTCTGTCAGTGTTGTGTCACTTCTTTCATTCTCTTTTTTTTTGTCCAAGTGTCTCACATTGAGATACAGAGGTAACACTTGACAATACGGGTGCACAAATATGCATTAATTAATTCTTAATGAATGCAAAGATAATCATGAGTTAATGTATAATTCATGAAGAACTAAACCATTTATTAATGATTACTACATCAGCAACTAATGAGCATTCAATGTGATTCATAGATTAAGTAATCAAAAAATGTAATTAGTTAAATTTGTCACAATATATTAACCCTAAAATATTAACCCTAATAACTTATTTTATTAACTAATGATGCACATTTATATGTTAATTACCACAGTGGTCAAAGCTATGTACTTCAACTTCCAGTTGTCTGCTTCAATTACTCATTAGCTACAGATTTGCAAATGTACCATTATGCTATGACTTTACTTGTTGTGGCACAAAACTATTAACTAATTGTTAAGTAATATGTAATTGTGGTTATGGATATAGAATTAGCTAGTTATGTGCCTCAATCAGTTGAAGCCATGCATTTAAACTTCCAGTTGTATGCTTTAATTAATCATTAGCTAATGATTTGCAAAGATATCATTATGTTATGACTTTACTTGTTGAGAGTTCTAAATCCATAACCACAATGACATATTACTTAACATATTAAATCATTAGCTAATTATTAATTAAAGCAGACATCTGGAAGTTGAAATGTATGGCTGAAACCCATTGTGGCAATTAACACATGAATTGACACTATTAGTTAATAAAATAAGTTATTAGGGAATTAATACATTATGACAAATGTAACTAATAACAGTATATTGATTACTTAATCTATGAATCATATAGAATGTTCATGTGTTGCTTATGCAGTAATTATTAATAAATGGTTAAGTTCTTCTTGAGTTACAGATTATCTCTGCATTAGTTAAGCATTAAATAATGCTTATTTGTGCACCCGTATTGTAAAGTGTTACCGATACATATGTGAGTCACATATGTATCTCAGGGCTCCACACAAGAGCCCTTAATGTCAGCAAAACTCTCTGCTGCTCTCACTGTTTCTTCTTATTTAGTGGCTCTGTTTCGTGATGCCATTATCTCTCAATATCCTCACAAGAACGCGGCTTGCTCCGGCTGCAAGAGGAAATGATTACAGTGTGTGACCTTACCTCACCATTTGTGGCACACATTATAACACCCACACAAGCTTACATGTGCACACTCACAAACATTTTGGCTTTGCTTACTCCCACTCATCAACACACACACACACACACACACACACACACACACACACACACAAATCCTCCCTTAAAACCCAAGACATTTGCCCGTGCTTTTCTGAATTCTCACCTATTCTCTCGGTTTGTCTCTCTTACACACACAAATTCTACCTCAGTCTAGTGCTCTATTGCTCTGAGTTTCTGATCAAAGCTCTTTCAGTGTGTAATAGACAGATTGATTTGATCTTCTGGTCTCAGCGTCTGGGCTAAACCATTACTGATATCAGAATTAAAGTTCACACACTTGAGTGAGCAGGCAGAGAGCTCTGCGATTTAGCTCATTCTCCAATAAATAAGCCACAAGAGGCTGAGCGTTACAATAATTTTATCACAGTTAGGTTTTCCAACTTCAGCAGAAGAAAATAAGGTAGGCTTGATAACAAGCAATTTCTTTTTAAGAAAATAAGGCACACTCCTCATTTCTTTATACCACATTAAGTAATCCACTGGTGACATGTGACAATCCAAGACACAGTGTTGTGCGTGTGACTGTAAAGAATAAAGTCTCACAGCTCATATTTGTTGCCATAGCTTTGGATATGTTATGGACACTGTGACAATGTAGTAGGGGGATCCAAGTGTAAGCTTTATTAAAGGAGCATAGTCAAAACAGGCAGGGTAAAACACCAGCAAACAACAATGTCCCAGGGCAAACAAAAGAGTAATCCAAAAACAGGCAATGGTCAGGACAGGCAGCAAACAAACACAAAAGCCATGAAACAATCCAAGACAAAAACTAGGCAAGGCACAGAAACTACAAGGAAATAAAAACAGGAAACGCTTTGGACTGTCTGCTCACAACTAAACAAGATTCAGCAGTGTGTGTGTGTGTGTGTGTGTGTGTGTGTGTGTAACTTTAATAGTCAAGCATTGTAGCATCATTCAGAATTCATTCAGCACATTCATTCAGAATTTAAAGTGAGAACTTTTCTAAACTTAGTTTTCTAAACTTATAATTTCATATTTAATTGTTTTCCCAAATGAGAGATTGAGAGCCTGAAGCTAAATTCATGTTTTTTTTTTTTTGTTTTGTTTTGTTTTGTTTTTTCTTACATGTTAATTGATAAGTATGGTTAACATTCAGCATGCACCTCATATGATTAAGAAATTATGTGTTTATTTGAACATTACCCTCTGGAAGCACAGAAAGATTTGGAAGTGCTATCCCTAAAGAAACCAGTATTAGCAACTTCATAGCAACCAGTACCCCTGTGTCCATGCTGTCGTCATGGAGACAACCCCATGCTTCGGCTAGAATAATGTGCAAGTGCTGATGGGAGAGATGCTTACGCACACAGACAAACTCTTTCAAGAGTGTGCGTGTATGTGTGCGTGTGTGTTATCTTCAGGGCTAGAGAGCTGCGAGTTGGAGCGTATGTGGGAGGGTTATGCCTTTGTGCCTCTACAATGGTGAGTATTTAGGCATCTAGAGATAACTTTATATATTCACAGAGCAGAGGATCATTTTGGATTGGAGAGGTTTTCTCACATTTGTAGACCAATATCACTGTGGCAAGCTCTAAAGGCCTGGTTTTATCTCTGAGGATCCGATCACAAGTGGTCAGGCCACTGATTGTGATCACTTGTGATCAGACTGATTGTGATTCTCAGAGAAGGGCTCAGATTTTTCTCACTGTGTATAAGTCATACAAAACACAAAAAGAGAAACAATCAATTAAAATTGGGGCAATTTATTCCCCTTCATTGAGTAACAAACTTATTACATGAAGTATATTTGGAAAGTATACTTGAACTATACTTGATCTTATTTAAAAACAATTGAATTCTACATCTTTCTGGTAATGGACTGCATGAAGCAGGGCTATTTAATTGGTGGCCCGTGGGTCCAATTCATCCGGCCAAGGGAAGAGTACATGCATGTCGCACATAAGACTTGACTTGCATTTGCACTAATTAGTTTGTCCACAAGGTAGCAACACTGGCCCAGGCCAGTCGAAAAAAAAAGGAAGAGACCCAACAACAATCTACCATAGACCGCAACATCCATAGACAGCAGTGTTGAGGCTTGTGTGAGGGAGTTATGAGATATACACAACTCTAGTTTAAACTAGTATAAAGACAGTGTTATCTATCACAACGTTTGGCGAGAAATAGCGCAAACACTGGACAAGGATTATTGTCAAATAAAGTATAGTTTGAAAGTCTACGCGTTCGGCTGTATGCATACGCTGAGACGCTTCAGACAGCCGGCCAGTCATGCTTCAACAGACAAAAACACACACAGTTATGTCAAAATTACCTCATAAACAGTCTTAACTAAGTAATAAAGTCCTGAATGACCATAAAGAGTTAGGAGAACATCAGATGTGTCACGTTTTAAAAAGACAGCGCTGCTTTTAAAGTGAAAGTGATGGAAATCAAATAAAAAAGAAATAGAGAAATTATTTGACTGCTCTAGTCGCTGATTAACTGTAGCTTAAATAAAGATTAATCTATATAGTTTATGCATATACAATACAATACAAAACAATATAGCTTATATGAAGATTGTATTAAGTTCACTTAGAGCCTATTAAATGGTAAAAAAAAAAAAAATAATAAATAACGTCTGTAATGTTGAATGGCTATAATCAATAGCTAAAATTGAGGGGAAAATGTATTTAATAGAGACACCAGAGACACTATTGGTATCAGTGATTTTGGTCTTCATTAAGAATAATAATCCCCTTGGCCCCTTTTACATCTTTTTTAATCTGATATTCCGACCCTCAAATGAAGCTAATTAAATAGCCCTGGTATAAAGCTTGTCTAAAAGTAGATAATGGTCGACCAAATCAAACGACTTCATAGATCAATAGCCCCAGTACAATTACCAGTATTTGATACTGAAAAAATTGACAATACATCTTTGGTGAATAATTAGGTCTAACTCCATATTGAAATGCTGATCAAACATTGTTAACTTCAGATACTGAATACTTTTACAAAAAAAAAAAAAAAAACAACATATTGAATTATAGTTATGTGGATTAAGAATGTGATTAAGAATCTTTATAAAGTGGAGTAATGTAAGAGTATTGCCAGATATCTGGTAACAGGTGGATGACATTACAATGCAAGAGGATACACGAGGATATAAGAGGTTAACCACTATGACAATATTTCTTATAGTTAATAAATATAAAAATGCTTACAGTAATTCATTAAGATTTTGTTTCAATTAAAACTGAAATTGCTAAATGAAAATATGGGCAATGAAAAAACTTTAATTTTGCTAAAACTCCTGTATATCCCATATATATGAGGTAGTTTTTCAGGCAATTCAAAAAGGAGTATTACGTAAAAGTCACATGAGTATTTTTCAATGCTATAACCTCCAAGAAACACCTCATTTGTGGCCGCTTTCAAGTATAAGGGGCTTTCCCTGCAATTAATGCTTGGATAACTCCCCTTATTTACACTTCACAACATTTCTCTAGTCAATGCTTATGTTTATACCAGCCGCACGGTGGCACATTTCAGAAGTGTCCCTGAAGTAGCTCTCCCCACATCATCCTTTAATTAAAAATATTGGCTGTGCTATATTGTAAAAATCATAATCTGTCATCAGGACTTATCGTGAGAGGAAAAATGCAGAGTGAAATCAAAAGCAATAGTTGCTGCATTGAAATGCATTAACGTACATAATATACTTTGTGGAACTTAGTTTTCTGTATCTGCCATAACAGCAATGTCATGCTTTCATATTCTCTTCTTTTTCCTGGTCTTTTTCAACCACACATTGTTTTCTTTGAATGTGGATCTGTAGTCGGGTCATGACTCATGTTGGCATGTGTGTGGGGAAGGCTGGCTTTGTGACTCAACTCATGTCACAATACATCACCTCCTGACCTCTGCAGAAACAGCATCCGGACCCCGCCTCGCAGGTGTCAATCACACATTGCCATGGTGACCCCTGTCAGTGAAGTGTCAGGAAAAAAAACAGGAGAGCAGCTTGTGTTCGTGAGGGAGTTTGAATCAGTCAAAGGCATCTATTTCAATTCTGTGTTAATGCAAGCAGCGGCTTTATTTACTTTTTCATGTATTGGAGGGCGTATGCTTCTCACCTGGAGAGAAATCTCCTGGATAACACGCAGTTTAGGCTTAGAGTGTGTGTGTGTCAGCCTGCATGGTCTGTCAGTCAGGCGAGGCTGTTTTAGTCCAAGCTGTCTTCTCTTGTCCTTGTATCTTACGAAAGTGGGGTGTCTGGTGACATCTAGAAACTTTCAGAGAACTTACTGTGGAAAAAAAAAAGCACTGGGTATCCAAAGCTATCAAACTTTACATTTCTGTCTATATAAATGGATACATACACTGGAAATAGTCAACATTTGCAACATTTTTACCTTAGAGGTGCACATTCGGTATTTGTAAAAATTTTTTGCCAATTAAAATTGTATACATCATGGAATTAACACTTTTGAGAAATATCATTAAAACTCACATCAGATGTAAGAGTAAAGGTAAGAAGCCTAGACACGCTTTTACTGCTGGATGAAACATACTGCAATGACCTAAGCAGCTCCCACACACAGAACGAGGATCAAGCGTGAACACACACAAGTCACAGCTGCCGACTCACCCGTCCAGAGTCATAGCGCAGTAAAACAGCAAGCCTCGTAACAACGCAACAAATTATTGTCAAGACTAAATGTCCATAATAGTATGAAACTGAGAAAAATATGGACAAATATAAACAAAACAAATACAAACAAGTTAGTGTTGTCAATTGTTTAAAAAAAAAAACTAATTAATTCCTATTTTTTCCTGAAATTAACCACAATTAATCCCACCTAATATTAAAATTTTTAAATATACTTTTATACTGTAATAATTTCACATTCAAATTAATGTAGAAGCAACATAAAGACAGTATATATTTTTTAATACTTGCTTAAACGGCATCTTTTTATGACTAAAGGCTGAAAGTATTGCTGATAGTAATACTACTGATGTCTCTGCCTCTTACTGATGAAATTTTCTTTTTCCTAACATTGAACCATTGACTATAGCCATTTAACATTACTTTTTTTTTGTTTGTTTGTTTGTTTTAAAGAAGCTTTAATTGCCTTTTGGTAACTTCATGTCATGACTTAACTGACGACATAAATACGACACTGCATGCTTGTAGTTTTATTTGCATTGCTTATACAGCGGGTACCACTGCATTTGCTCATGTAATTGAAGCATGTGTGCTATGAGTACAACCTAAGTATGATCTGACTCTCAAAAGAGTAGTATAAATATTATACATTAGTACAAATGTACAGGTGCAGCTCAAAAAATTTGAATATCACCACACTCAGACGTCTTCAGGAAAAGGACTACCAAGCCACTTCTGAAACCGAAACAATGTCAGAAGCATCTTACCTGGGCTAAGGAGAAAAAGAACTGGACTGTTGCTCAGTGGTCCAGAGTCCTCTTTTCAGATAAAAGTACATTTTGCATTTCATGTTGAAATCATGGTCCCAGAGTCTGAAGGAAGACTGCAGAGGCACAGAATCCAAGCTGCTTGAAGTCCAGTGTGAAGTTTCTGAAGTCAGTAATGATTTGGGGTGCCATGCTGGTGTTGGTCTGTTGTGTTTTATCAAGTGCAAAGTCAATGCAGCCATCTACCAGGAGATTTTGGAGCACTTTATGCTTCCATCTGCTGACAAGCTTTATGCAGATGCTGATTTCATTTTCCAGCAGGACTTTAGCACCTGCCCACAGTGCAACAACCATTTGCAAGTGGTTTACTGACCATGATATTACTGGCCAGCCAACATGCCTGACCTGAACCCCATTGAGAATCTATGGGATATTTTCAAGAAAAAGATGAGAAACAGTCAATCCAACAATATACAGACGATCTGAAGGCTCAATAGTGCCTCAGCAGTGCCACAGGCTGAGCACTTCCATGCCACACTTCACTGATGCTGTAATTTGTGCTAAGAGCAAGTCATTTGTTGTAATATGTGCTGCCGACCAAGTATTGAGTGCATGAATAAACATACTTTAAAGAACTTGAACTTTTCTGTTTTGCAAATCCATTTTTGATTGATCTAATATTCTAATATTCTGAGATACTGGATTTTTAACTTTCATGAGCTGTAAGCTCTAATCATCCAAATTAAACCTAAAACAAACTTTTGAAATATTTTACTTTGCATGTAATGAAATCTAGAATATATGAAAGTTTCAGTTTTTGAAATGTTACAATAAAAAAATTACTTTTTCCACAATATTCTAATTTTTTGAGCTGCACCTGTAAATAAAAAATAGAGTATTTTTTGAAAGATGCTTCTATATTCATATTCAAGGTAACTCATTTTGAGCAACAGGTGAGAGAGCTCTTTCTGAAGCAGGTGTGTTATCAGATTAATTTATTTTGATGCAGGTACAAGGTACTTGATGTTTTATGAGAACTAGTTCCCCAATAGCTAATAACAAGGGTAGAAACGAGAGAGGAAAGTAAAGTCAGCTTACCAGTCTACTAGTGTGCGAACAACTGACAACAGCTTTCTTCTGTTTAGATCCTGCCATTTAATTGCAAGCTTTAGAGTGTGGAAACAGAAATCATTAGCAGGCGATACTAAGACCAGTTTTGATTTTGCAATACACTGGGTCTTTTTTTTTTTTTTTAATCTTAGGGACGTTTTATCTTCCTCAGTTTATTCATACAATGGTGGGGATGTACTTGTGCGAGGCACTGAGCTGGGCTGTATTCACATTTCATTTCACAGGTTTCACTGTCAAGTTGGAAGTGTGTTTCACAGTCACCTGTAGAGGGTATTGTAATCCTTGGAAATGACCTTGTGGGTGCTAATGGTTTCCGTCATCTAGTAGTAGCATATAAACCTGATGTGTGTGTCCAGCCTGATCTGTCTGCTCAGTGTATCCTCCGTGCACTGTAATGATGGCGCGACATACCACTGATATGAAGACATTAGAATATAATTCGCTGGTGAAATCATATTTAGTTCAGGAACTTAATCAGAAGTTTCCTTACAAATGAGTATAGATGAATTGATCCATGAGGATCTCAAATACCCAGCCCAGTTCCCAGTGCTCAGTGGAGCCTGTACTTCAGGGTCTTCACTGGATCATTTGTCTAATATTATTATTGTCTACAGTCCTGAATTCTCACGACACCTTCAGAGCTTGCGTGAAGTCTTTCAGTGTTTTCATACAGCTAAACTCAAACTTCCAAGTGCTCCCTATTCCCTGAACATGAGAACCGCATCCATGCCAGCTAACCTGAATGACCTGGTAGCGCTGTAACAATCAACCTTTTTTGCGCTCCTTCAGATGCTTGCTGATCTCATACATGCAATTTCTGCAATCCAACTGACGGAAATCTGTCTGTGTCTAGTGGTCTAGAACTGTAATCCTAGCGTATTAGTGTGCTCAGCCAACACATGATAAGACCGATTCCTTTCTATTTGTGAGGTGTTGACATCAGAATAAAGTTTAGTGTCCTTTTGAAAATTATTTCTTAACTGTGAATAGCTAAAAAGTCCTGCTTATCTATTTAATATTTCTGGGCAATCTGACTGAAAGACATTAAACAGGACCATGTTTCCCAGAAGCATCTTAAGCCTATAAGTAGATTGTAGAGACCGCTGGCACTGCCTGCATTTTGATTCAGTAAATCAGTTTGTCAGATCGAAGACAACATGTTTAATATTCATGAGCCCAACAACCTGCCAGGCATTAACGTGACTGAGTAAGCAGCTGAGAGCTCTGACAGTATTGCTTCACAATGTTAATAACAGTCACATTTAGCAAGTTATTAATATCAGACCTATTTGTTGCAAGTCTTTTTACAGAAACAATAAATAACCATTTTTTTATGAAAATGTTAATTCATGCATAAATGCTATTCTTTTAAACTATTCTATTGTGAGGAGGCACACTTTTTTCAGATCATTACGGCACATCTGTATACAGTACATCCAAGTAACATTAAATTACAGCAGGTAGGTCAGTGCTAATAGCCTTGTGGGCTGTTGCACTACAGGCGTCCCAAGTTCGAATCTTGGCTTGAGAACCTTTTCCGATCCCTTTCTCGAACTTTGCTTCCTGTCAGCTCTAAAATGTCCTATCATAATAAAGGCAAAAATGCCAAAAATAAATATAAATAAATAAAATAAATAAATATTTTAGTACAGCAGGTAGTCAACCAGAATTCCTGTTAGTGTTATGTGTATTGTTGCTGCAAAGCTGTGA
This sequence comes from Cirrhinus molitorella, assembly GCA_033026305.1. Taxonomy (NCBI): domain Eukaryota; kingdom Metazoa; phylum Chordata; class Actinopteri; order Cypriniformes; family Cyprinidae; genus Cirrhinus; species Cirrhinus molitorella. The sequence goes on along the minus strand of CM065125.1, from coordinate 34,400,105 downwards.
AAGTAAATACAACCTAATTGAGTCATTCCAGCTGGAATCATCAAATGGTCCCCTCCTGACCCCCTCTGATTTGTCTGAAAAAAATCTATGTGATGGGTAATATGCCCAATAGATCATATACAAAATTTCAGATCTCTACTGTGGATACTTTTTTATGTAAAAAAAAAAGTTTGTTTTTACCCCGTTTTGGCATCACAGTCTGAGTGACCATGTTCAGACTGAAATATCTCCAGAACTAGTTGTGCCAGGTCCATGAAATCTTCTGGGCTAAGAGTCCTAGTCCAGAACTGCATGAATTACAGCTCACAGCATTGTTACTGAATTTACACCTGAATGCTGGCCCTCTACTTTTCTTTGAAACTATTACTTTAAGGGTTTTCAGATGTCCATAGAAACCTAAATTTTCTATGTATAAGCATCAAACTTGGTAAATGGTCTGATATGTACCATGTCTTTCACATCCTTTGACATCAGACAATAGAGTCTTATGGATGTTGAGATATTAAGGTCCAAAAATTGAAAAAAACTCATTTACACCACTGTTCAGAGCAATATTTCCCATGAATGACACCAGGTGTGAACATGAAACTTTTTTTCATATAATAATATAAAATGACATCATACTAAACTTGATAAATTATAAAACAAAGAAATGTGTAAGATTCCAGTTATTGATTATTGACATTATTTAAATTATTGCATATTTATGACTTGTGCATTATTATAATATTAAAATATAAAATGTACATTAATTTGCTTTTCCATACGGACTGGACTGGGAATCCTCTACAGCCAACCTCAACTAGGAAAAGCCACACCTGCTACACTTTCTCCCTACAGTTTTGCAAAAGATCTTGATATTTTGCCCTCTTCCCTTCAAAGGTTTGGTGTCATCCTTCTTCTATGGGACTGTAAATTCAATCAAGATAATCTGGCCTTAGGGTTGTCTAGACTTCTTGGGTGAACTGCAGTCTTCACCTTTCACCTTCTCTCACAAACTTGATCACTGATGTTGGTTTCTGATGCGTTTGCCATTTCTTATCATATGGTCATCTGTACAGGGGTTGGACAATTAAACTGAAACAATATAGTGTTGGAGGTTTCATGGCTATATTTGCACTGGTGGCCAATCTTCACTTATTGCACATTCCACCAGTAAGAGCAAAGTGTGAAGGTTGACTATGGGCGCCCAATGGTTCAGACATTGTACCCTAAAGGTTGTGCCATGTACAAGGATGATAATGCACTAATACACACAGCAAGACTGGTGACAGAGAGGTTTGATGAACATGAAAGCTTGAGCATACTTTGGGCTTGAGTGACAGTGGTATCGGCTGCTCACTTACGTCCTGATCTTGACATAATGCCTGCATGTCTGACTTTTGTACATCCTGAGAGCCTCCAAATGTCATTACTACTCTGCATTTAGCCACCTTGTATTTATTTAACTCAGCTACTAACTTTTTGTTACTGTTATTGCATGATTCACTGAAGGCAGCTTGTTGCCTGAACTTCTGATTGTTGATTGCTCTGTTGCAAAAAAAATTAAATAAAATAAAATAATAATAAAATGTAGTAAGAAGATACAGCATGTGCAGATCATTTATCTGAAGGTATATCCATGCTTTGAATTTCCCTGGAATTCTTCTGTCCGCTTTTCAGTGTTGGAGTTATTCCTGTCAGTGTGTTATCGAACTCCTCTATTGATGGAATATCGTCTTCTTTGCACTTGCAGCTTAACCCTGTTTGTCAGATGATCGTACTCTGGGATTCCTTTGTCTTAAACCTCATTCTGGCCCACATTGCCATTCGATTAAGCGCTTTACCTTTACAAATTACCTCTACATGGACTGTGGTTGTTATGGTAAGATCTTCTATGAATCCACTTATTGGGGGTTGTTGGATTTCCGAGTCTATTATTGATCCTTGGGTCTCTTTCCCAGGAGACACAACACAAATTCCTTGTGTGTTTTTGCCAGTGTTGGACATGTTACTTTAAAAAAGTAATTAGTTGTAGTTATTAGTTACTTCTCACAAATAGAGTTAGTAGCTGAGTTACATCATTATAAAACTAATTTCCAGGAAAAGAAACTATTGTGTTACTTAAAAAAAAAAAAAAGTTCAAATATATCAAATAACTTGGATTCCCCCAATAATAAATATAGATTATCATGTTACTGGGGTCGCTGTGGACATAAAAAAACAGAAAGTCATCTTGATCCACACTTTATACCAGTTGGTGGCGGAAATACACCATTTTGTGGTTGTCAACCGCCAATAAATTTTCAAGAAGAAGAAGAAGAAGAAAGTCAGAGTCGTTTGGGAAAGGCAGCATGACCTAACGGCTGTGTTACCACCAGCTATTCAAGTCCTGATTGGGAAACCTTGGTTTTAAGATCAATCAAAGGAGTGTAAACTTTTCCTTTGTTTATTCTATGTATTTCTTATGGATTTGCACTTGCTTTTCCTATGTTGCTGGAGATTTGCTTGTTAACTGGATGCATTGCTAATGTTAAGGTTATATCTTCTATCTTAGAAGGACTCTTTGTTGCCACTGGCAATTCTACTTTTCATTCATTGTTTGGAAATCGAAAAGAGGATTAACAATTTATGAGCTATTCCATGACTTCAACTTGTGGATTATTTGGATCTTTGGATCTCATGCTCATGAATTCTAAAGATCTGGCCTTTCTTTGGTGGATTACCTGAACGTTGGAGTTGTTGGACGATTGGAGCTGTTCCGTTCAAGAAAACCCTCTTCATCTTTACTGAACTGTTTTCTTCATCCCTTATGGATGTCAGTTAAGGCTGTCATATTCATTTCAACTCATGTACTCAGCTCATGCTGATAAGGTTGTTTTGGCTTTATCAGGCATCTTAAGTTACAAGGACTGTTGGAATTTATAGCTGAACATGCTTGCATCTGTATAGTTATTTTTCTTTCTTATATGTTCCTTAGTTGTTCTTTTTTCTTGTATTCATTATTGACTCATATATAAAATTGCAAAGTCCATTTTTGTACCTTACTGTTTCATTGGATGTATACTGGATTGGTTTATGTCCATGCAGAGATAAGTTGACGGATCCCTTTCTAATTCAGATTTATAGCAGTCTTAAACTCAAAGTGGTTAGGGCAGTTAGAAACTTTAGAAACATCATGAACTTCTTTGCATCACAGAGATGTGTGGGTGATTGATTGTGGAACATTGCAAAATCAAAAGATGAGAGAATATATTTTGCATTGTTAACTAGACACTGATATCTCGTTGCCAAAGGACATGTTCATGCACCCACAGGAACACACACTCCCACAACAAACCAGAGCATCCGTTTCTACATCCGCAAGTTATCTTCACTACTAAGACTAAACGACTAAATGCCCAAAGAAAAACAAAACATACACTGATCATTACATCTAAACAAGAGTTTTTCCACCCTCCAGTATTTCTTGGTTTCTCTTTGAGTTTTGCACAAATAAATAAGCTGACTGTATTTTAATGTGATGTTCCGGGTACACCATTAAAGTGCGTGTGTCTGTGTGTTCACGTTCATGCAGTAATTATAGCCTGACAGTGGCTGACAGCGTGACCTTTTGGGTCAGATCTTCTTGTCTGCTAATTTGCACTATTATAAGTGTGTGTGTGTGTGTGTGTGTGTGTGTGTATGAACACAAAAGGGTGACTATTTCACAGAACAAAAAGATGCAGAATTCAAGAGTAGGAGTAGAAAGCCACAATCAGCTTCTAGAAAACATGCTAAACTAGAACAAGAACGTTTTTTTTTTCAAGACAAACTTTGACTGTTGGCCAAATTGTGCCGTTCATGTTGGCCATAAAGACAGACGAACAGATCGCAGATGTTTCAGATCACAATTATGAGCATGTTTATTGTTTAGTTCATTCAGTGAGAGATACATACATAAGACTGATTTCTTAGTTTCATGTCATCTCATGCACAGGAAGTCCTGCTAAAATGTAAACCAATTAATTCCTCTTTTTTTTCCACTATCCGTATGAAATGATTGCTATTGACAGCTGAAGTATTGGACGTGACAGCGCATAAAGAGACCTGATTTATTCCATTACACGGTGATTCCCTCGCTGCCGTTCTCCCGTCAACTGGCCGACTGTACGAGAGTTTGTCAAGATTGTGAAATGATGTGAGCTGTGCATAATGAATTCACTGAGGCTTAGAGGAAGCCCAGCAGAATGATGTTTGCTTTTAAGAACAAGACATCGGTCGCCCATCAGTTCCTGGCCCATTATATGCCTCATTGTAATTCTGAAAGAAAATTAAGGCTTCTTCAGGATGCCTTCGAAAGCGGCAATGTGACGCAACACTCAGCTCACACCCAGCGTCATGTAATCTAGCAATGTCAGCTGAGGGACACAAACACGTCAGTCACTAAGAGTGTGTTACTAACAGACTCCACATTCCAAAAAGTAAAACTACCATAGTATTACTATTTTACCACAGCTACAGTTGCAGTCTACAGGAATTTGGAATTTTCTATTTGTAGAGCTTTATTTTTCATTTTATAACAAGTGTACAGTTGAGGTTTTTTTTTGCATATGGAAATAAATATTTCTATGTTTTGTATCACTGTGTTGTTTGTTTTCTTTTTCTGTTTAGAAGCTAGCTAAGCCTTTAAATCTGCTTGTAAAAGTTTTACGAGACATAAATAGTCTTTACTTTAGATGAGCTCACAAAAATAGATAACTGACAACTACTAAATATTTTTTACCTACCTGAATTAATCATGAATTACAGTAAGAATATGTGTTAATAACACATTTATTAACACACTGAGTAACTATTATTGTATGTCTAAATAATGTTTAAATGTGCATTTAAAGTATATTAATCATTTAGTTACACTTTCTAAATAATCTTATGAACCTCTGACAACTCCTAAATAACTCACCTGTTAATAATATATTACTTAATTTAGAAATGATTCATTGATCATTTATCCATTATGAAAATACAACTATTAAAAACATTATAGATATGCTTATAAATCAGGAACAAAACATGTATAGCTGCATTTGTAAACTGTTTACTACTGTCTATTAAATGTTATAACTACCTGGATAATGATTTATAAATGATGAATTGACTATTTAACTAATGGTTCATAGTGTGTAGTTATTATAAAGCATTACCAAACATCCTTCTAGAACTCCACAGGTCTATCCAAATGAATTTTAGCATGTTTTATCAAGTCAGCATTTTATGTTCTTTTTGGTCAAGAGTGGTATTTGGCAAGATGCCTCAACATGAATGCCATGCTTGTCTTGTGCTTGTCTTGTGCTTATCTTATACTCTACATTGAAATGTTTTTTTCATATTTCATTGGGTCATTTTGCAAGTCATGGCAGGTTTTTGCACAGTTTTTGTTATTTTAAACAAACATTTTATGACAGTTGAGGGTGTTTTTGTTCAACACCCTCAAATGTTTTCTGGTACAACATATTTTAAACTAAAGAATAAGGCTTCTAACTTTGTCTCTAGGAACTTTTAATGTCTTGGAAATCTTTCTAAGAGACTTTCTAAAATAGTCAAATTATTTCTTCTCTATAGCTTTGTGTGAGCTCTGTTGTCTGTCAGAACATGCATAGGCTAACTGTATGTATGTGTAACAGCTCAGGCTAATTCTGTTTTCTAAAGGTTTAATTGTGTGTTAAGACAATTTCGCTTCCCAGCATACAAATAAGTGACTTAAAAACAGCAATGTTAAATAGTAGTTGAATAATTATTGTAACATGGGAATCGCGAGACAACAGAGTTGGGGATCCAAATGCATGGCTTTATTTAAAAAAGTGGTCGAAACAGGCAGGGTCGAGGACCAGCAAACAGTACAATCCAAGGCAGGGGTAAAAGAGTAATCCACAAACAGGCACAGGTCAGGGCACGCAGCAAACAATCAAATAACAAGGAAGCAGTCCAGGGTCAAAAAACAGGCAAAATAGGAAACATGGTCTGGGTAAATGTTTCCTATTTTGGAAACTAGGAACAAGGAATGGCCATACAATCGTCAGCAATCCAAATGTCTGAATGAGCAACTTTTAAAGAAGATCAGAAGAACACATGACAAAACCAACCAATGAGAACAAGACACAAGCAACCAAGGAACCAATCAGAACATAACACACAGATAAGGATTGCACATGACATGATCACATGAGGGGCAGGGAACACATGGGAAATGGAGTCTAGAAAAGTGTCAAGTCAGTGTCAAGAGTTTGGAGGTTCTGTAGCTGGAGCTACCACCCCGGGAGGAGCTGGAGTGGACTTATGAACTGGAGTGGGCTCTGGATCAGATTCACAGACTGGAGCAGGCTCTGAGGAAAGGGCAACAGTCTATGTGACGACCAATGATGAGGCCCTTGGAATGCCCGCTTTGGCTGAAACCAGTGGTGTGTCTGGCAAAATGGAGACCAGCCTCAAATGCCTGTGGTTTTCAAATGCAACATTCACGATACTCAGGAACACTGGAGCGGCATCCGTGATGACTGAAGACTGCGGCTTGACATCCATAACGGCTGGAGGTTCTGGTGTGACAGCCATCTTGTCAAGTGGCTCTGGGTTGGTGGCCATCTTGGGAAGAGACTCTGGACTGGCAGCCATCTTGTAAAGAGACTCTGGACTGGCGGCCATCTTGAAAAGGGATTCTGAGGTGGTGGCCATCTTGGGAAGATACTCTGAGCTGGCTGCCATCTTTGTAAGATACTCTGGATTGGCGCCCATCTTGGAAAGAGACTCTAGAACGGTGGACATCTTGGAAGGAGACTCTGAACTGGTGATCACACAACAAGGTGGTGCAGAGAAAACAGGAGTGGTGACCATAATGGCTGGACATGATGGTGGCCATGATGGATGAAGCTCCAGGCTTGCATAGCTGGCCATGCCCCAGACATCCAGGTATAAATAGCCAGTGTGTCATCTGCACACTAGTTCTATTCTTGAGCTAAATGCAGCGTCTCTCTGTGAGAAGCGGAAGCATTTACCTCTATCTAATCGTCGTTGGATCTATGGCACAAAGCAGCTCCTTTCTCAAGCACAGCTAGGTTTTGTGAGAGCACCCTTTGGGTTTTTCCTCCTAAAAGAGCAATTTCTTTGAAAGAGCAGACACGGTGGGATTGTTGTTGTATGAGGCCACAGCGTTGTGCGCCGGAGTAGAACGGAAGGAAACTAGTATGGTTCCGCCGAGTGAATCGCCGCAGACCGCTCGTTCCTTGTGTCCTCCGGTCGGACTTCTGGATGAGTCTGATAGTTTGCCTCAGTACAGGCTAGATTTCTTATTCTAAGCTCCTGCTAGGGAGGAGCAGGATACTGCAGTATCGGAGGGAGGGCGTGAGCCATCTGATGCTAAGCCTGGCGAAAACAGCCTTTTGTGGGGCAGAGACTCAGTCACAGGTGGACGCTGAAATGGCAGCTGTGCTCAAACAGGCAGCCAAGGACATCGGGCTTGAGTGGAACCTTACGCCCCGTCTTGAGTGTTCACTGCTGGATTCTTCCCAGAAATGCACAATGTGTTGACAAAGTCGTGGAAGGCCTTTTTTGGCTGGAACGCGGTATAACAACTCCTTCTCCCTCATCACCCTTGATGGGGGTCCAGCGAGGGTTTTTCCGGGGGTTCCCTAGGTGGGTAGGCGTTTGTGGTCTTTGTCTTGCCCGCAGTATGTCGCCTCCTGACGGGATTGCACTAGACTCCTGTCCAGGGCCTGCAAGTTATTCGGCAAAATGTGGCAAAGACTTACACTGCTTCTGGACAAACTGCATCTACCCTGCACACCTTGACCATCCTGCAGGTCTGCCAGTCTAAGGTGTTACGAGATCTACATGAGGGTGACCTCGACTAAGAGTTGCTGCAGGAGCTGCATTCAGCGAGCGATTACACTCTCTGAGGTGTGAAGTTCATGGCGGAAGTAGGGTGATGTCCACTATGATGAAACTTCTACTTCTCTGTCCTTTTCTGCTAGTTCCGAAGATGTTTTCATTTGTGTCCCCCCTGTCGTTTTCACATTATATCACAACGGTGAGTTCGTCAAGTATAAAACCCTCCAGAATTTGGTGAGTGCGCGTGTCCAGGAAACAATGGCAAGAGTCCGGGGTGGAGTGCCCTCTATTGGAGTTCATGGGCACTCCAGCTGGCGATCGTAACAATTGTGATATAGCTGTGTTATTTAAACAAAAATCCTTGAACTCAAAAATATTTCATTATATATCAACGTCATCATTTTTAATGTGCCAGCAATCTGTTATAGATGCAATTTTTATAAAGTTCTGGATCTTCAGAAAAGCTTGTACTTGTAAAGTACTGCAGTCTCTGGGGTTGAATAATTTTGACTGCAACTGCATGTTTACAATAAAAACTGTTGTCCCCATTGAGTGGATATGCAGTATAAAGCCCCAATGAGAAACACTATGCAATGATGAATGTTTAAACTCTATTATGCTAGTGTATGTGGCTGTGATGAACTACAGCAGTGGTTACTTTGCTAGGATGTGACCTCATCTGACCACAAAACACTGAAAGAAAAAAGAAAAATAATAAAAAAAAAAAGATCAAAGATCCTGCAGCATTTGTGTGCATTAGAAGATTGGTTCGATATTTTATTATCTAACGCAATACAATTCTGAAATTCGTATGAGTGACCAATATACAAAAGTGTACAAATACATTTTGTGGCCAATATTCTCTGCAGTGTGTATATACTGCACATGACGTAGCAACCCAAGTCATCTGAGTATTTTATTAGCTCAAAAAAGTTTAAATATAGCATCTGATGGCATTCAGTCATTGTACCTACCTTCTTATTAGCCTCTATCTGAAAAGAATGTGTATGTGAAACAGTATCGAACAATAAATATTTTAAACAGTAGCATAAAACCTTTAAGTTGGTGTAAATTTTATAAAAGCACACTTTCTATGTTTTATTTGATTAGCCTATATTATTTAACCACTATATGAAGAGGCTTAACAATATCTGCTACAAATCTGGAATTTAAACTTTACATTTAAGTTTTTAAATGTTATATTGTATGTATCATCAATCAATTTGTTCTGTGTTATTTGTGACGCTGGACCACAAAGTCTTAAGTAGCACGGGTATATTTGTAGCAATTGTATGGGTCAAAATTATCGATTTGTCTTTAACGCCAAAAATCAGGATATTCAGTAAAGATCGTGTTCCAAGATGATATTTTGTCATTTTCTCTTACGTAACTATATAAAAACTTAATTTTTGATTAGTAATATGCATTGCTAATCCACTTCATTTGGACAAATTTAAAGGCGATTTTCTTAATGTTTACTTTTTGCACCCTCAGATTCCAGATATTCAAATAGCTGTATCTCGGCCAAATATTGTCCTATCCTAACAAACCATACATCAGTTGAAAGCTTATTTATTCCGATTTATTCTTTTTTCATTCGTTTTTCTTTCAATGTAAAAAAAAGGATGCGGATGAAAATTATCCATAGGTACAATGCTGTAAATGAAAACGTTTATGTTAAGTATAAGTCTCTTTCCAAATAAATAAATACAATTGGGGAAAAAGCTCTGACTAGTCTAAAGAAAGACATTTTGTATGCCTTTGTGTATTTTTGTATGTTTACGTATTGTACTGTCTATTGCATTTGTTTGAACCAACAAAATAAAAAAAAAAGGCCGTTTTATGAATGAACGGGATATGTGTCTCAGCAGCACACTGCCCTCCTCAGGACAAAGCGTGCACGGCGTGACATCAAAGTCATGAATTCCTCTGAAATGACGTCAGAGGGTCGCGCGGAGGGGGGCGCAGAGCGCCTATATAAAAAATTCATGCGACTTTGGCGCTTCACTCTACTAACCTCGGCCTGAACGGGTCACCCACATCAAAGCATCGAGGAGCGCCGCTTGTTACATCTTCAGTTTCCATCATCAACAGACTGTCTGCATCAGCTTACAGGTGTATCAACTCATCACTGAAGGTAAGGATGTAGACAACTTTATAAGTAACATTCTCTCATCTGAGTGATGACTAGATTCATGTAATATTGACGTGGTAGTTACTTCTCACATGTAATATGACTTTTGCGTGTCTACCTCCATTATACCTGTTTTGTGGTGAGCAGGACAGAGGTTGTCATGAGGGCGGCGTGTGTGATCATCTTGGCCTCTTTGGCGGTGTCCATGTCACCCGTGATCCAGTGTCAGGCTCTGCCGAGTGAGGGTGACCCGTCTCTGGATGAGCTGTTCCAGCGCGCAGAGAGTCTGCTGATCCGCTCCATTCTCACACAGATGGAGGACGAGAACAACGCCAACGGTGTCTGCTCACATCCACATTCTCACTGTCAAAAAAGAGTTATAAACTATTTTTTGTTTCTAGTTTAGACGTTAGTTCCAGCACTCTTATAAACGACTGCGATATAGTTCGTGACAGTTCATAGAGGATGTGTTCTTTTAACAATTATTTTTGTTTAAATGTCAGGTAATTTCTACCCAAACAATAACTATTTCCTCAACTACTGTTCCTTTATTTTTTTTTATTTTTTTTTTTTTTTGACCCCCTAAATGGTGTAATTTTTATGCTCAACTGACAATCAAAGTAAAAAGTGTAAAATTCCCATCTTTCTTTACATGCAATAAATGCAATTTGTGTATCTGTTAAAAGAATACATTAAGAAACAATTGCAAAAAAAACATAAAACCTGGAATCACAAGCACAAAGATGCAAAAGAAACCAATTATACACCGTAGAAATGATTCTGCCGAATTATTAGAGATTTTCTTCGTATTTATTTTGCGTCATAAAGACGAACAGAAATGCTCTACAGTTACAAAAGTTTTTATAAGTATGTGAATCTCCCTCTCCAGGAGAGCAGACGGAGTGGCTGGAGAAGAGACAGCACCCGGGCAAGCGACAGCATCCCGGTAAGCGAGAAAACGCGGACTACGAAGACGAGGCTTCCGCACTTCAGAAGAGACAGCATCCCGGCAAGCGCGATGAGGAGGAGGACAGCGCCAGGCTGAGGAGGCAACATCCCGGGAAGCGGCTGACTCTAGAGCAGATGATGCTGGAGGAGCCCACCGCGCAGAGCGAGCTGGCCAAACGGCAGCACCCCGGGAAACGCTACCTGATGCTGCTCCACAAACGACAGCATCCCGGCCGGCGCGAGCTGCAAGAGGCAGCAGGAGACTTTTCGGACCTAGCCAAGCGCCAGCATCCCGGGAAAAGACTGTGCGAGGACTGGGACGTGGCCGGCTGCGATCAAGCCAGCATCCTGCTCGAGCTTCTGGACAACGTCAACAAAAGTCGCGCCGAAGAGAAGAGGCAACATCCCGGGAAACGCTTTGAGTTAGAGGACGATCTCACGGAACAAGAGTAACTGTGAAAAAGAGTTTGCTTAGTTGTTAAAACGGATGAATAAGTAAGTGTTCATTGCTTTCCACAGCATCCGATTTATGGAAAACGCACCTGTCCCCATGTGTTTTACTGGTCGCTTTCACGTTTCTCGTTTCGTTCAACGAAGAGGGTGTTCAGGTAATCTTAATTGTTTTTAGTTTCTACACCAACTGTGCGCGTAATTGCGCGGGAACCCGCTGCGCGCGCACCGTGAGACCTGTTCCACATTCCACTGTAAAACTCGGGTTTTGTTCCGCACACAGCTGTGCTCCTCGAAGATGTTTGTCTCGAACGAAATGTCCCCTAAATAGCCGAACCTGATCCGTATTTGGCGTTTCGGGAATCATTTCACTAATGCATGGGAGCAGAAAACATCTCCAACCAGGTCCCCAAATCACGCAAATGCCCAGTGTAAATCTCCTTTGATTTGGTTCGCAAAACTATGAAACGGGTTGCCGAAATATTTTTCTACAGTAGCTTAATTCTTGCATGACTTGACCTGTACATTTTCATGATTTATTTTTGTTCTATTGATAAAGAGCATATAAATGACAATAATGTTGTACAATAAAATGCTTTCGATGCGAATGTCTGCTTTGGGGTTTGAGGTTTAAACGATCACAAGGAGGAAAAACATAAAGTCATGTAGTGAAATAATGCAAGAATGCATCAGATTCACAGTCAGTTCAGGACATGAAAAGATCAGACTCACACACACACTGTCGAAACAAGACGCTTGTTTCAAGAAAGAGACAGAGTCGTGGAGAGGCTTGGGTTTATTTTTATTTCAAGGCCGTTAATGCATAGACACAACATACCATTAAGATTTATAACTTTAATACAGTAGACTGTTCATCTGAAAATTATAGTTTACTAAACACATAGGGCATGTTGTTACCTGCTGTTAGAGAAAATGCAATATAAATTGAAAAATGTATTTTACACTATTTAATGGATTTTAAATGCCATTAAAGAGACAAATTCATGAAACAGTATAAATGGTAACAAAAAGGTAACAAACATACCATATTGTTTTACCCAACAGAATTTACAATGAATTAAAAATGATAAATTGACATTAAAAAATTATGTGACGGGTCATGTATGAAAAAAAATACCATATAGCTTTCAGTTAGTTAACACTCGTCTGAAATTCTGCCAGCGTTTATTGCGTCTACTTTTTTTATCTAATGTATTTTACAAAAATATGACGCTAAAGGAGGATGACGCTTAGTTAAGAGGACAGAATTCACAATACATTCTTATTTCACGCAGTTTTGATCTGGGTGTTTGAAACCATCACCCAAAACAGTCATCCCCGTCATCTCCTCTATATTAAAACGCTCGGGCTGCATACATTAGTCATAGTGTGATGCAGGACTCGACAATCACAGCTTTGACTTCAAGGAAGCAGCGGTCCATGGGGTGTCCTTTAATTAGCCTTTACTCTGTGAAACTCAAGCGTCTCCCTGCATCCGTCTGCTGCGCCGTGGGTGGATGTGATCCGTTCCTTCGCTCCAGTGTTCAGTCACACATCAACTCACCATCAAACAGCACAGGACAACACGTCAAGCTTATCACAAATTATAATCAGACTTTTATTTATTTATTGTGCCCCCCAGCTCAATCTGCCAACAGGATCACTTTAACTGACAAATATAATGTAAGAAGCATCAGAGACTGCAGTGATGTAGTTACATGACACCATTAAAAAGCTCAGTGTGCAAAACAAGGGTGAACATGATTTCACAAAGTACAACATTGTCCTGGAGCAACATCCTTGTTAATCTTGGAACAACATTCCAATCAACCAATTACAACTGAGGGATAACATTTTAGAAAATGCCAGTTTTAGGCTTATGATCAGCTATCAATTCCCTCTGATTTTAGGGAAAACAATATGGGTAAGGTTAGGTTTAGGGGTAGGGATTGGGTAAAGTCTATATTTTTGGACAGTAATGTTGATCCAGGATCAACAAAAGATGTTGATCCAGGAACATGTCTTACTTGGCAAAATCACGGTGACCACAAAACAAGCAGAAACTGACTACAAACACTACTGATGATTGCTGCAGAAATATTGTGCCATGATGGTAAACAGTTTTAATTCACATTAAAAGATCATATTCAATAAATCACAAGTGTTAAATTATGTTTGTCTGTGTTAAATGCCATCCCAGCTTCTGTGGCTGTTTTCATTGACAAGAAACCTTTCTGGGTAAATTATATCAGGTTTTGTCACTTCATTTTTATTAAAAACTCTAAAGCTGCATTTGGCCCAAGCCCAACTCTGTTAAGAGTCTCTTCGAAAGAGCTAACTAAATAAAAAAAATGTTCTTACAGTGTTAAAACCAGCACGATCTAATAAAACTTGCTTCAGGTATAAAGGGTTTAGGCATAGAGAATGTGTTGGAGGATCTTCTAGTATTAAAAACTTGGGTGTCATCCTCGAATGACCTATTCTATACAGCGGGCGCTAATTTTATGGAGTTTATTTATTGTATATAAACCCACTCGGTTTACCCTTTTGGTATTAATTTAGGAAGAAATTATTGGTTTTAAATCCATAGGAGGTACTGCACAGACTTCGAGATCCGCTAATAATGCTGCTTTTGCAGCAGAGTCTGCTTCCTCATTTCCTTTGATTCCACAGTGCCCAGACACACAACAGAACATTTTATTAAAATTATGATCCTCTAGTTCCAGCAGTTTGTGAAAAATCATTGTAAATGCTGGGTGATCATTTTTAAGGGATAACATTTCTTGAAGACAGGACTTCGAATCTGTAATTACAACAAAACTTCTCTGTTCTATAGTCTTTATGTGCAGTATAGTCAACATTTAAAGTGGATCAAAAACTTTTATCAAAGTTGTCCTAAAACCAAAACAATACCTGTTATTTTCTTAGGACAACCTTGATGAACTTTTTTTATCCACTTCAAATGTTGACTATTGTAGTCCAAACCCAAGATGATAGCATTTACTTCTGCTGTAAACTTGAACTGTGTTTGGGGTGATATTGATATTCTTCTTTTTTGGTGGCTGATCACAATTGCCAGTAATGCATGGTCCTCAGACTTTGATCCATGAAGTATTCAATTATAAATACTAGTGGCACAATTGCAAAGGTCTATGCATGGGCCATACAAAAAAAAAAAAAAGGAGTTTTCAGAATTTGTTGTGGGTGTATGGGATGGCCTGGATGTGAGATTTCCTGGCCTGAAATTTAGTCCCATTCCAGCCCTGTTCTACATGGTGGTTGTTCAGCCTTAATACATTCATTAGCTGACAAAATTTTAAGTGTAAAATATATTGTATTAACCTGTCAATATGATGTCAGGTCCAGTTACAATGGTGACACTCAAACGGGCAGTAATGGGTACTTTTTACTTAAGTACATGTCAGAGCCCATACTTCTTAAACTTGAGTTAAAAAAGTGTAGTCAGTACTTCTACTTTTACCAGAGTATTTTTAAACATATGTATCTACTTCTACTTGAGTGAAGGATGTGTGTACTTTTGCCATCTCTGATCACATGACAGCTGGATCTTTAATAATAAAAGCTTGCATATGGATCTGCCGTAACACTCACAATGACTAAAACATTATTTTGGTGACATTGGCACTGTCACAATAACTAGATTTTGAAGCATGAATGAAATGTTTTTGTGAGTTTCTACCTTTTACAGACAAGCAATAAGGTTATGACGTTTCAGCAAACAGTTGTGACAATTGCACTTACAGATGATAAAAGAAAATGTGCCAAAGCAATTGAGAAAAACTGTAATTTCCAATCTATTTTGTGTTCATTTTAATTCATAAATACAGTAATTTTTAAGCAATAGTTGAGTTAAATAAAACTACCAAGAAGCTGGGTACATTTAACCCAATCGCTGGGTTGTTATTTAACCCAGCATTTTTTTAGAGTCCATGTCTCTGCTATCTAAGGCTGTTCTGGCTTGAATATACTTTCATTATAATGTACTTTTTGATATACATACTTTCTGATATACACTTTTTTTCCATTCATGTCATTACCCAAACAGATTAGCGTCATCCTATCGTTATTGGCCTTAAAGGGATAGTTGACTCAAACATGTTGAACCTTGACCCTTATGTTGTTCCAAACCTGTAAGAATTTCATAAAATACAAATTAAGATGTTTTAATAAGTTTCTGTCCCTCCACTGACAGTCCATGCAACTTAACCTTTGAAGACCTTAAAAAGGTGTCATAAAGGCTTCATGAAACTAATCCATATGAATCTAACGGTTTAAGTCTTGTGAAAAGATACAATCACTTTAAATGATAAACAGATTTAATTTAGGGGGTTCCATCAATTAAACTTTTACATTTGTGTATCACAACGCTAGAACCTATAGTTCTTCAGCCCTGCTCCTGGAGAAACGCTGTCCAGCAGAATTCAGCTCCAACCCTAACCTAACATACATGAACCACATCATTAAGCTCTCCTTGATCACTTAAGACAGAATAAGATCAGTCTCTGTCTGCTGATAATGTGCTGGTGTCTAATCTTCTCACAGGCCTTACAAAATTGCTAGAAATGCTGGAGGACATTTTGTAAGATACACTACAGTAGCTGAGACATTATGATGATAAATTTATTTTTATTCTCATCTGATGCTTTTCTTTTAAAAGAAGACCTTATAAAATTAGATACCTGGGAATATGAGTCACACATAATTGCAAAGATCTTTAAAATGCTCATTTGCCCCACTTCTAATTAAATTCAGGAAATACTTTGTAAAGTGTGGGAGGTAAATCATATGTTTTTAATTAAGATACAAGATCATATTTGACAAATCAGGGATGACCCACTTTACTAGTGCATGATGTCAAAAAGTTTATTAGTAACTTATATATCTTGCAAATAACAAATTGTAGGAACTGTATTCAAACTGAAATGTTATAGGGGGTGATTGCAAGTAAAGTGGGCCATTTAAGCTTGATTGTACTGTGCTGAAAGGGAATACACTATTTGAGCAAATTAATTATCTTGTTTTAAAGGGACACTGTTTCTTTAAATAATAAAATAGCTTTGGCTGATGAAATATGATTGTGGTGGGTGTGGCCACAAGTCAAAGAAGGACTCCCTCATGTTGAAAGGCAGTCAGCCCTCTGTCATCCAGATTTTCATTTCCAATTTATAAGGTTGCTCACTAAAGGTAAACAAATATTATTGTTACAGTACTTGTTGTATGTGTTGCTGCAGGTAACAGGGATTAAAATAAAATAATAATAATAAAAAAAATTAGTTTTTCTTGTAAGGTGTTAAAATACTGCCGGCCCACTTTGGCTGAATGTGTTAGATAAAGTGAGCCAGTGGGTTTCAGGTAAAGTGAGCCAAGTATAATCTTTAAAATTTTACTCACATTCATTAAATAAATTAACATTCACTGGTTATTTTATAATAATCATGTGTAATTCACAGAAAAGTGAGTGTGCAGTCAGGCTGCAAACAAATGTACGGAGATCAGAAAGATCCAAAGTCAGAGGAAGGGTGGATCAAATGTGAAACATGTCATGCCTGGTATCATGAGTCTTGTTCAGAGGAGCATGGTATCTTGGATGATGACTCTTTCTACTGTGAACAGTGCTTCTTGAAAAACAAAAAGCAAACAGGCATATAGCCCTTGTTATATTTCAATTTCAAGTGCACAAAGGCAACATTTGTAGTTAAAGGTTTTCCACATATTAAGTTATTATAGCCTAGTTATTAATTGTTGTTAGCTTATATTTGTTATCGTCACATTTTTATACTTTGGTAATTTTTATCAGTATTCTGTTAAAATATTGCAAATTTAACGTTAACACACATTTGTTCAGTTGTTTTTCATTGTACTCATTATCTGAGTGAAAGTTTGTATTTTAAGCATCCCCCTTATATGTTTTTGGGGGGTTTTAAAACATACATTTGATGAATACAATTAAATTTTTGAATTGTTTTTAATGTAAAAGAATAATATGTGTTAATAAAGAGTTTTTAAAATTTCTAATCAATATGCAAAATTATTTTATTATAAATTAGGGACGGCCCACTTTAACAGACTATCTGGCCCACTTTACCTGAAAATAAATTTCTCTGGAGCTCATGATCTCAAAATGTTTATTGGTATATAACTTGCACATAACACATTTAATGAATTGTATTCAAATTGATATATTATAGCTGGACCTTAAACTTAACAAAGGTAATGAAGAAAAGAAAAGAAAAAAACATTTAGGTATCTAAATTATGCGTTTTACAAAAAGTGGCCCACTTTACCTGCAATCACCCATAAGTGGACTTTAAAGTTAACAAAAGTAATAAACAATTAAAAAACGAATAATAATAATAATAATAATAATAATAATAATAATAATAATAATAATAATAACAACAACAACAACAACAACAACAACAACAACAACAACAACACAGAAATTTCTAGTAAATCTAATGGCTTAACTTCACCTTAAGAATCCTTACATTTTATCACAGATAATATGCTAAAAATAAGCTAAGAGAACATTGTTTTGAGATTATTTTCTTAAAGTACTGTATGCATCTTCGCGTGTGATTTATGTTGAATTCGTTGAAAAAAATACCTTAACTAGAGTTATTGTTCTCCGAAGCACTAGGTGCCGATAGAGCAAAAGGGCATATTCAAAACTTCTCATGAGTTTCTGAGCTTCCGTAGCCAGTGTGTTTACACTTACGGCGTGAAACAATTCAGGTTCATATGAAATTGTTCGCCGGATAGTTTATTGCAGAGCGCACACGCAAATCTGCTCTATGGCGATCGAGAAACTGACGTGTTTTAAACAGGTGCAACGCGCCACAGCGACAGATTAGCTCGACTGTTTACATTGTGCGAGCGGGGATGTCGAGAGCAGAGGGCAGCGGCGCGGAGCTGCTCATGCGCACTGACACGCAGACTGCGGCTGCAGCTGCAGGCTGGAGGACCGAGATGAGAGAGAGACAGAGCGGCAGGACCGCTGGCAGGGTGGATGTCTACATCATCAGGTGTGCAATTTCGCTAGGCACTGGCTCTTTCACAGTCTGTACAATTAGTTATAGACCTACCTACTTCTATCTTCCAAAGATGCCACAGCAGCTGCCCGGTCCTGTTCCTGGACATCTACTTTCCTGCAAAGTTCAGCTCCAACCCTGATCAAACACACCTGAGTGAAGACCTGCAGGAGCACTTGATAATTACTGACAGCTGTGTTGGATCAGGGCTGGATCTGAGATCTCCAGGAACAGGATTGGGCAGCCCTCACTTAAAGTATTAACTTAATTGTTAACACAAATAAATCACACATACTGAATCAGAACAGTGAGTCTCCGGGAATCATGGGATAAATCATGTGTCAATATATAAACACTTCACATTTTTAAGAAAAACAAGCAGCATTGTTTTAATCACAGCAGAATCATAAGAGGACATATCTGGCAGTCTAATATTGTGGAAGACCTTTATGTCAAGAAGAGCCTAGAAACCACCGAACAATAGGACACAACATAATGCTATCATAAATGGTGAATACAATGGTGGAGCTCTTTTAATTTGGACCAGTCAGCAATCATTTAGCATCCACAAAAAAAAAAAAAAAATCTGGCAACACCTAGTGAGGACATGATAACAGTGACCTAGTAACCAGCCAGCACATCACAGCAGCCACCTAGCAACACAATAACAAACATTCAGAACCCCTTAGCAACGGCCCAACTAAACAAGCAGCACTCAAAGGTTCTTCAAAGTATGTTTTTTTTTCTATGGTGTGTCTGTAAAGGTGAAGTATAATGGTTGATCTTATTGTTCAAGATCTCCACATTGGTTCAGGTGAGTTTTTAATGTTGAAATGCTTTATCAGTCCTCAGGGAAAGATCTTCAGATCCAGGACTCAGCTGCACAGGTATCTGCTCTCACAAACCGACCTCCACCTGCAACTCAGCGACTTCGGCTTCTCTTCGGCATCTGATGAGCGCAGAGAAATGCTGCAAACTCGACAAAAGAGAAGAAAGCAGAAGGTGAAGTCCAGCCCGACAGAAGACTGTCCTTTGAGTGTGGTGATGATCTCAAACAAAGACACGGATGAGCATCAGGAGGAGACGAGAGAGACCGAAGAGCAGAATGAACCAGGAAGAGTGAGTCCGGCCAATCATTCACATCCAGCTATAAATGCAAGCCTGCAGTTTTCTTCAGCGAACCAACAACAAAAGTCATCAGAGATGAAAGAAGGACCGGAAGACGAACACACGACGAGCCTGACGCACATGGCGTGTGTGTCACCGTCTAGAAGCACAGACAGTGGTGAGTGTTTCTCCTCAACTCCGAATGAATGAAGTGCTGCTGGTCATTGAGATGAACATGTGTCGAACATAAAGTCTAAGTCACTGTTTACCTACATCATAAGAAGCTCTTAAAAGGCTTAATTCTTCCTTCCACATTTTAAATAGAGCAGAAAGTCTTAAATACTCAATGTCGTGACATTAAATTTGGCATGCAGTGCAAAAAAAATCTACCTCACTGCTTTACCTCAGTATATTTCAATACAAAAACATCCTTAACCCTTTAACTGTCACTCCCTATTTTGAATATAGACGTGAAAATGCATTATCCAAATTTTAATTTTTATAATTCAAGAACGAAAACATTTTATAATATGATTTAGATGTACAATTTCCATGATAATGCAATGTTTGATTTTAAAATGGCTTTCAAAGGATGAATTTTGAGATTTTAAGTCTTCAAGTGATATATAATTTCTTATGATTTCTAAAGCGTGATAGGGAAAAAAGGCAACGAAGAAAGTCTTTTTGTGAAAAAGGTCTGAACCCCTGTTATGATGTACATTTTTTGAGGTGCACTCTTGTCAGAAATTAAACTATTACTTTTCCTACATAATTTGTAACTCAACTACTTTCCAATGATATATAGTTTGTCATGATTAGATTAGGATTTATTTGAAAATGGTGACGTAAACGTAGGTGTCCCTGTGACGGGACGGTGACAGTTAAAGGGTTAAATCAAGATATACTTAGATGCCCATGTAAACTCTTGAAAAAATGAACCAATTTAAGTGAATAAATATCTGTCATTGGGAAATAAAAACTTGTTTTCCTTTTAAATCAAGTCGATTTTTTGAACCCATTGGCAGATATTTGTTGACTTCAAGTCTGTAATCTTTCTCTTCTTAGGCTTGAAATTATTTGCAGAAAAACGGAAAACAAGTCCATACTTCAGTAGAAGGAATGATGGTAGGTGACAGGTTTTATTGAGCCATACTGTGACCTAACCAGGTGTGATGTGATGAGAGCTGTGTTTTCCATGACTCGACACACACCGTGTTTAAAACTCTGCTTTCACACGGACTAAATGTCATGTGAACATGCTGAAATCATACAGTTCTCTTTTTCATTGAATTGAATTAACAGAACTAAATGAAATGATCAGATTGTAGTTGAGCTTGTGCAGGTATAGTCATGTACTTATTGTACAGGCAGCAGCAAATCTGAATCAGTCACTAAGTTTGTGGTCATGATACATCATCCAGCACTTTCGCTGTTAGCATTGACGCACAACCCGTTACATCATATCTGGTTAAGTACACACATGTATAAGACTCAAAAGTGATGAGTATAAAAGCTTTCTTCCTTAGCTCTCAGTCCCCCGAAACGCAAGGCCTTCAGGAAATGGACTCCGCCACGCTCACCCTTTAATCTGGTGCAGGAGACCCTGTTTCATGACCCGTGGAAGCTTCTAGTGGCCACAATCTTCCTCAACAAGACCAGCGGTACGCCAGCACATCCGTAATGTTATGTTGCCGACTCAGATGTACAGGTGCATTTCAATAAATTAGAATGTTGTGGAAAAGTTATTTATTTCAGTAATTCAACTCAAATTGTGAAACTTGTGTATTAAATAAATTTAGTGCACACAGACTGAAGTCTTTGGTTCTTTTAATTGTGATGATTTTGGGTCACATTTAACAAAAACCCACCAATTCACCAATGTCAACAAATTAGAATACTTACAATAAGAAAAATGGCCTTTTGGAAAGCATGTTAATTTACTGTACACGTCCTCAATACTTGGTAGGGGCTCTTTTTGCTTTAATTACTGCCTCAATTTGGCGTGCCATGGAGGTGATCAGTCTGTGGCACTGCTGAGGTGGTATGGAAGCCTAGGTTTCTGTGACAGTGGCCTTCAGCTCATCTGCATTTTTTGATTCTCTATGGGGTTCAGGTCTGGTGAGTTTGCTGGCCAGTCAAGCACACCAACACCATGGTCATTTACCCAACTTTTGGTGCTTTTGGCAGTGTGGGCAGGTGCCAAATCCTGCTGGAAAATGAAATCAGCATCTTTAAAAAGCTAGTCAGCAGAAGGAAGCACAAAGTGCTCTAAAATTCCTTGGTAAACGGATGTAGTGACTTTTGTTTTCAAAAAACACAGTGGACCAACACCAGCAGATGACATTGCACCCCAAATCATCACAGACTGTGGAAACTTAACACTGGACTTCAAGCAACTTGGGCTATGAGCTTCTCCACCCTTCCTCCAGACTCTAGGACCTTGGTTTCCAAATTAAATACAAAACTTGCTCTCATCTGAAAAGAGAACTTTGGACCACTGTGCAACAGTCCAGTTCTTCTTCTCCTTAGCCCAGGTAAGACGCCTCTGACATTGTTTGTGGTTCAGGAGTGGCCTAACAAGAGGAATATGACAACTGTAGCCAAATTCCTTGACACGTCTGTGTGTAGTGGCTCTTGATGCCTTGACCCCAGCCTTGGTCCTTTCCTTGTGAAGTTCACCCAAATTCTTGAATCGATTTTGCTTGACAAGTCTCTCAAGCTTTTCTTCTACACTTTTTCCTTTCCACTCAACTTTCTGTTAACATGCAATTTGGCAATGAATATTTGTGGCTCACCCTCCTTGTGAAGGGTGTCAATGATTGTCTTCGGTGTAACTGTCAGATCAGCAGCCTTCTGGATGATTGTGTAGCCTGATGAACTAAACTGAGAGACCATTTTAAAGGCTCAGGGAACCTTTGCAGGTGTTTTAAGTTGATTAGCTGATTGGCATGTTCTAATTTGTTGAGATTTGTTGAATTGGTGGTATTTGTGAGCCAAAATCATCACAATTAAAAAAAAACAAAGACTTAAACTACTTCAGTCTGTGTGCACTGAATTTATTTAATACACGATTTTCACAATTTGAGCTGAATTACTGAAATAAACTTTTCCATGACATTCTAATTTATTGAGATGCACCTGTATTACTTGAGCAGCAGTTCTAGGGCAGCATCACTTTAGTCCTTCATAAACAAGCTTATCCCATAATGCACTGTAAGGAGTTCTGTGGGACTCGAGAAAAATAATAAACATGTTTTACTGTAGACTGTTTTTTACAATATCTATGTGTGGCCAATAAAAGACACATTGTAGATGTGATGTGTTGATTTGTATTTCCTCACCTGTTTGACAGGTAAGATGGCGATCCCAGTGCTGTGGGAGTTTTTCGAGCTCTATCCCAGCGCAGAGGTGACGCGAGCGAGTGACTGGAGGCCGTTGGCTCTTCTCCTGCAGCCGCTCGGTCTCAGCACGCTCCGCGCAAAAACACTCATCCGATTCTCTGGTGCGTACCACCAACTGCCACTAATACAGCAAATTTCATCAAGAAAGTTCTTAAAGAGACAGTTCACTCAAAATGAACAGTGTGCCATCGCTTTAAAGAAATTTTCCCATTATTTACTCACTCTCAAGCCATCCTAGGTTTATATGTCTTTCTTCTTCTAGATTAACACAGTCAGAGTTGTTTTAAAATTTATCCTGGCTCTTCCAAGCTTTATAATGGTGGCGGATAGTAGGGCTGCACGATTTGGGAAAATTTTCATATTGTGATTATTGAGGTCAATATTGCGATATGCGATTGCGATTACAATTAAATGGTATTGGGGGCACAAAATGGGGGTTCATGAATTATGAGCTTCTAGAACATTTGACCTCTTAACTGAAGTTCTTTTCACAAATTGAACAAATTAAAACAGTATAAATAACAAAAAAATAAACACCGTTCTTTCTTAGTCTTATTAGTGCAAACAATAAATGCAGGCATAGTCAAAGTAGGCTACTCTCTTAATACTCAAAGTGCCAATAGAGACAGACTTTTTCAAGCATGATACAGAGGTATAGACAACTACACAACCTATTATAGTTTACATGCTAATAACAGCCTAGATATGTCATGTAGCCTAATGTGGGTGCATTGGGGAGTCGCTCTCTTAAAATTGCTTTTCAATGCGCGTGTGAGTCTTACTTTCGGTTTCATTTAACTGTTGCAGGAAGCGCTCGCCGATGCTGAGTATGCATTCTACAATTTGATTTCTTTATGTCTAAACGAAGACTTATAATATGGCGTGAGGCTCACAAACACATCTGTAATTATGCTTTGTTTTGTTTTGATATAAATTTGTTGTATTGCCATGTGATGTAGCAACTCTAATTGTCACTAATCTCAAATCCAAAATATCGTCATACAGAGGTAGAGTTTTTTTTGCCTACCAGATCAGTCTCCTCGGCACTCATCTTCGTTCTGGTCTCTCAGCGTTGCACACACAAGTGAACGTGCACGCATGCATGCCACACATGCACTGCCTATACTGAGAGATAAAACTTAAATCGTTTTATTTATTTAATCTTTTCTTTTGGTTTGTTTGCAGCATGGAAAATAGGCAAACTGTTCTCAGAAAGCATGTGTTCTCAAGTGCGCACAATTAGCCTAATATAAAATAATATAATCACAACAATCGCACAGGCTGACATTGTGATTGCGATACGATTAATTGTGCAGCACTAGTGGATAGTGACACTTATTTTGAAGCTCCAAAAAGCTCATATATCCGTCGTACAACTAACCCATACATCTCTGGGGGGTTAACACATGTCTTCTGAAGCAGATCCATGGGTTTTTATAACAAAAATATTTCTATTTTTAAAATTATAAACTCAAATCACTGACTTCCATCAACGGCCGTATGCGTGTTCACTTGGAAGAGCCAGGATAAATTTGAAAACAACTCTGGCTATGTCTTCCGTCTGGAAGAAGAAAGTCATATACACCTAGGATGGCTTAGGGGTGAGTAAATCATGGGGTAATTTTCATTTTTGGGTGAACTATTACTTTAAGAGGCAAAAAAAAAAAAACAGAAAACACAAAATGAAAACCTGCAGCTCCTGACAACATATACTGAGGTCTTTTGAAGCAAGCAACAACAGTGAGAATTCAGCTCCAGGATGTTTGTCTGAAGCTCTGGTAATAATGTGCTAAATAATCTTCAGTTTATCTTTTGCTTCATAAGTTCTCAATACACCGTCAAGAGTCACACGTAGGGCTGAGTATCGTTCTAAAATTTTCGATGCCGATACCTTGACTTTGATACTTGTTCCTGAACAATACTTTTTTAGATGCCAATTTTATGACATTTACACAGACTCAAACACTCATGAGCCTCTGCAAAAAGGGACAAAATATATCCAACGCAATAAATCAGTAAAAATAATTTTAATAAAGCTCAAAAAGTTTTTAGTGTACACATCTGTTAGGCTACTTTTGGTCATGTAGTATGGACAGAGATCTTTTCTGAAACACCAATATGGATGAGGATTGTTTTCACTTTTAAACAAAAATGCAACCGTGTAAACATAGCCTTACATTTAAGGGCGTTGGAGCCACATCTCTGAGTATAACTAGTGTAAACTAGTAGGTGTGTTTGACTTGATGCGGCTCTGCGTAGGTTAGGACCGAGAGAGCACTTTCGTATGCTTTCGAATTGCTCTCGCAGATGTCAAACACCAATCAATCTGCGCAGCCCTGCTTCGAGTTGAGATTAACCCCTTAGGGATCAAAGTTTGGTACCGAACGACAAGGCGTTTTTCAATACTTGATCATATGGAGGCAATTTGGTTGGTCTAAAAAGTATCGAACTCAATACCCAGCCCTGCACGTATTAATTTTGTTTTCTGTAATGGCTTATTTCACTCTGAGTTACAGCAACCGTTGACCTGAATTTTCTGAAACACCAAGCACCATGAGTGCTGAAAATCATCTTAACGATTTGAATAATCCATGAGCAATATAAAGACTGGTGCTATTTGATACCATATAATCACAATATATAATCAAAATGATTATGCTGCTGATATAAAATTAGTTGAGATTGTTACTTGGTGTATTAGACATCTCATGACTCTGTGACATTATCTTGTTTGTCAGATGAGTATTTGAGTAAATCATGGCGGTATCCCATCGAGCTCCATGGCATTGGGAAATACGGCAATGACTCGTACCGTATCTTCTGTGTGGAGGAGTGGAGAGAGGTACAAACACTACAACTCATCATATGAGCAGCGACCGCCACGTGCAGAGGGTTGATGTGTGTTTGTGTTTGTCCTGCAGGTCACTCCAGACGACCACAAGCTCAATGACTACCATGCCTGGCTCTGGAAAAACCAGGAGCAACTAGGAGTGTGATTTTAGCTAAACTTCAGGATATTTTAATAAATCAATGTCTGCAGTAGCATATGTGAATCAGTGTGACTGTACCAGTGAACTCGCCAAAGATCAGCCGCTCGCTTTCTACCCAAAATATGAGATGTTCCTATTGTTTCTTCATGTTTGTTCATCAGTTCAAGAAAAAATGTTGTGTTAAATGTTGTGAATAAATGAACTTTTTATCTTTTGTAAATGCTTGGATTTAATGAAGTTTCATGGATTGACAGCTTTTCAAGTTTTAAATGTGAAATGGTACTAAGAAACCATTTCCCTTTTTGTAATATATTTTCGGAGAGAAAGTATTTAATGAGGGTACACATGTAGACGGGACGTAATTTCATCCATCTGTTTGGATAGGTCAATATCACTGTAGGGTGTCTTTTGGTGTCTTGTACTCATTTGCCATAACTTAACATAAAAATAAGCGTGAAAGGGTGTGTTATATTCCGTAGCATTTGTACATTCATAACAAAAGTATTACTTGGCTCTTTAGATACATTTTATAGATATATATATTTTTTTTTAAGTTTTGTGTAGGAGGATGTGTGCCATTTTGCTATGTCCCATGCACTGCCTATTACATCTGAATGAGAGTAGAATATAGTCAAATCATAAAATTTTCCTATATATTTTGTTAAATGAGAGAAACTCCATTTAAGTGTATTGACCATTTGGTAATAAAAACAATATTTTTTATTTAATAGAAAATGAAGAGTTTGTCCTTTAGTGACATCAGGACAACAGATTTTTGTTTTATTTTTTGTCTCTTTAGTGGCGAGAATTTTAACGCCTGAGGTGAGTAAGTTGGTGACTTTTAAATTGACAAATTGTCTTCGTATGAGCTGGCTTACTGGCTTTTCCTAAGATTAACATGTCCACTCTGTCAGCATAAAATATGCCAGAAGTGATTAGAATACAGTATTTTCAAAATATGTAAGTTTAAACATGTCAAATTCTCATCCAACAACCAGACTATTTAGCTAGTCACAGTTTGTTGTTCATTGTTCTAAAATGTACACATGACAGGGTGGACATAGCATTCAATTGTGGTTAATATTGCTAAAAACTAAAATAAATGAATTGGGGTGGGGGTTGTATATCAGTGTGATTGGGAATGTAATTATATATTTTTTCGAAGATTAATAGATGTTTCTTTGTCATATTTTGGCATGCTTTCTGTGTTCTGCTCTATGTGTCCACCCTGTCATCTTGATATTTTAAAATAACTTTTAAAGTAATGATTTAATCATATCTATATAATCCAGTGTGTCCAATAACTAAATGTGGGGGCAATAACATGCAAACACAAAGCATCCAAATATCACTGTTTTCTCTAAACAAGAAAAATACATGTGAGAATTGTATGTTTCTTTAAAGGAACATTCCACTTTTTATAAAATAGGCTCATTTTCAAACTCCCCTCGAGTTAAGCAGATGAGTTTTACCGTTTTTGAATCCATTCAGCTGATCTCCGGGTCTGCCATTAGCACTTTTAACATAGCTTAGCATAAATCATTTAATCTGATTAGACCATTAGCATCTCGTTCAAGACCAAAGATTTTCGATATCTTTCCTATTTAAGATCGACAGAAAATGAAAAGTTGCGAATTTCCAGGCTGATATGGATAGGAACTATACTTTCATTCTGGCATAATAATCAAAGAACTTTGCTGCAGCACCATGGGTAATTACATTCTCAATCACACTGATATACTACCCCCACCAGCGCTATTATGCAGTGCCTGAAAAAATAGTCCCCAGCTAGGTAAAAAGTTCAATCAAAGGTCCTTAATTATTACGCCAGAATGAGAGTATACTTCCTATCCATATCAGCCTAGAAAATCACAACTTTTCATTTCCTGTCGATCTTAGTACACAATGTAACTACAGAAGAGTCAAGTTTTAGGAAAGATATCAAAAATCTTTGGTCATTTTTGAACGACATGCTAATGGTCTAATCAGATTCAATGATTTATGCTAAAAGTGCTAACAGCAGACCCGGAGGTCGGCTGAATGGGTTCAAAAATGGTAAAACTCATCTGTTTAACTCTAGGGAAGTTGGAAAATGAGCCTACTTTCAAAAAAAGTGGAGTGTTCCTTAAAACACCGGGTTTATATAAAATCTTTTATGTATTTATAATTTGAAAGCAAACAAATAACCATGTTAAGGAAAGGGACATATTACCTTTCAGAAAATATAATTTGCATCTTAATAATGCAACGAAAATGTATTTAACATGTCCATGACAGGGTGGACGTTTCATATGGTTTATTTTTCGAATAATAGCCTTTTAATAGCCTGTTAACTTTAAAAAGTAAGCGGTAAGCTTCCTCTTCTCTTGCGTGGAGTTCATATTCCAAATATTGTACCTATAAAACAGTTCAAGTAGTTTCAAACAGTCTGTATTGTAAAGTCGTGTAAGCAAGTCAATGAAATGGGTTTTTAATTAAATCATAATGTCTTCCACCCTATCAACAGGTGATAAAACAACAAACATAATTCACATTAAGGCCGGCAGAACTCATGCCCACATCTTAGCCGTCTATCGTTATTAGGGCATATTCACATTAGACAAAAAAATAAATATGACAAACAAGATAAATAGAAGCTGTGATGAAATATTTTCATCTAAAGCAGAAGGTAAAGCATGCAGACACAATATGATCAGTGCATTAACCTGTGCTGAAACTAAAAACATCTGTCAAAGAAATGACTGGAAGGCCACATGTGCTGAATCTGCAGCTACAGTACACTCAGCTCAATGGTAAATCACATTCATTACTGTATTCTACCAGTTGCATATTTAAAACAGGGCTCCCACAGACAGACAGGGAAAACCACTGGCTTCCAGTGTTTTCCTGGTCATGATATTGAATAAAATCTCAATAATTAATAGACATTTTCTAGTTGTGCTCAGTAGAAATTGCGCTTGTGTAAAGTAAAACTTTAAAGCCACAGTGATGCCTTATTTGACAAATCTGCTGAACAAAAAGTTATAATGAAAATTCAATGATTGAAGTGTGTGGGAACCCTGTTAAAACTGTTTTGCCATACACGTTCGATACACTACTTTAATGCACACACACACACACAATCCTAGTTTGAGAGCAAACACACCGGACATCTTCAGTGAAAGTGCTGCATTAATGCATTTTGGGAATGTCGTGTCAAAAACGTCAAGCTTGTGTCAATTCTGAAATCTTTAAAATAAATTGTTTTATGCATTGGGACGGATTTATAAAAATGAACACAGTATCCATGGATAAATGGGCATAAATGACAATAATGTAGCAGGAATGCCAATATGTCCATGCCAGTATGTACAGTAACGCTACCTGAATGGGTTGCATACAGTACGTCTCTCAGGGTTTGGCCAAACATATCCATTACTGACCGTGTGGAGTCTCATAAATACAGCAGCAGTTGAACTGTTGAAACACAGTGTTATAAACGAGCTGATCAGCGTCACCATTATCCACAGAGCTTTAATCAGCAGGATTGCCATTGCCACTCCAGCCCGGTGCTAAACGTCCCTGATTGACATGCATTCCCCACCAAACCCAGAGCTTCACGTTTTAGTGGCGTCCCCCCGTCTGAGTCTCTCAGCATCCAGTGCATTAGCGTCCTTTAAGAATTCCATCCAGCACGCGGTCGCCCTTCTCTGACAGCCAGTATCCGGCCATGGCAGCCACTCCTCCGATGAAGATGGCAGTGAACACCATGTCTCCTTTGGCGGCTAGAGTAGCAAGAGCGCAGATCACCACGCCGAAGAACATCTGCTGGAGCACCAGGACCTCATCATCCGTCATGTCGTCAAACAAACCCTTCTCTGGGCCCGCTGCGAGGACACAGACCGAGGTTACACAGCATGTTTTTCTGGGCAAGCGCATGAGAAAACTGTTTCTGAGACTGTGGCGGCATCTAAATTGCCATAAATCACCCTAAGCAAAATGAAGAGTGCACTGCACATCCTTCAAGTATTCTCCTGGTTGAAATGTAATTTTACATTAATTCTCTCTCGTTCACTTCCTGAATGATACAGGAACACAGACGTTTTAGCAGTGCTAAATGAAGTGCACAGAATGTGCATCAGGTGTGTTACTCATGCTTTACCCGTGTATGATGATACTCCTGAAATGGCTTCATTAGCAGGCCTGCCAAACCTTGAACATTTTTTTGAGTACTACCCAGATGTGGGGGTTGGGGGGTGGAAGGCGAGTCTGCAGTTTTCCTGCGGAATTGGGCTACTTTCATTCTGTTGCCACGGGTTTCATGTCCATGGGTTGAAGCGACTAGAGCCCGACCGATATGGGTTTTTTGAGGCCGATACCGATATTAGGGAGTAAAAAAAGACCGATAACGATATATCGGCCAATATTTTTGTGTAGGCTATTTTATAGTACAGTACTAATACTTTTCATTTCTGGGTCCAAACTTTTGACTGGTACTGTATATAGGCTAGAATACAGTATATACATAAACAGAATATATATATATATATATATAAAACACATTTTTATCAAATGTGGTGATCAAACACTTAAAATGATGTGATAAAAATATGTAATGGAGGCAGGGTATTTAACAATTTAACAGTAAATACAAAATGAGCCTGACATTAGTGCACTTAACAGTACAATTCACATCACTTATTAAAAATAACTTTAAAATACAAATAGTACTCTCTAGAGAGAGAGAGAGAGAGAGAGAGAGAGAGAGAGAGAGAGAGAGAGAGAGAGAGAGAGAGAGAGAGAGAGAGAGAGAGAATAAACTTAAAATTAAAACTACTGCCAAACAAACAAGGGCAGATTTCTACACAGAACATGAGGTTTCGTATTAAAATAGTCATATTGAAGTTTAATATTCAAAGACACTAGGCTATATCTCGATTTGATTTAAGTGTACTGACCTGTTTTTTTATGTATTCATAAAAATGACAGATTCCGTGAACATCCGCGGCATACTGTAAATTCTGTTTTTATGATTGAATTCCGTGCTTCTGTCTGCATCGCGGGAATCAAAGGGGTCTACTAATGTAGCAAACGAGTATGATAAGCTCACTGTGAGAGCACAAGATGGGGACACTGTTTATTTACTTTATAGCTGTGGTGTACTGCTACAAATGTATACAACATATCCACTTCTTTATCAGCTGATGCGCATCATTCAGTAGTGTCCTGCCAAAATTATGACAGTCCACCACATGAATAACTAATTCAATTGCATATGAATGAATGCAAACATTCCCCAATGAGGCCAGGACCGTGGCGCCGGCTTCCTTTGAAATGTGTTTGACGATCGCACCTAATGCGCCCGTGCCCGCTCTGTTATTTGCCATTCGCTCCTCCACCCCAGATACTATGAGTTCATACTCGAGAGCCTGCCAGAGGAGGAACGCAGAGCGTTATAATAATAATTATTATTGATTAGGCTACTAAGTTCTGGGACGCGGCGTCATATAAACAGTCCGACGATCAGCTCCGGATACCACATGTGCAATGATGCGCAGATCAGCTCTAACGTCTCTTTTTAAAAATATAGCCATCCATTCATCATGTCATCATGCAAAACTAAGAATTGGAATCAGTGTAATGTGACGATCAAATATAGATGCAAGTGGTTGGCGCGCGGATAAACTAAAGCAGCTGACTCAGGCGCATCTCTACACCCTGACTGCAGGACATCCTAATATGGGCAAAAGCATCCAGCTATCACTGTAACTAAATAAGATAGAATCGATTTGCTTTTGAATGATGAAATATTAAAACAAACACTTGACTGCGACAATATACAGTATACCTCGGGTATTTTTAAAATAAGGAAGTATATTTATAATCCATTGCTAATCGACATAGCCTTTATTACAGTACAGAATATATATTTCTGCCTCATTTTGTGATAAGAAGCCACATAAGATCACAAACGTAAGTTACTTCTAACATGTTATAATGTTCTCCTTTGTTAGAGAAATGCTTCTCATTACAAGGAAAGATGTTTGTCGTGTGTTGCACATTTTAAGCGGGGAGGCGTTTCCTCATATCAGAGCATAGACTCACGGACACACAAACAGAGCCAGTTTGGAGAGAAGTAAAATGCAAGGAAATTACTTAAACGCAAAATCGAAAGAACCGCTCTGACCAGTCAAACGCTTCTTCTTTTTCTGTTGCTTAATTGTCATAACCTAGTTTTTGCGTAGTTTAGAGTGACAAATCGTACCAGCGTACTTTGAGGTCAAAATGCATATCCACTACGCAAAATGTGTACAGGTTGGCAGGTCTGCATTAGTAATACTTTCTCTCAAGTTCTAACACTGTTTGAGTACCAACTAAACT
Organism: Cirrhinus molitorella; assembly: GCA_033026305.1. NCBI lineage: Eukaryota > Metazoa > Chordata > Actinopteri > Cypriniformes > Cyprinidae > Cirrhinus > Cirrhinus molitorella. The sequence continues at coordinate 34,367,821 of CM065125.1, read as the reverse complement.
ACACAGTCAACATTTGCACTGATGTTCAACTTATTTGGTCCCCAACCCTCTGCACTAGTAAAGAGATGATGCTGTAATGTGAAGAAACTCTGCTGTAGTGCCTTACTACATACCAAAAAAGCACTTCCCCAACAGCAGTATGCACATTTAGGGTGGAAGTTTACTCACTCGGTGGCAGATTCTCCACACAAATGCTGTCCCGTTGAATGAATCCCTCGGCACACTCGCAGCGGAACGAGCCCTCCTCATTAATGCAAGCTTCGTTGAGTCCTGGGCATGCAATGGCTCTCTCTGAACACTCATCGATGTCTGAGAAAACCAGAGAGAGACTTTGAACTCAAAAGCATCAAACAGAAGCTCCAGAAATTAACCATAAACACACACTAACCCAGACACTTTGCTCCAGTGAGTCTGAACCCTCGAGCGCATTTCTTACAGCGAGCAGGTCCGCTTCCCATACAGCCCACACAAGCCTGATCGCAGCCTGCGCACACAACTGTATGAGCACACACTCAAACACACAGCACACATTAGTGAGCGTTAGCATCAGACTGACCTCTGCATTCATAAGAGCCCTCTGTGTTGAAGCAGTACGTGTTGGATGGACAGCGAGCCAATTCAGTGCCGCATTCATCCACATCTGCAATAAACACACATACACAGTGAAAAAAACTCGGAATACTATGGTAAACTGATGACAGAAGGCAGAACATGTGGAATGTGGTCATGTGGAAACAATAATTTAGTAAATTGTGTCATTATTTGCTCAGCATAATATTGTCTTTGAAAACTTGACAAACACTCCAGTTTTGGTCACAATTTCCGAAAAAAAAAAAAATATTGGGCCAAACATCCTTCGCAAGGCACGGAAGCATACCCGAGGGTCGCCTGAGCAAGGGCCTTTTGACGTGCTGTCACGTTTTGGGCAGACACATAAATTTGTGGACTTTACAAAACTTTACTTTTACAAAAACAAAGAAAGAGACTGCAGGCCCGCTTACCCTCACCTTTTTGGGACAGGCTCGGCAGGGCAAAGACCCTGGAACCTCAGAATTGAAAAAATAAGTATTTTAGAAAATTATTTTACATTACAACTAACATAACACAGGGTTCGTACAGAAAATGCAAAATGAAATTCCAGGACTTTCAAGGACTTTTCAAGCACTTTTTTGATTTTCAAGGACTAAAATCAGACATCTCACTTATCAAACAATATCATTATTATCGTTCAAATCATAATAAACTAATAAAACAAAATGGTAAAAAAAAAAAAAATAAATAAAAGCATGCAATGACTGTGGCAACTTTAACATTTGAATCAAAGATGAACTGACTTTAACTGACAATTGTGTTACTGTTGTCCTTTTGCATTGTTGACACCATTTTCCCGTTTAATAATTTATAAGCTTTTATGACACAGTCTGTATTGTTTAAAGCGCTTTCCTTATTCAAACAGATTTTTTTTTCATGAATATATGATTGACCTGAAGAATGAAAGCTATATCATACACTTGGAAAATTATGATTATTTTGGCATTTGAGTAATCTGATATTTTTTAGTAATACAAACAGACCTAAGTGAAAAACAAGCTTTAGTATGACTATATTTATATATAACAATGAGGCAATAATAATTGGTTCAGATTAAGTATCACATTTTTTTATTAAACAACACTGATAAAAAACATAATGTAATATGCCTACACAAAATATGAACAAAAGTAACTTTTGAATTATAACAAATACCTGAGTACATTATGAATTATAACAAATACCTGCAGACGGCGCCAAAGACCTGTTGATGTTTCACTTTACAGCGTAATTCAAGGACATTTAAATCTATTTAATTTTAATATCTGACCACATGCAAACTCAGACAATTCGCATATTTAGAAATATGTTGAAGTATTCTCCTGTGTTGGCATGGGTTTATAAATGAGTGAGATAACGCACCCGGTTTTGCCAAATTAAGGTAAATCAACCCAAACTCATAGCATATGAAGAGGAAGAGTTTGTTGATGGAGCTGCTGAGATGGAGACTTGCTGCATGCTTGTAAATGACAACAGTGCAACACAAAGCACGTCAAACAGATTTTACCACAAATTCAACTTTATACTGACATCGCAAGACTGATTTTTACCTCAAGAAGTATCAGTCACGTTTAATATTGCGAGATCTCATGTGCTCCTGAATTGGCACTGTATTTGTATCAGAGGTGCTGCATTGTAAATTTTGCATGAAAAGACTGTTTTTATTAACACTAATTTCATATATACTGCCTTATAAAATGTAAGTACTTCTCAAGTACCTTCTCAAAAATATGTCTGTTTTCAAGGACTTCAATTTCAAAAAGTCAAATTCACGTACTCCAAGCACCTTGTACAAACCCTGATAACAATACTAACATTTATTGCTGTCTTTATTTCTTTATTTTATTTTATTTTTATTTTATTATTATACCATTTAACTTTTATTTTGAAGGAAAACCGAAGGAAGCACTTCTCATTACAAGTACAGGAAGATAGTTGGCACATGTTGCATTTCCAAATGCACATTAAAGCGAAAATCAAAACTCAGGGCAGATGCATTTACCCCATGAACCACTCACAAGTAAATGAACACAGCACTGCGCTTCACTCTGAAACGAACAGCACGTTTGTGAATTTATTATCGCACTGAGCCATATCATGATTTTGGTTTTATTTTGATTAATTATGTATGCCTACTTAATAGCTCTACATTACACCTGACAGACTCAATGTGTCAATGGCAGGGTCAATGTGTGCTTGTGTTGTAAATCTCCATTTGTGTTTCATAGAAGGTCATATGGGTTTGACACAACATAAAAGTGAATAATTAACTACAGATGTTTCAACTCTTGCTTCAAATCAGTGTCAGATAGTTTGAGTAGGAAAAACCAGGAGAAGCCAGTTTTTGCAAATATGATTTCATATAATATGACTGATTGCTTGAACTCACCTACACACTTGTTGCTGTGAAAAATCCATCCAGGTTTGCAGTCCAGACACTTGTTGTCTTGTGGACCTGTGCACTTTTTACAGGAATGATGGCAAGCTACATACAACAGAGAGTTATTTGAACATACACTCAAGATCCTTATTTGTGACCCTGGAGCACAAAACCAGTCTTAAGTAGAGGGGGTATATCTGTAGCTATAGCCAAAAATACACTGTATTGGTCAAAATGATTGATTTTTTTTATGCCAAAAATCATTAGGATTTTAAGATGTGTGTTCCATGAAAATATTTTGTAAATTTTCTTACCATAAATATATAAAAACTTAATTTTTGATTAGTAATTTACATTTCTAAGGACTTAATCTGGAGAACTTTAAAGGCGATTTTCTCTATATTTAGAGAAAAGATTTTAAGATAATTGTATCTCGGCTAAATATTGTCCTATCATAACAAACCACACATCAATGGGAAGCTTATTTCTTCATCTTATAAATCTAAATTGACCCTTGTGACTGGTTTTGTGGTCCAGGGTCAAATGTATAAATGATGTTAACTGAGTAGGTCAACTGTGGTTCAGCATTTATTTATTTGTGAGATACTCCTTTAAACCTGTTTCAATCAAGCCTTGTTCTAGATAAAGTGGATTAAAGCTTATCAGAAAGTATAAATGTACATCACACATAGAGAATTTACAAATCACACCAGTGATCAGTTTCTGCATGACGTTTCCCATAGACTCATGAGTGAGGTTACCTGAGCAGGGTGGCTGTGTGTGATTGGAGCTCTTCTCTCTGTAGTATCCGTCAGCACAGTCCTGACACAGGACGCCCGAGTATCCTGGGTCACAAACACAGTCTCCATCTCCCAGACGTGTGCCCTCACCCTCACAGCGGCCCAGACCACCACACACTCCTCCAGGACCTGACGGACACTCTGTAATCACACACACACACAGCAATAAGCACAGAAACAGGCAACTCTGCTGATATCTGCATGTAAAAACACCATACAGGCATAGGCAAGGATAAACTGTAATCCAGGTTTGAAGGGATAGTTCACCCAAAATGAACACATGCCAGTTATTTACTCGGCCTCAGCTGAAATTGTGGTTCTTAATGATTTATAAAATACACGTCAGCAACTACCAGAACTTTGAAAGTCAAAACATATACAGGCAACACGGTTCATGGTTCCCGGTGGATATATTGAGGTCTTATTAAGCAAAACTATCAGCTGACAAGATTTAAACATTTCCTATTTAAATAAAACAATTCAAAACATTATTAGCCTTAGGCAAACAGTCCGGAGTCACATCCAGTTATCATTCTTTTGAACCGGTTGTTTTTAGTGAACTGGATGAACCAAATTGGATCTGACACAGATCTACTGAACACTGATATGCGCATGTGTGAATGAAGGTGCCAAATGAAAGTTTGCATGTTTTCTCATGGTTAATGTAAAAATGTTAGCTGTTGAAGACCAGTTAATTCAATTTATATGCTTTATGCATGTAAAAAAAAAATCCACATTTCACACCATTATTTTGTGCTTTAATACTGGGTTCCCATGGGTCATCCACTGGAGAAATGTATTTAGTGCCATATATGGTCGACATGCAAACAGTAAGGTGAACTGGTATACACACACACAATGAGACAGCAAATCCTACAGTGTTTCCTCTACATTCCCAGTGTCCCCACAGGATTTTCTGAGACTGTAGTGGGTGCACATTGATTCACATTCTTGGGGGTTTTGGGGTATGCCCCCCCATGTAAAGAAAATTTTGTTAATTTTACATTTGAATGCAAAAATCTGGTGCATTTCGAGAGCGGAATCAAGTGACTAGATCAAAATGAAGAATTGTGTGCTCTTGTAAACAATTTTGTGCTCTAGTAGTAATTTATTTATTGGTTGCATAGATGTGAATGTGATGGTAGGGCACAATTTTCGCTACATACATTCTTATAAAAGCTACAAATGCTATTGTCAAGTGCAGGGAGTGACTTTCTCCTTGTCTTTTGTTGTTTGATTATCATTAACTCTGACATTTAATTCAAGAGACAAGATGAGACAAGAGATTTTTAAAAAATTCCTAATGACTAAATACATGACTGCATGGTCTGCAGGTGCATTTTGAATTGTTTGAACTTATCTTGTAGGCTACTCTCTCAATATTCAAAGTGCGTGTGTGTGTGTTTTACTTTCGGTTTCGTTTTAACAATCGCGCGAAACTCTCAATGGTGCTGAGCGTGGAGAAGGAAAGTGGGGAGGACCCAAATGGGATTTTGAAAAGTGTGGGGGGGGGGGGGGGGGGGGGGGGGGGCATGTCGCCCCTGTCCCCAGTGGAAATTACGCCCCTGCTTGAACGTGGTAGGACCCTTGCAGTCTATGGAGGGAACACTCAGATTTCATAAAAATAACTTAAACTGTGCTTTGAAGATGAAAAAGAAGGTCTTATGGGGTTGAAATAAAATTACTGTGAGTAATTAATGACAGAATTTTTATTTTAGGGTGAACTATCCCTAACTAAGTCAAATGCAGTCATCAGGCTGTACCTGTTAACTAACTGACAGCTTTAAAGACTGGGTGTTAAAAGTAGATGATAGAAAAGCAAAAACTAAATGTGAAGAAATAAACATACTGAATGATGAACTTGATGACAAACAGAAAATCGTTTAACCCCTGAAAGCATAAAAAGCATTAAAAACAAATTACAGGTCCTTCTCAAAAAATTAGCATATTGTGATAAAGTTCATTATTTTCTGTAATGTACTGATAAACATTAGACTTTCATATATTTTAGATTCATTACACACAACTCGAAGTAGTTCAAGCCTTTTATTGTTTTAATATTGATGATTTTGTCATACAGCTCATGAAAACCCAAAATTCATATCTCAAAAAATTAGCATATTTCATCCGACCAATAAAAGAAAAGTGTTTTTAATACAAAAAAAGTCAACCTTCAAATAATTATGTTCAGTTATGCACTCAATACTTGGTCGGGAATCCTTTTGCAGAAATGACTGCTTCAATGCGGCGTGGCATGGAAGCAATCAGCCTGTGGCACTGCTGAGGTGTTATGGAGGCCCAGGATGCTTCGATAGCGGCCTTAAGCTCATCCAGAGTGTTGGGTCTTGCGTCTCTCAACTTTCTCTTCACAATATCCCACAGATTCTCTATGGGGTTCAGGTCAGGAGAGTTGGCAGGTCAATTGAGCACAGTAATACCATGGTCAGTAAACCATTTACCAGTGGTTTTGGCACTGTGAGCAGGTGCCAGGTCATGCTGAAAAATGAAATCTTCATCTCCATAAAGCTTTTCAGCAGATGGAAGCATGAAGTGCTCCAAAATCTCCTGATAGCTAGCTGCATTGACCCTGCCCTTGATAAAACACAGTGGACCAACACCAGCAGCTGACATGGCACCCCAGACCATCACAGACTGTGGGTACTTGACACTGGACTTCAGGCATTTTGGCATTTCCCTCTCCCCAGTCTTCCTCCAGACCCTGGCACCTTGATTTCCGAATGACATGCAAAATTTGCTTTCATCCGAAAAAAGTACTTTGGACCACTGAGCAACAGTCCAGTGCTGCTTCTCTGTAGCCCAGGTCAGGCGCTTCTGCCGCTGTTTCTGGTTCAAAAGTGGCTTGACCTGGGGAATGCGGCACCTGTAGCCCATTTCCTGCACACGCCTGTACACGGTGGCTCTGGATGTTTCTACTCCAGACTCAGTCCACTGCTTCCGCAGGTCCCCCAAGGTCTGGAATCGGTCCTTCTCCACAATCTTCCTCAGGGTCCGGTCACCTCTTCTCGTTGTGCAGCGTTTTCTGCCACACTTTTTCCTTCCCACAGACCTCTTGCTTGAGGGTGTCAATGATGGCCTTCTGGACAGCAGTCAGGTCGGCAGTCTTACCCATGATTGCGGGTTTTGAGTAATGAACCAGGCTGGGAGTTTTTAAAAGCCTCAGGAATCTTTTGCAGGTGTTTAGAGTTAATTCGTTGATTCAGATGATTAGGTTAATAGCTCGTTTAGAGAAACTTTTCATGATATGCTAATTTTTTGAGATAGGAATTTTGGGTTTTCATGAGCTGTATGCCAAAATCATCAATATTAAAACAATAAAAGGCTTGAACTACTTCGAGTTGTGTGTAATGAATCTAAAATATATGAAAGTCTAATGTTTATCAGTACATTACAGAAAATAATGAACTTTATCACAATATGCTAATTTTTTGAGAAGGACCTGTATTATCTGTAGAAATAGTTCAGAAAAATATCAAAGTGCATTTAACGGGTAAAAGCAAAAAAAATAGCGTGTATGTGTGTTCCGTATAGGGATGCTCATTTTGGTTAATTTTCCTGACCGACAACCGCTGCTCGTCAACCGAACATTAACCGTTAACTGATCAAATTAGAATAATAAATTAGTATAAAATAAAAATATATGATGATACAAAAATATTACAAACAAATATTTTATTTTAACTCGCAAACAGCAGCATACAGAGCAGCAGAGCAACAACAAAAAAATCACATATCCTCAAATTATCACGCACCAGCAGAGAATATCAGAATAAAATCATATAAATAAAAAATAGGCTTAATATACATTAATGAAATAATTATCTAATCAAGATGACACAGCTAAATGGAATGGTCTTCCCGCCAGACATAAAAACATATAGCAGGCCTACCTCAGTTTACAGCAGTTCAGGGGCTGAAAGACGCAACAACACCATCTTGCCACAAAGCACCAGCAAAAATAATTAACAATGTCGGGGGGAAACATTAAGGAGATATTTGTATGATCCATTAATAAACTAGTGTATTCTGAGATAGTGTCGGAAAGACCCGACTCCCAGTCTCCTTTTTGATCTTTAGAAAGAAATGTATCTTTACGGATTACATAGCCTAATTAAATAGATTTTTTTCCAATTTGTTTTGTTTCGTTAAGTAATAATTTAAAGCTTTCTATTTATATAATCACTGAAAAAAATGCAAATGATCGCGCTGGCGCCTCCATGTCCTGAAAAAAACAAAAACTTATATTTAATGAGCAAAAAAAAAAGCTCCAAAAGTTTTTTCTAAATTAACTTAATAAAAACGAAACTAAATATAATCATTTGTAACATGTAGTCAACATGTAACTATTTTAATAGCTGAAGGAGACATGCATGGAGACATGGGCTGGAGCGCTGCCTTTTAACTGTTAGACTCGCAGCAAAACACTATCACAAATATCTGTGGTCAATTTGCGGTTCGGGACTTCTTATCCACTGGACATACATTTCTATTCATAGCATGTTTTTGCAGCGTAGAGCAATATAGCCAATCTGTTGATTTTATGAATGCAGTGGTCAGTCAGTCAGTTCTGCTCTACACATTCGCTATAACTATTATTAAAACAGAAAATGTAGACATGATGTAAATAAGAGATTAATTGTGCAGCGTAAAGGTTCTTTTATTACTCTTTATTAACTTTGAGATGAACTATATTAAGATGTGTGACAGCTTTTTCAAGTGATTGTAAGGGAGCGCCGCGCCCATTGCACACTTTCTATAGGCTATAATCCATTCAGAATCCATTCACTCACAGATTCACTCTCAGTTATTCAATACTGCCGCTTGCCATTGTGCTGCGTATAGCTGCATCAGTTAAATGAAGGTGAAGCAGGTGCTTGCTCTGCGAAATTTGTCTGTATAGCCATATCTATATAGAAGCATATAAGCCTCTATAGCCTATGCATGCTGCACGTGTCGACACTCGCCTGTAAGTAAACAAATTCTTATGTATAGCATTGTTCTTTCACCGTGCAGCAAACGTAAAAAAAAGAAATTCAGCTCTTAAGTAAAAGTCAGGGAATTTGACATTTGGCTTAGAGTGGGAGCCCTGTTAATAATATAATTGTGTGTCTGTTGCATGTGTAATTGCATAAACGTACTGGTGAATTAGTTTGAAATAAACTGAAAAAGAATAAGTTCATAATGTTGTAAATAATGTTTAGTTCCTCACACAGACTGATCGTTTCACCTCATTAAGACCTCAATATATCATCAGGAGCCATGGGTATAAACTTATTTTTTGTGGACGCAAGTGTCGGTAGCCTTCGACTTGCATTTTATGAATGACCAAGGACCACATTTTCAACTAAACTTCTTTACTGTTTCACTGAAGAAAATACGTCACCTCTATCTTGGATGGCTTGAGGGTGAGAAAATGATCAGCAAATTTTTATTTTTAGATTAACTATCCCTTTAAGAGTCAATATAACTAATCCACTGCTTCTGTGGAAAATGGGAGAGCTGATCAGCCAGTTTGTGTATCTGAGCAAATATTACGTTGAGTTATTGTAAGGTAGAGATACTCAAATTACCTAGCTTGAGTCCCATATCACAAAGAGGTGTTTGACCAAAGATCACTGAATAAAACGACACGTTAATAATAATAATATATAATTTTCATTTGGTTTTAGAATGTACAAAATCTAAAAAACTATGACTTCACAACCAATTCTGACTGTCTCTACTCTGACAAGCTTCGACCAATGCAATTCATTACCAGATCAGTAGTGCAACAAGCACAATAGATAAAAGCTATTCCACAGGACTTGTGGCATTGTGCAAGTGTGTGTGTGTGTGTGTGTGTGTGTGAGAAAGATCACCTGCACATTCAGGCCCGTAGTGTCCCGGTGGGCAGCACAGTCTAAGCTCCTCAATGCACAGCCATTCAAACAGGTCTGGAGCTTCCTGCTGTCTGTAACCTCACACACAACACAGTCTCATACATACAACATCTCACATATCAGTTAACATCACACACTAACATTTTCAATGACTCACCCAGGTAAATTTACTCAGAGAAAACATATTTTAATTTGTTCTCTCAGGATATGTACTGTATTTAGCCAACTTACACTCAGAACAGAACCTGTTTGATCAGTTTTTTTTTTATTATGAAGCATCAAGCAAACTATATGTGACCCTGGACTACAAAACCTTAAGTTGCATATAGTTATTATAGCTGTAAAGTTGTATATTTGTAGCAATAGCCAAAAATACACTGTATGAGTCAAAATGATCGATTTTTTATTTTTTGCCAAAAATCATTAGGATATTAAGTAAAGATCATGTTCCATGAAGATATTTTTTAAATGTCCTACCGTAAAAAAAATAGCAAACTTGATTTTCAATTAGTAATATGCATTGCTAAAAACTTCATTTGGACAAATTTAAATGTGATTTTCTCAATATTTTGAATTTTTTTGCACCCTCAGATTTCAGATTTTCACATAGTTGTATCTCGGCAAAGTATTGTCCTGTCCTAACAATGGAAAGCTCATTTATTCAGCTTTCAGATAATGTATAAATCTCAGTTTCAAAAACTTTACCCTTATGACCCTTTTGTGGTCCATGGTCATATACAATCTTTGTTCACAGACTTCAAAAACTTCAGTGTCAGTGCAGCATGGCTTGGCAAAAGTGGAAAAATCAGAAAAAAAAGAGAGCGCACAATGGCCCAATAGGTGGCAAAATCATGCAGAATGTAAGAAGACAGGCGGCTATCCCGCTCTCACCTGTGAAACCACCACGTCTCCACCTGGTCCTCTATCTGCTCCAGCAGCCTGTTGCAGTCAAAGTCGGACTTGTCACACACAGCCTCTATGATCTCTAAGAGACGTGTTTCACTGCACATACACAACAGGCTTTGAAACAAAGGCTGTTTGTCAAGATCACATACGAGGATGATGACAAGCACAGATGTCTACCTGCGTGTATATTTCGCCAGTTTCTCCTCTTCCCAAGCTGTGTTTCCTCCTCCAAAATTCTTATTGGCTGTTCGCTCCAATCCCTAATGAAAAGCACCATCAGCTGAACTGAACATATAAGATCTTAAAGGGTTAGTTCACCCAAAAATGAAAATTAGCCCATTATTTACTCACCCACAAGCCAGTGTTGCATGCGCCAGTGAGTCTCGTGAAAACCAGCATTTGTTTACAGGAGCAAAGGAAGCAAAGTTTCCTTACTTTAGCAAAGGAAAACCAGTCTCCTCTTATATCAAAATCCTCTGACATTCGACTTTACAATTCATGACCATTGTTTTGTTTTGATTATTATGAATATTTTTCATCAATTCACTACAGGAGGCCTTTATTCACCCTCCAGAGCCGTGTGAGGCACTTTACACAAAGTCATATAAACCTAGAATGGCTTGAGGGTGAGTAAATAATAAGGTAATTTTCATTTTTGGTTGAACTAAGCCTTTAACACTAGCTTTAGAGAATGATGCATCAATTACACACCGGTGCTCAATCAGGCTGGCCACGATATATCTGTAAAGATTGTACTGGTGAAACTGAACAAGACTGTGATTTTCTCTGTCCCCCGGTCTTGTCGGTCATAGTATGGTTAAATAAATAAAAATATAAAAATTAATAAAAAAAAAAAAAAAAAAAGGCTGTGAATGATGATAGCATAGCTACACATACACACTGTTATGTGTTATCTGTGTTACTGACAGGCCGGGAAAAAAAAAAAAAAAAAAAAAAAAAAAAAAAAAAAAAAGACTGTGATTTTGATGACAGGATTAGTTTCACAGCTCTTCCTTGTCTCTGGACTGACAAGTGTGACAGTTTTCTGTTATTTGTAGGGCTTTTATAGTAAAATGTTATACTGAAATCATTTAAAATATTATTTATTACTATGGTTTGTTTTATGTGTGCAAATAAAATAATACATACAATTAAAAAGATAGACATCTGCACATTTTTTTAAGTTAAATAGATTTTTTAAAAATCCCAACTTTTTACAATCACAAAGAGATATAGGTTGTAAATGGCATTTCTATCATGCTTGACAGAACACACAGACCTTGATGAAGCTGTCTGTAAGTTTGCGGCAGGTCTGACAGGGCGCCGTCCTCACCGTCCCGACAGACAGGAGAGAGCAGAGCACCAGCACAGACACGAGCGGCCAGGACCACCACATCCCGTCCTGCACAGATCAGCACATGGCCGTCAGTGTCCAGATCACTCACACTACACACAACAGCCCAACTGTATTAGAAAGGGGTTTAAATAACTTTCTGAATTGTAGTTTTCCAAAATCATGGAAATCACTGCCCCTCCTCTCCTACCACAGGATGGTAAGTAGCATACAGTACTATGTTTTAATGCATTACAGACGAGCACAGGCCATTCTCTGCCAATGAATTTTCATGTTTATGATTACTGGATAAGGATTTTAACAAATTACTTTATAGAGAAATTTCTTGCTAAACTAGAAATATATAAAAATGAAATAATGAGATATGAAACACTGTACTTGACTTTTCACTTTCACTGTTGACAACATTATTTGTAAACATTAAAAGTGGTATGAAGTTTTTTATATATAAATAAATAAAACAAGGGAATTGTGAGAATCGTGGACCTGACTGTAGCATGACTGTACATATGACAGGAAAGGTGTGGTGTGATCTTCTTATGTGCCAGTCTCAAAAGCATCCTTAGATTGACCAATGCTCTTATGGCACTGAATGAGATCTGAAACATCAGTTCCTCTTCCTGTTCACTGTTTGTTTATAGCTGAACTGATCTGGGATCCTCGTTCAGTGGAGTGATGCTGATGCTGCTGTATGTAGGCCAGATCAAAGATGCACAACAACGTCTGCAGGAGACTGCTGGACGTCACAAATTCATGGAACATTGCAGCTCTTCTCTTAAAATAAATGACGCCTTTCACTGCATACCTCATCTACACTAGATTCATACAATTGTAACAATGTTTCTGTAGCATTGGCTGTGACGCGACACCACATTAAACACTGTTACATTAACAAGCTCTATTTTAATACTACCGAAGCGCGATGCTTTTTGTTCCCTATACTCACTTTGTAAGATTGCGTTTGGGTGGTGAGCAGCTTCCAAATCCTTTCGACAGAAACACGTCTTCGAGGTGTGTTTTCAAGAGCAGTTATATCGCTGCAATAAACATCACCAGCGTCGTCCTCGATAACGCTCGCTCTTCTAGCTCATTCTTTGTGGGTGCTGCAGCTGATCGCTCAAGTCCCGCCTCCTTGTGTAAATAGCCAATCATTATCAAAGAAGGACTCTGATGCGCCAATCACAAACCGCCGTGTGCCAAAATGAAAGTTGTGGATCTCGTTTCGTCATCGCCCAGCCCATGTCAGAATAATATTTTATTTCACTGTATGGCGATTTTTAGTTTTTTCATCCATCAAAAAAGTCTTTATTTTCTTAATAATAATAAATAATAATGAGCATTAATCAACAACACACTAATTACACACACATATACTCACACAAACCTGTAAAAATAAATCCTGTTGATCATTTATTTAAAAAAAATCATCAAAATATAATCTTGGGGGATGGGGGGGGGGGTAAAACGTTCTTCTCAAATACACGTTGGACACAATTATTGACACCCTTATTTATTAAGAGTAAAGTATCTCTAGAGTATATTCCCATTCATATACAATTTTAAGCACACAAAGGTATTTGTGAACATGAAATTATCCAACCATGGCCATGTGGGAAAACAAAGGCCAAGGGTGGACAGAATTATTGACACCCTTGGGAAATTTGGCCCAAATAGCCTGTAAAAAAATAAATCTGCATTGTTAATCCTTTTGATATTTTATTCAAGTATGAAGAACATCTGACAAGAAATCAGAGACCATTCCTTCATTCAGAATCTTGTCAGGCCCTTTAGACTTCCAGGTCCACATTGGTGCTTCTTGAATGTTGTTGCTTATTTTATCCCATGTGTAAAATAAAATATACAGCTGTATTTTTGATGTTGTGGGTCTATTTTTCTGCCTGAGGTAAAAAAAAATCAAAACCTGACCGCCTCTGCTAGAAATTTTATAATAGGGACAATGATCCAAAAACCCCAGAAAGAAAACCCCAGGTTTTACTTTAATTAAATATATATATTAAAAAAGTTATTGAACATTATTACACAAATAAACCAATAGGGGACCTGTCACACTGTCACACTGTCACACTATTTGCTGTATAGAAACACAACTTGAAACTACAAAAAAAGAAGTAGAAAAAAAACTCTTTAAAAAGAACAAATCATTCATTTAACCGGGCACCTGATTCATAAGCTTACATGTTACATCTTATATGACAGATATAGCTTATTGCCTTATTGTGTTTGTCAGATTCAGCCTTTGTGCCTCCATAAACACAGCAGTTTAATTGTGCACTAATCAGAGGGAAAAGTGTCTTCTCTCACAACTTCCTTCTCTGTCATTTGTGTTTGGAGTTGCCATGTTGTCTTTGACTTCATGTTTTCAAGAGTGTGTCCAGCTGCTCTGTTGTGGTTCCTTATGTAAAACAAGCTCTGGTCCATCCTGCAGACTCCGTTCTGAGCTTGAGATAAGACATATATTTACATAAAATATACATTTTACATCAATGCCAGACCTGGGCAGTTTCTGAAATAACCTCCTAAACTCTCACTGCAGTTGTGTTTAGTAAATGTTCTGCATGTATTTTAGATGAACCCACCACCTAAACAACATCCAACATGTACATGTGGGTCACACCGTGTCATATTAGCGAAAGATTTCATGGGTGAAAAAGCTCCATTGTCTGTTGTCAATAGTGATATATGAAGCACAGCTCACACACAGAAGTCACTTTCAAACCAATCAGCTTTCTGTCAGTGAAGGCACGCCAAATCTAGTCATTCAAAATCTAGTCATTTCAAAAGGAGTCCATGTGAAACACATGGACTCCTTTTGAAATGACTAGATTTGGCGTGAAATTTTGCTGAGATGCACTACATGTGAGCACACATTAAAGGAATAGTTCAACAAAAATGTAAATTAACTGAAAATGTGCCAACTAAGATTAGAATGAGTTTGTTTCTTCATCAGATTTGTAGAAATGTGTCATTCCATCACTTGCTCACCAATGCATCTTCTGCAGTAAATAGGTGCCATCCAAGAGTCCAAGCAGCTGATAAAAACATCACAATAATCCAGAAGTAATCCACACCACTCCAGTCCATCAGCTAACTAGAAACAAAAGCTTGAAGTTAAGAACGTCCTAACGATGGATTTGTTTCTCACAAACATGCAGCTTTTGTCTTCTCAGTACGTTAACTAATGGACTGGAGTGGTGTGGATTACACCTTTGTCAGCTGTTTTGCATGAACTATTGCTTTAAGAGGCTTGTTTCTGGACAGAATAAGGCACAGCAAAGACCAGACCTAGACCAGTTTAGACATAACCTTCAGAGCTTGTTTCAGTGTGAAGAGCAGGGCTTGACTGGTCTGCCTGCAGCGGGACATTTTCCCAGGTTTTCTCCATCCCAGGCTCTACAGGGTCCTTAGGGAGCCTTGCACATATGTGTCCTGTACCTCCCGCTCGGAGCGCCCGTGATACTGCTCTCAACGCCCCCGCTCGCACCCACCGCTCTGATACTCTCTGTCCCTTACGAGCCCCTTGCGTGAGCTCCATAATGAAGTCCAGACTCTGAGAAGGCAAGCTGAACAAAGGTAGTTCCCTGAAGAACTCCGGCAGGACCGTCACAGGGCTCTGCCCATCAAACTGAGCCAGCATGAACCGCTCTCCCGCTCGACCCAGCAGATAGTCGGCCAGAATGCAGCTCAGTGATGCATCAAAGACCTCGGAGCATGTCGGTGACTGGACATCACCTTTTACCCACTTCTTCCTTTCCTCCTCCAGTTTCGGCTTGGCAACTCGACAGGCCCATTCCTCTGCCCGCTCGCAGGCCGCCTGGGTCAGGACCAACACCGCCTTGCCTCCACACCGCTGAACCTGCTCAAGACAGGAGTGCAGCCAGGGAACGGGACCCAGTGCGCTGATCTCCGAGTGCTTCCACAGATCCAGAGAGATGCTAAAGCCCACAGCAGAGAGACTGGAGCACAAGCGGCACACCGGCTCAGTAATGGTGCAATCAGCGTCGGGAGGACACACCAGCAGCACTTTCACACCACCCGCTGCGTCTGAAAACACATCAGCTTCAGTCACAAGAACACTACAACTACAGGAAGTGACCTGCATGAGAGGTGAGAGCATGAATGAAAACTCACGGTTCACATCATCCACTTTCAGCCATTTGGACACCCAGCCTGTTACAAAGAGAGAAGGGTTATTAGCACTTCACCTCACAAAGATACACATTCTACACAAAAACCAAACAAATAAAAATAATAAAAATTATTCACATAGAAATTCAAGCCTGCTTTTTGTATTGTGACATTATTTCCATTACAATTGAATACATTTCTACATCCGGCTTACAAGTATTTCCGAGTCCCATACTTGGAATTTGTGCTCTGCACCCATCCAAGTACACACACACAGTAGTGAACACACATACACTGCAAACACACACGGAGCAGTGGGCAGCCATATTGCTGCGGCACCCGGGGAGCAGTCATGACTTCTGTCACAACTTTGATCAAGGATCTCACCTCAATCATGGTATTGAAGGTGAAAGAGAGCGCTGATCATTCACTTCCCCACATCGACAATCCCTGTCGGATCTGAGACTGGAACCCGCAACCTTCAGGTTACAAGTCAGACTCCAATCATTAGGCCACAACTGTGCCCCAAAGAGCTGATATTCAACAAAAGAGCTGATATGTTACATTTTAGGGTTTTGTGGGATGCAGTAAGGGTGGTCTGCTCATCTGTGGTCAGTGTCTAAAAACCCCCCTGAATATCTACTGCTTCTAGCCCCCCGGGGCTGGAGATAGCATCCTCCAAAGCTGAAACATTGACCCGCTATAGCTCATCTGGGCCAGGGACCAACTCTGTGAAACTGGGGTCCCCAGTAAACCTCTGGGCCCTCTACTCGACGCCGCCAACCCTGAGTCAATAGGGTCGAGATACGGCCCCTTAAAGTTTTGACTTTACACATTTCTAACTCAGAACTGGAGCAGTCTGGAAATCGGGGGGTGGAAGTGTTCGGGGAGGCCTACCAATCCCCTGAATTTCAGCTCCAGGGACCTCCGCCTCACTGAGATATACGTGAAAAACTAGATTCATCCATTCCCCTCTGACTTACTCCTTCTAGGTGACCACGGCTAACCCCTTCCCGGCTAGGAAAGGTGCCTCGAAGGGGTTAGAAGTCTGATCCGACCCTGAAAATACACTAACGACAGATCTCACGAGAGCTCCCCATCCGCTCACTGATGCGACTGCCCCTATCCCCTGCCAGGGGCGGAGAGAGAAGTTGAAACTTTGACCGCCTATAACTCACCAGGGACAAACTGGATCAAACTTGGGTCCCCGGTAGACCTCAGGCCCTCTACCTGGCACCGCCAACCCCTAGTTGATAGCCCCAAAAGTTAAAAAATTTAACAGCCATAACTCGCCCGGGTTGGTGATGAACTCTGCCAATTTCGAGGCAAAATTAGACCTCCGAGGACCCTACCGGATGCCGCCATCCCAAGTTGATAGCCCCCTGGGTGGCCAAGATACAGCCCCCCAAAGTTTCGGCTTTAGACCCTTATAACTCCAGAACCAGACCACCCTGAAGTCAGGGTTGAGGAGTTGTTTTAGAACTGAAATAATCAACAGGATCTACAGGAAACAATTAAGCATGAAAACACTTTAATGCCTTCTAAGCTGGTTTTGAAGTATGGCAGCTGGTTTAAGCCCAACTAGCTGCTGCTTAGAACCAGCTCATAACCAGCTTATAAAACCTGCCATGGTTCAAAACATACCTAACTAGCATATGCTGTTTTGTTTTTTTTTTCCAACAAAGTGTCTTTCTCTAGTTCTGAATGTGACGACTGACCACATGTGCTGAAGTTTTGTTTGGAATGCAAAAATCCTCTCATGTAACAAAATTAATTTCAGTGCAATGACAATGACAGTTGTACATTTTCACTGCAAATTAAAACAACTGATATATTATTAGTAAAAAGGTAGTATTTTAAAAACTTCAAAAGTTTTGGGGTTGGTAAGATTTTTAAATGTTTTTGAAAGAAGTCTTCTGCTTAACATGGCTGCATTTTTATGATCAAAAATACAGTAAAAACAGTATTATTATGAAATATTACAATGTAAAATAGCCGTTTTCCCATGTGAATGTACTATAAAATGTAATATATTGCTGTAATATGCAGCTGAATTTTCAGCATCATTACTCCGGTCTTCAGTGTCACATGATCCTTCATAATCATTCTAATATGCTGATTTGCTGCTCAATAAACATTTCTAATTATTATCATTGTTGAAAACAGTTATGCTGCTTAATGTTTTTGTATAATCCATGTGTACTCACTCTTCAATGTACCCTGCACTGCATAGGCTCCCAGCACTGACAGGAACACCAGCAGTGCACACAGCACCAGCGGGACACTCCAGCGAACCCTCTCCACTGCAACAGGGAAACAATGAGCTGATATTAATCACATCACAGTCTGTCTCATCTGCAATGCATTATGTTGTAGTACTAAAGTTTTATGGTGCATTAAAACAGCTCTATAATCAGAACTAATGGACGTGGGTTCTTGCCTTCAAAAGGACATACTGGTCCCAGGAATCCATCTATTCCTGCTACTTTAACCTGGACAAGACACACAACACTGTTAGTTCCCCAAACAAACAGGCATGTCAGAAATGAACTGCAAACATGATGAAATATGTATTAGGTACCTGCACACACAAAGAAGGATGACGTTCCACTTGTAAAAACTCTCCTTTTAACTGCTATAAAAGGTGAAAGAATAAATAAGTGTAAAAGAAGTATACTAATACTATATACTTAAGAAGTACACTTGAGTTTACATATACTGTAAGTCAAGCCTCATGATTACTATTGCTTATAGAGCTCTTGTTCTTGTTATTTGAATGAACCCTTAACCCAAATTATTAAACGTATCCCACCCCATATTTGAAAGCACATTTTTCGCACCCAGTGTCTGTGGTCAGTCTCTATCCAGCTGTCGTTCAGGCGGGTGTGGACCTGAGATCTGCCATTGAGGGCATGGCAGCTGCTGTCCAGTCCTGAGCTCTTCCTACACAACCACAGTTGAGCCTCCAGCCTGCAGGGGGCGCTAATGTTCCAGACCAGAGCTGTCCACTTGTGATGAGTTTCAGTCTCTGCCAAAGAGATGGACACGCTGGAGCCTGAGACAGCTGAGAATGAAACCAGAGTGAAACACTGAAATCTACAGAGCCTGTGGGATGGAGGTTTTAAAGTGAAACAAGTCTTTCCTTCAAAGAGGTTTAGTGCTGCGTTCTCTTCAGTTCAACATGAAAAGCCACTTCCAGCAAGGTGCAGCTAATTTTTTTAAAGATTTTTTAATGCCATACCTGTTTCATTTAAAAATGGACAATACTCTGTTCGGAAATGTTTTCCCCAAATCTATGCAAAAGTAGAAACAAAAGAAGCAACAGTTAAAAGCAAGAAAAATAAATAAAAAATTACTAGCATATTACATAATTAATATTTACTTTCTTGGAAGATGTATTTTTTTTTACTTTTTGACTTTGAACTTTTGCATGTTCTAATACAAGCATCAAAGTATTAGCCTTCAATCATGTTACTTATGTAGTAGCTTTCAGTCTCATATAACAAATTTATTTTGTAAGTTTGAATGCAAAACGTAAATAAACTTTTGGTGGCATTACCTCAAAGCACAGACAGGGGGTGACAGAGCTGCGTGAAATCTCAAACTCATGGCTGGCATTATTCTTTACATTAAGGAAGAGACAGACAAAAGTTAAAACCTAAATTAAACTATTAATCCTCAATGGTTCCCATTATGTTCCAACTATGAAATATTTTTTTCACATAAGTTTTTATTACATGAAATAGCTTCAATTATACAAATCAAAAATATTTTGACATACCCATTCCACCTTAAGACAACGTCCCTTCCTGTCCAGCTTCTGGCACACGTTAAACTCTTCGTATCTCTCTTTATCTGCATTGGCCACATACAGTATCATTGCTCCTGTCACATGGTTAGTTTTCTTGTGCAGCTTTGGTGCTACTGGAAAACAAAGCCAAAGAGAGGAGGTTATAGTGGGCCATTGATGGGCCTGAGTCCACCATTTACAGTGTCCTTTACTAATATTGGCACCCTCTGTAAATATGAGCAAAACAGACAGTTTCTCCTCTTATTCTTTGATTCAAAACAAGATTCTAAACTTCATTTGTGATTTCTAACAACACAAGCTTCGAATTGAAGCTTCATCTGGCACAACCATTTACTCTTGACACAAGCTCTGATGTCTCAGTTCAAATGTCACATCACTAAATAATTGTTTGGTTTCCTGGTTATCTGTGTTTGTGGTTCTTTGGGCTAGTGTTCCCTCAAGCACCACACCTATGAGTTTTAGCCTACCACACGCACTTTATGGACAACATTTTCTAAACTAAATGTTAAATATATTAACACAACTCTTACTTACCAATTTATTTTAAATTCCATCACACCCAATTGTTTCACGTTGTTTTATTTTTCAACAGATTTTTCTGTGCTAGTTTCAGTTCAGATGTAGCGATTCTGATGATATATTGCCTTAGCTAAACTTTAGCTAAGATATTATTTGGTACCTCATGAGTCGGATGTTAGCAAGAATGGCCGTAACCAGGGTTTGAAAATTAGTGAAGTCTAAAGTTAAGAACTGTGCTATTATAACCCCTTACCAATACATGATAAATGATAAATATATCGCTATCCCAAAACTGCAACTTCCCACTTTATTAACTTTCTCAACTGTCAAAAAGTGGAAAAAGACAATTCTAAAAGACGCTTACAATAAGTGGATTTGGCAACACGGCTGCGCCCGCGCCGTCGCTCACAACTCTTTCATACTTCATTCACTCCCCTAGCGTCACAGCGATCATTCTTGAAAACTGGCCAAACTTGTTATTAGTCATTAGTCAATTAGTCATTCAAGGCAACAAATTTTATTTTTGAACATGAAAAATGTGACCTCATAGTAGCTGTAAATTTGAGGCACAGATAGCTTAGTCTTCTGTTCATCACCACTCACCTCCACACCAAGACAAACACAACTGGAAAGGGTGGGAGGGCTTTACTTCTGCGGCTCTCTGTCTGTCTGTGATGTAGCCTACCGATTGTAGCCTACGTGCCTAGAAAGTTTTAATATTTCCCGACCCCATCTGATATTTTGATTTTTATCTGTTTGACAGGGAAAGCTGTGTGCAAACAGAAACGCACATATATATATTTGGCGGGAAACTATGCTCCTCAAGCTTCAGCAGACGTGGAGTTTGGGCCACCACTTACGTTTTCAGCCTGCACCATCTCAGCCACTGGACCTGTCTCAGGGCATCGAAACTGGCATCCAGTGTGGCGGGTCTTGTCACAACATGGACGCCATAGAGTCTTCAGCCATCATGGACACCAAACCAGTGTTTCCAGGTGTCATAAATAGGGCTGGGTACCGAACCCTGGTACCAATATGGTTTGGAAATTTGGATCCATTTTGGATCTGGTGATCCAAAATGGACATATTAAGGAATCATCACCACACATCATGAATTATACTGCAGTCATGTGGTGTCAGAATAAACAGAAAAATGTGTGTGAATGCAAGCCGGAAAGCTCTGATAACACAAATCCAGTACATCTTTGTAGTAACGTTAGTGTACATGTTGTTTTCACATTCTGACTCAAAACCACAACTCAGAAAAAGAAACCATCTGAGAAGCGTGCAAATGCAGCAATCACACCTACCGTTAGCTAGCTGAATGTGCATAAATTAAAATGGCTAAAGCTAAACTTCCCTTGTGAGGAGTTGCAATGGGAAGTGTTTCTAAACGTATTGTCTAGCAAAAGAGAACATCACCTAACGTTTTACTCCACAACATCAGTCAAATGCTTCCTTTTTTATTGTGTTTATTGTCTTTATGTTTCATCATTCAAGACTTACAGCAATAGCTTTGTCCATATAAGGGACTTCCTGGATCATCATCAGTTCTATAACTTCTATGATACATACAGTTGAAGAAAAAATTATTAGCCCCCCTGTGAAATTTTACATTTTCACAGGGGGAAAGTCTGATTTCTTATAGTTGTTTGAATAGAAACATTAAAAAATAAATAAATAAAAAACTGTTAAGGTCAATATTATTAGCCACCTTAAGAAAATATTAGTTTGATTAGCTGTAGAACAAACCACTGCTGTCCAATGACTTGCCAAGTTAAACTAATTTGCCTGATTAACCTAATTAACCTAGTTAAGCCTTTAAATTGCTCTTTAAGTTGAGGATTAGTATCTTGCTAAATAATTGTTAAAGCTCAAAAAGATGGAGAAGGATACACACAAGTCAAAGCACTTTCAATTGTCAAGAACTGCAGTGAGATGCATTATCAAGAAGTTTAAAGAGGCAGGAAGTGAAAGATTTCAAAAAAAGACCCAAGAACAACTGCCAAGACACTAGTGAATGACTTAGCCAAGTCTGGAATTGATGTCTCAACGAAGACAGTCACTAGAGCACTGCACAGGAATGAACTGCGAGGTTGCCGACCAAGAAAGATTCTGAAGAAGAGACACCTCCAAGCTAGAATGAAGTTTGCTAAGGACAACCTGGGGGAATGTGATGCATACTGGAAACATGTCCTTTGGTCAGATGAGACAAAACTAGAGCTTTTTGGCCATAGAGATGTTGCCTATGTTTGGAGAAAGAAGGGAGAGGCATTCAAGGGCAAGAACACCATTCCCACAGTGAAACATGGTGGTGGGAGTATAATGTTGTGGGGATGTTTCAGTGCGTTTGGAACTGGGAATCTCGTCAAGGTTGAAGGAAACATGAAAAAGAAAGACTATAAGAAGATTTTGAAAGACAGCCTCAAACAGTCTGCAAGAAAACTTGGTTTGGGTCAACATTTTGTCTTCCAGCATGATAACGACCCAAAGCATACCTCACTTCTGGTGAAGAAATACCTCCAAATGAGCAAAGTGAGTGTACTTGACTGGCCTGCACAAAGCCCAGACTTGAATCCAATAGAAAATCTGTGGGGCACACTAAAGTCCAAAGTTTGTGCCAGAAGACCAAAAAATCTGGAGGAGCTTGAGAGATTTGCTAAGGAAGAATGGGCTGTCATTCCTCAGGAGACATGCTTGAAACTTGTTAAGAACTACAGCAAACGACTAAAGGCTGTTATCAAGCAAAAGGGAGACACTATTGACTATTAACATCAGAGGGCTAATAATTTTGACCAGTAGACTTTTTAAAATTCTTGGTTATACATTTATTTCTATTTGTATTACAAACCCTAAAAGCTTCCTGAATAAAGTATTATGTTTAAAAATGCTGTGTTGATAAAATCGTCTTTCTGTTAAACAACACTTGGGAGTTTTTTTAAAAATAGTGAAATACTTTATAAGGGGCTAATAATTTTAACTTCATCTGTATTGAATTTCTGCACAAGGGTGTCCTCCAGCTTCCAGTATGAATGAAACAGACATTAAATGTCTTTAAAGTGTTAATGGCGCTTTAATCCATCCTATTTTAGGTCATTTTTTAAAGTATCGGTTAAGTATCGATTTGGCATCGGTATCGTAAAAAATTCAAATGAAACCCAACCATATTCATGAAAGTGGCATTTAAGGCTACAAGGGTGATCTCTAGGTGTTTTCCAGTTTGGCGGACCCACTATTGATGTCAGTGCAAGCAGATGGCATCCCAGCATCCACAGTGCCCTCAAGCACCAGTGGCAGCAGCGCTGCCTGTTCCAGAGGTCACACATTTCTCCTAATCCTGATTTGAGGCCACTCCAGATCCTTTCAAGGCAGCGGCATCCACTACAGTACTTCCCAAGGAGGCAGGGAGAGTTTCTGAGCTCTCTGTCTGTCCTGTAATAGGCACAAAGGCCATCCCTAAACTCTCTGTCTGTTTTGTCATGACCACAGAGGCCATTACTAACCTCTCTGTGCTTTCTGTGACAGTTCTGGTCTCCAGTTCCACCTGGCTGCCAGACCTGCCAGCTCCTCCCTGATCTCTTGCTCCACAGGCTCTGTCCTGATCACCTGCTCCACCATGGATGCCAGAAATTTACTGGAAATGTTCTGCCCCTTTGCAACCCTAGTCCCTCCAAAAGTGTTTGAGAACTTGCAAGTGCCTCGGTGAAAGAGTGGAGTAGCACCTCACAGCAAGACCTGGCAAATCTGGTGCCATCCATGAGGAATGAAATGCACACCTCTTCCCCCAACCTTTGCTCAGGGACTCATTATTCCCTTTCTGTTTGTCAAAAGCCTGTGAAACTTGTTCAGTTTATGTGTCAGTTGTTTAACTTTAAGTTTTTTCTTTTTAAACAAATATTTACACAAGTTAAGAAAATGGCAGGAAATAAAAGCAGATGAAATTGAGAAAACATTTCTCTCTTTTTCCTGACTTTACATATTTCTTTCAGTTACAAATACAATTTTCTTTCAATTATTTTACTTCCATAATTTTTTGAGTAATATTAAAAGGACATTTAATTCATATTTTATATTTGCCAAGGGTATCAACTGTGGCTGGCACTGTATTGTTTTGTAAATACATTATATTATTCAACTACTGATTCAAAAGAATTTCTCGAGCCAGATCATAGTATTTTGCCAGGGTGTGACACTGAGGAATCTAACTTTTATTGTTGTTGAAACAATAACTGTTATGTACTTTAATGACACAATGGCAGTAACCTGTGACTTTCCCCTGAGCTGCCCATATACGAACGAATTTTCTCTTTTGGGTAAACTTTTCCATAATGAATTGGTGTTTGTCAGTAATGTTTGATTTTAGGGTAGCTACTTTTTACACAAAGTTTGTTGGAATTCAGGATATGTGATGCCTTGGAAATCAAACCCATGATCTTCAACTTTATTATCTATCACTCTACCAGTCACGCAAACCAGTCAGGTAAACTGGGCACCTGTTAACTTACCCTTACAGAAGACGGCATTTAAACCCTTGGAACACACTGAAAGAGAAAAATGATTGGTGTCATCCATCAATGAATGTTAAGCAGTCATTTATGTGTCTCAAATACTTAGAGAAAGAGGTGTGCGTGTTTTATAGCATATTTACCTTCCTCTTCTGAAGGAAGAACGACATATTTTTGGGGGTTTAGGTATGAAGAATGCACTAGGACAGAATTGCCGAGCTCTGCCTTCGGTATCTCCACGACTAAAGACATCCACACCTATGACACAAACACACCTGAAACAATCAGCAGATCCAGTGCAACACTTCACAAAACAAAAGCAAACTTGAAAAGGTTTAAATGTTAAACGTTAAATGTCAGCTTGCAAAGGCTTTCCAAAACATGAAAAATGTCTGAAGCTGAGGCTTTGAGTCTAGTCTTGAGAGAACTTGCAGTTTGAAAGGTATGCAAGCCTTATCTGAATACTTGGGCAGATTTAAGACAGATATGAAAGAGATTTGAAAGCTGAAATGTGGTTGCCAGAGTGTTGCCCAGCAGTTACTAAGGTGTTATACTTGCTAGACCATTGGTATGTTATAGATGGATCAATAGATCAATATAGATAGATAGATCCATTTGACCTGCTGTGTAGCGCTGTCATCGAACACCGAAGAACGGACTGTGAAGCGGAGCGTGCTGGAGTGGTGCTGTGAAGAGTACGTGTAACATACACGAACAGTAGCGGCAACCGTCATATTTTGGAGGTCTTCTTGATGAGCACCTCCATGCTTTTCCTCGTTTGGCTCCTCTGCCTCTTCATCTCCACTGCCTTCACCTGTCACAGGTTGATCTGCATCTAACACAGCATCAACACACCTCAAGAAATAATCCTGCTGTTCAGAGAAACTGAGCCCCTAAACCTACTACTGCGATGAGGTACCTGTGACTGTGACATTCACCAGGACTTTCAGGCACAAGCTCCAGGTCTCCTGCTTTTGGCACTGCACAACGTAGGCGTCTAGACTGCTCACGGAGACATGCTCGTCCTCCTGAATGCAAGTAGGGCCGCCTAAGCCAAGACAATTAAATAAATGAAGCCAGTACAGTGCACAGTTCTGCCGGTCTTGGTGAAATATGTGTCATACATTGATTCACACATTAGTCTAGGCTTTGTTACCTGATTTTACTTTACAGTGAATTATACCCTAAAGAGACAAAACAATGAACAAACATTAAGAAATCATTAAAATTTTATTTTGCATTTTAATTTGAATAATGGTTAATTACATTTACACAGAAATCAAATTTAAAATAATTACGTTTACATTACAATATAATTTCAATTAAACATCACTGTATTACAGTTTTATGTTTGTATGAATGCAAATGTTGCGGTATTTAAATGTTGATATGCATAGATCGTCGTAGATAACAGCACATCTCTTCGCATTCAGAAAACTACACACATGCACGCAACTCTCCACAGCAAACAAGAAAACGTTTAACTTCCTAAAACTCACATGCACCCACACACTCCACAACACACAAACGCACACACGCACTCACAGACTGCCCCACAGCAAACAGTCAGATTCCCTGTAACTGTATCCATGTAGAAACATGTCTGAGCTGGAACTTTAGCGAGGAACTGTATTACACTAACAACTGATAGAAAGCACGAGTCAAAAGGGTCTGAAACCGGTTTAAAACAATTGTATGTTCTCAGTTAATTGTAGCTACGTTAGTCTCGATATGCTTGTTTATTACTAAGTTTAAAAAGTGAACTGTCTAGCTAGGAAAACAGACGTGTTGATCGTACTGTACCTGTCCACAGGTTAGCGCATGATCCGCGCGAAGCTCGATTTTCTCCAGCGCCCGTGTGAAGACGCACAGCGGCACAGAGACCAGCAGCAGGGTCCACACACTCATGACACTCTCACACACACAAACACACACATTGGATGCTGTCTGGATTCAAAATGAAACTCCACAGCTCCCGCCACACTGTTCACAAGAGACTGAAAGCGCACGGAGAAAGAGAGGGAGAGATAGAGAAAGAGATAGAGAGAAATAGATCTTAAATGCCTATTTATGTCTTCTGTCAAATTAAATCTTAATTTAATTGATATATTTTTTTAAAAAAATAATAATACTTCAAACACTGTATAAAATGTGTAGGAAAAATCAGCTTGTCACTTTGAGTCATTACATTAAACTGGCTTTAAATGGGTTTGATCTTGTATAACTTAGAAAATGTTTTTAAATGAATAAATTAGTTTTATTTTAAAAAAAAATGTAAAAAGTAGTCATGATTTACTGATAATTAAAAAAAAATCGCTATCTGAAAGAATTATTTATGTAACATAACTGACAACAAATAAATGAAAGCTGCTAGGCTATATTGTGTTTGTTTGTTTGTGTGTGTGTGTGTGTGTGTGTGTGTGTGTGTGTGTGTGTGTGTGTGTGTGTGTGTGTGTGTGTGTGTGTGTGTTTGTATGTATAATGTCATGTATCATATCATGGCGGTTTATAAACCCATTTAAAGCAACATAACACAGCTGAAAAGAGAGTCTGAGAACCTGAGTCTAAAAAATAAAGCTCACAGATGGATGAAACACTAATTGTATTAAGTGGTAAATCAGGAATTGAATACTGAGGTTTACCTTCTGTCTGTTGTTTAGTGGGTTAGAAAAGTGAAATAGCTTACCATGTGTTCCTCAGGAGCGAGTGGTTCGAGGTGTGCGGCGAGAAGAACTCCACAGCTGTTTTACTGGGAACTGTTTGGAATAACAAATATCTTCCGTCTCCACCCAACAGCAGCGCATCAGCGCAAACACTTCACACTCTTTCATGAACAGTTACGCAATATTTACCTCAAAAATAGTTAGCTAAACTATGTATTAAATATATATTTAATGGTCTAATGTAAAGTGTGACAGATTATATCTCAGTGGTGATGTAAACTTTTTAAATAAAGGTGCCAAAAGAGTGTTTTTGCAGTGATGCCATAGAAGAACAATTTTTGGCTTCCAAAGAACCTTTTAGTGAACAGTTAGACCTATTGCAGATAAGCAAACACTCTTAATAATAATAATAATAATAATAACAAATACTCTTGCAGATGTAAATGCAGACATCACATAGAGGTATTTGTGGTATGTGTGCTATCAGGGTAAAGAACCTCTGCGAGGCTTTATGGATGTTCAAAGTTCTTCATGGTTCAAAGCTTCATGGAAGCTCCTATAGTTGATTTTTCTTTCTGTATTCATCGAACTAGGCCATTACTTTATTAATTACAGTTAAATTTTTGCAGCATTGTTGTCAGTCATGTACTGTAATGTTCAGATGGTCACAAACAGCAGTTTTATGAGTTTCCATTTAAATGTAAAGAATCGCTCCAGTTACTAACGTAACCTTTGTTTCCTAACAGGAATGAATTTAACACTAATGAAAATCTGTTTCTCTGAAATACTAAATTCTGGTTTGATAACGTTTGTGTAGCTGCACGAACAAATGGCATTTCAGCCTGCCAAAAAGGGTGGGGCCATCTGCCAATGTAAGTCAGCACTGAATGCTATTTCATCAGAGCCTTTCAACTGATAAGCAGCAGCATCAATTCCGGTGCAGCATGGCAGCACAACCAGCAATGCAATGCTTGTTTCTATTATCAATGTTACGTTAGTAACTGGAGCATTCCCTTTCTATATGGTTCACTCACATTGCGTTACCTTAATGCTTATGGGGAATGTAAACCAATAATCTGTGGTACAAGTGCAAAATTAAAAGTCCTGTGAGCCCAGCCCTAGGAACCTCAAGATGAGGACCCTAAGGGTAGCATAGGCTAATACAAGAGCAAAAGTAACCTGGAATCAGTAAGACCTAGGCCATTAGGCAGGAATGTCCAAGTTATAAAAACAAGCAAAGGAAGGCGGCGAAGACCAGCCAGCTGCCACAAAGATATCACTAACTGAAATTCCACTGGACCAAGCACAGGTGGAGGCCATACCCCTGATGGAGTGGGCCCTCACTTCAATAGGACACTGTAAGCCCAATGAGGTGTAAGCCAGCACTTTGGCATCTACTATCCAGCAGGATAATCTTTTCTTCTTACCTGGCCACCTTTAAGAGCTTTTTCCTCTGAGGTAAATTCTGTCTCATTCCTCTCTTCTTCTAGAAACGAAGTAGCTGAGATGAACTTCTCGCTGCCTTGTTTGCTGTAATGTAGGCATTGACATGCTGCACGTTTCACATGGACTATTTTAATAACAAAACCGAAAGTAGAGTGTGGGCTTGACCTAATTAGGGATAATAAGGCTAGAGGGAAAGACTAGACATTGCATTGGTTTCATATGGATTATCACAGAATATTTGTTTTTGATAAGACTTGCTTTGTTTAAAAGTAGACACATCAAGTTTTTATAGATATATCTCTCATGTCTTTGTATCAAGTATTTGCTTTTTCACTAAAGTGAACTACCTACCTTTGCTTAAAATGAGTTCATTTTAGTGACGCATTTCTAAATGAAGATCATGGAGACCAAGGCGGCAGACAGCGCACCCTGTTTGTTTTCTTTATTTGACAAAAGCACAACATTTTGTTTCTTAATATGTGTGTATACAACTAAAAGTAGACCCTTTACAGATTCGATTGATGTATTGCTCTTATCTGTATTATCAAAACTGTATAATCAAAACTGACTATCCCTTTCGTTGCATTACCCCTCCTCTCATACTTTCCTCCCTGTTTCTATTCAGTTCGGTGACTTTTCTTACTCCTATTCGGCCCTGATTGATTCAGGAGCCGAGGGTAACTTTATGGATAGCTCCTTAGCCACTCTGTGGGGGATTCCTGCCATTCCTCTTCCTGAACCTATCCCTGCCAATTCCCTGAATGGCATCTTAATTACTACTGTCTCCTATGCTACCCCTCCTGCCAATCTTATTGTTCTCAGGCAATCATTGTGAGGTGACCTCTCTGTACCTTCTTGAATCCCCTAGTGCCCTCATAGTGTTGGGGCACGCATGATTGGTGCAGCATGGCCCTCACCTGGATTAGTACAGTAATTCTGTTTTGTCATGGAGCCAGTTTTATCTTGCTTCCTGTTTGGGTGCTGCCTCTTTTCCTGTTTCTCTTTCCTCTTTTCTGTAGGGACCGTCTGCAAAGTGCAAAAAACGAAAAACGTTACTAATGAAATACTCAATAACTTCACAGTAGCAAACTGTACTTTCGCCAAATTCAGTTCACACATCACTTTAGAAAATATTAGACGTTATTTGTGCAGTAAAAATGTTTTGCTCGTCAGTTATTAATCCAGAAATGTCGAATCTGTGAATATCTTGCCAACTTTACTGAAGACATAAAATAAAAGTAGTTTTAATTTGTTAATAACAAGAGCAAACGGAAAGAGAAAGCGCAATCTATGGCTATTATTAGCTCCCTATATAAAGCATTCTGACAGAAAATGGTTGAACGGAAAGATACTATGACGAGGCAGAGTCGGCAGGTTTGGGATCCATTTGCGACTTTTTATTGACAACAAACGTGGTCAAACAGGCAGTATAATTAGGGGCAAATAACAGCAACGTAGGCAAAACCAAACCGTAAACTAAGTCCATGCAAAGTCCGGGGCAGGCTGAGAGCGAGAGTAGCGGCAATATTTTGATCGCTCGTCAGCACACCGAGCACCAGCGATAAATCCCACAACGGCATTAGGCGCGTGCGGGGGGGGGTTTAGCCGTTTCGTGGCGCGAAGAAAGCTTGTTACTAGGGGATGCTTGCCCACAGAACGGCCTTTAACTTCCACATGGGTGGCAGCGATTGCAGCCACATATACTTTGAGTGTTGAGGGAGAGCTGCCCGCATCTAGAAGTTCCTGTAGGAGGGCCAGAAAGGCAGGAATATCACAACACACAGGATCTTCGTGTTTTCTCACACACTAGTTCTCAAACACTCTCCATTTAAAAGTGTATAAACGCCTTGTTGATGGGGCCCTAGCCTCTGTTATCATACAGTACCTGCTGCGAGACGGTGAGCTGGCTCGCTCCGCGCTGACCTGCCATACATGCAGATCCCACAGCTCCGGCTTGGGGTGCCAAATAGTGCCCCTCGCTTGAGACAGCAGGTCCCTCCTCAACAGGATCTGTTCACTAGCTCCGGGAACCATGGCTGGTTTGGCCATTTTGGCGCTATCAGCAGCAACGCGTCCTGCTCCTCCCTGATCTTTTGCAGCACTAGCGGCATTATTTTGATCGGGGTAAATGCGTATTTCCATCCCCTGGGCCAGCTGCTGGACAGCGCGTCCCCTCCCAAGGGGGAGGCCGCCAGAGAGAAGAACAGCGGGCAGTGGGCATTCTCCTCTGAAGCGAAGAGATCGATCTCCGCCTCGCCAAAGTGGTTCCAGATCATCATCACCGTTTGAGGATGGAGTCCCCACTCTCCGTGTAATGCCCTCCCTGAACAGCATGTCCGCGCCGCAGTTCAGCCTGCCTGGGACGTGCACTGCTCAAATCGAGAGGAGCGTTCGGTCCGCCCACAAGAGCAGGCACCAGGCCAAGCTTTGCAGCGCAAGCGAGCGCAGGCCTCCTTGGCGATTGATGTACGCCACCATAGCACATTGTCCGTTCGAATCAGAAAGTGTCGGTCTCTCACGAATGACAGGAATTCCTGCAGCGCTAAGCGGACAGCTTCCATTTCCAGACAGTTTATGTGTTGGCGCCTCTGGCCGCTCGTCCACGCGCCAAATGCTGGTCTGCCATCACAGAGGGCTCCCCAGCCTGACAGGGATGCATCCGTGGTGACCATTGTGCGTCTGACCACTCTGCCCATGTCCACACCCTGCTCGTACATCGTCGCGCCGGACCACGGCGTCAGCGCTTCAATACATGAGCGCGTTATGACAACACGCGCTGTTCCCGGTCTCCATGCTCGCTGTGGGACACGCTTCTGTAGCCACAGTTGCAGCGGCCTCATATGCAGCAAACCCAGGCGACAGACGGAGGCTGCAGCTGCCATCAGACCCAGCAATCTCTGAAACGTCTTCAGAGGGACTGATCTGTCCTGCACGAAAAGCGTTAATGTATTGTGAATAGAACGAACTCTCTGTGCTGACAAGCGCGCAAGCATCGTGTGTGAGTCTAATACCATCCCCAAGAATGTAATAGACTGGCAAGGCTGAAGCACGCTCTTCTGCATGTTCACCGACAGGCCCAGACATGCTAGATGGGTGAGGAGTTTGTGTTTGTGATCCTCAAGCACACTTTTTGACCGCACTATGACGAGCCAATCGTCTAGGTAATTCAGCATGTGCACTCCGCTGAGTCTCAGAGGGGAAAGCGCTGCATTCATACACATCGTGAACATGCGGGGGGCGAGAGCCAGCCCTAACGGTAACACTCTGAACTGGTATGCCACCCCTTCGAATGCAAACAGCAGGAAGCGCCTGTGATGAGGAATTACCTGAATATGAAAGTATGCGTCCTTCAAATCCACCGCTATGAAGTGATCCTCAGGCTGAATGTGCGCGAGTATTTGCTTCACAGTAGTCATTCTGAACGCACGCTTTGTTCAGGGGCCGCAGATCCAATATCGGACGCATTCCCCCGTCTTTCTTTGGGACAAGGAAATAGCGACTGTACAGCCCGAGAGCTTCCACCCAGCCGAACGTCTCCTAACGGAGAGGATTCGTGGGCAGGAGACATAGGAGGAAAAGAGCTCTTTACGTGAGACATGTCTGCTTTTGTGTGTACTGCACTGGAACATGGCATTATAACATTCACACAAACATTTTCGAACTCTGAGCGGGAATGCGCTCTTTTGGCGGCTGGTCCCGCGTCGCTCACAGACCGCGCCCTCTTCCTCCCCACACGAACATCAGGACGACTGCTGGGGCTTCCTCTCCACTGGACGTCCTTGAGGGTGAGGCGCCGGTCTCCCACCGCCGCACACCTTTTTATGCAACCTCTGCCAGAGCTGCGGCTCAGGATCGCAACCCGAACTCGTGCTAGGGGCCGGAGCCCGGCTTGCTGAGCACGGTCTCCGCTGCGAAGAGGACGACCTGGAACGCAACCCTCGCACGAAGGACCAGGACTGGAAGCTCATCACAAGCTTTGCAGCCGGATCCTTCCATAGCTGCTTCGGCGTGGGCACGGCCCAGGCACACAATCCCACACAAAATCCCTGTGCGAGACACACAATCCCGGACACAGCACACAATCCCTGTGCGAGACCGGGGATTCCATCGGCCCACCACACACACGACACTGACGTAATGACATCTTCTTTCACCGGAACGCTGGAGAGGAATGCTGGAGAGGATCGCTATCGCGTCGTCCGCTCCAAGTAGCGTAGATCCACGGCGAAATCAAAACTTCAGGTGAAGGAAAAAGATTCTAAATAAATTGGACTAAATATAATTTATTCTAAATAAATTATATCCAGGAACCGCGACCCAAAATGGCCGCGGGTCGGAGGTCAGCCCAGGCGTGGGTCGCTGGGAAATGAAGTCCGGGGGAAGACTAAAACTCGTGGGAAAGCTCCCGCTGACGGCGATCGGAGGGAGCCACAGGAACCGGGTTTAGGACAGATACACAATCTTCCAGCATTTGATAAATTCATTATGAACATTAACAGTAATGTACAAATCAAGCTGAAATAAGAGCATTTAGTTTATCTGTAAATCAGATGTGCATGAAAGCTGTGTTTGTTACTACAACAACAGCAGAGTGCTCTTTCAGAATCATCCTGGATCCAAATCGATTATGATTAACATAAAGTGATTTGTGATTAAAGACAAATTAATTGTGGGTTTATGTCCCCACCAATGTCAAAAACAAACCTACGCCCCTGCTCTCATTATAACAAAATCTGTAGAATGCACGTCCAGTACTGCTGAGAGTTTCACACGATCCTTTAAAACGAAACCAAAAGTAAAACACGCATGCTCATTCAAAAGCATATCATTCTCGAAAAATGTAGTGTATTCTTTGCATTGTTCTAAAAATTAATGTTATGTGCAACAACAGAATGCTGTCTCAGTGGCCTTACACTTGATTTTAAATCTATTTAAAACTATATAATTTAAATGGTGATGATTGTAGGCTACTGCGATTAACTTTCATCTGTTCGTCACTTCAACAGTTTTTCTGTGTTGTTTTGATGTATTTTAAAACTGCTGCATGATAGATATTCTTAATTCTTTCTGACAAACAAGATAATGTGAATTAGTATGTGCAACGTTTGCTAAATGTAAATTGCAGTGTATGGCATTTATTATAAGGGGGTAGAATCCACAGCTCAGTACTCACTACTCAGTACTCATGAGTACTTTTAAATAGGCTACTATTTTACTCTTACTCAAGTAGTTTTTTTGAATAAGTACTTTTACTCTACTCACACTACATTTTTGGGAATGTAATGGTACTTTTACTTGAGTATATTTTTTCAGTACTCTTTCCACCACTGCGGTCCTATCACAGTGGTCATGCCAGGTTCTTCTCCCACTGCCTAAGTCCCTCAGAACGAAATTACGACATAGGTAATCAGGAGCTGTTGTCAGTCAGGCTGGCTTTAGCAGAGTGGTGTCACTGGTTGGAGGGCGCAGCTCAGCCCTTCCTGGTCTGGACGGATCATAAAACCTTGAATATATCCATTCAACCGGAAGGCTGAGCTCCTGACAGGCTCGCTAGGTCCTTTTCTTGGGCCCTAAATTCTTTGGGCAATTTAATTTCACCCTGTCTTACAGGCCCAGGTCCAAAAATACAAAGCCTGATGTTTAAATAGAAATATCTAAACATAAAATATCAAAAAACAAATAAATTGTTATTCATCTATTGCACAAAAGCAGCAAGAACAACTAATATAATATAAAAATTATTAACAAGCACAAAAATAGGTCGTTTCGATTTAAAACGTGTTTGCAGCGCGAGTAATGTAGCTATCTGATGATTTCTGGAAAGCATCGGCCAATCAGCGGTGTTTGAATCCACTCACTGCTCAAAATTTCTTGCACAGTGCTGAATATTGTATACTCACGAATACTCTCATTACAACACACGAAGTGCAGACATTGTGAAAGATTCATTGTGCATAATATTCATTGTGTTATAAGAGCTTTATGAGGTCGTGATGAACTGAGATGTCAGCTTTAAGGGAGCTTTGTTTGCTCACATTCTGCCATGGATGCACGCAGCAGCTCATGCTTGCTTTTCTGTTAAGAAAAACAGTGTTTGTGAATGTTGATGCTTAGCTTAAATAACAAATGTTTTGTCAGAGTGTTTATGGAATTTACAAGATGTTACAGAACTGTTTCATGTAAATTCCATCGATGTACAAAAAAAATGTATAAGTTACTTTTATGTGGGCTTTTGCAAGTGGGAGTGGGACAAAACAATGTCATGGGCGGGAGTGGGACTAGATAACATTTCTGTGGGAGCGGGTGGGCGCAGGACAGAATCTTGCGGGTCCGGGACAATCCGTCCCATGTAGATCTCTAGTCTAAACTGTGCAGAAGTTGTTAGATGTCAGACGTATCTTTTAGTATCTTGTGGACTGGGAAGGCTATTGTCAAGAGGAAAGGAGCTGGATTCCCACCCGAGACATTTTGGATCAGGCGCTGGTTGAGGACTTTTGTCGGCGACGAAGTGAGCCTGGTGGCGTCCTTTGGGGTACTATCATGTCCTCGGTTTGATCACCCTGTCCTTTGTTTGTTGTTTGATTTCGCTCACCTGAATTTGCTGTCTGTTTTTGTTGCCTCTTCCTAGTTGACAGTCTGCTCTAATTTCAAAAACTGCTTTCAGACCCATAAATAAGAAACAGGCCTAAGGCCACAACCTTTCTTTGGGAAGAGGAAATAGCAGCTGTAGAAGCCCAATTCGCTGAGTGCTGCCAGGACTGCTTCCATGGTGTCATTTTGCCAGTAGACAATCTAATTCAGATCGGAGAACGTGAAGATTATTGCCCTGGAACAAAGTGGAGAGGTCTGTGATCTGAATTGCTGCATCAGTATATCCCCTCAAGAAGCCAAAGATCTTGCAACCAGAACCTTCTTTTAATTCTGCATTCCAGACTCAAGCGTAGAGGTGATCATGCCTTCTCAGTAATTGGGCTTCACCTTTGAAATGATTTGCTAATTGAGATCAGAATGGCCCCTAGCCTGTTTCGTTTAAAAACTCACTTGTTTTCATTGGCCTGTTAGGAATGATATTTTTCATTTTGTTCATTATATTTCCTATTTGTGTTTTATCTTTCTGATTGCACCTTTTGTGTTCCTAATTTTATGATGCTGTTTCTTATTGTAAAGCACTTTGGTCAGTCTTGCGGCTGTTTTAAATGTGCTATATAAATAAAGTAAATTTGAAACTAGAAACTGTGAGTGGGTTAGAGCAAGCAGCCTTGTATTATAGTCTGCAGGACCCAACTCAACACGCCTGGAATGGCTTGCCAACTCTGATGTTGGGCAGCTTAAGGTCTGAGCCTTGCAAATGGCAGATCTCTGCATAAGAGCAGAGGGCTGATATTCGTGAGGGGAGAAGTGCTCTTTTTTGTTATTTGGTCCGCTATAACAGCGGTAGTTTGCTTGGG
The DNA here is from genome assembly GCA_033026305.1 of Cirrhinus molitorella. Taxonomy (NCBI): domain Eukaryota; kingdom Metazoa; phylum Chordata; class Actinopteri; order Cypriniformes; family Cyprinidae; genus Cirrhinus; species Cirrhinus molitorella. The sequence continues at coordinate 34,331,355 of CM065125.1, read as the reverse complement.
TAAATGCATAGTGAGTGGGGCAGCCCCAGCTCTTGCAATGAACACAAAGCCTCCAGCGCCCAGAGCTGAACAGGGGACTGGAAGGCAAGCAAAAGACTTCTTGGAGGGAGGTCCGACCACACCAGGACTTAGCCCTCTCCTCTTCTGCGTCTCAGTACACAATGTCACCTTGGGACACTTGGGGAAGAGATATGTAACCCGGGTAACCCAGGATACTAGTGAAAAGATTGAAAATAATCTCTAATACTGTTAATACTGAAGAAAGTTCTGGAAAAAAGAAGGAAAGAGATGAAATTGAGAAGAAAAAGTGTTTATCCAATCACGGATCTCATTCCAGTGACAGACATTCCTAACAACCAATGGTAGCAGAGCATTCATAGGCCCCGCCCACAGATCGCGCCGATGCTGCCTGTAGTACGAGACGAGATCAGCGAGAGAGACGATAGAAACTGCCCGGAGCGATTTCCAGAAATCTTCCCTAATACAGCATTAATATTGAACGAAAAGTGATTAAACTACAGCATTAAGATCGGAGTGAGAACTGAATGAATGCGACCACATGAAGATGTCGTCGGAATGAGAAGGGGACGAAGAGGAGATGTGTAAAATTGAATGCAGATCAAGAGGGAATTAAAGTGTTGCACATGTTTGTGAGATTGACATCATCTGTGACGAGTTTTCATCTTCTGTGACGAGATTCATACTGGATTCGTGAGATGCAATTTGTGTATATGGCGAGCCAACCACGGACCTGTCGTGCCTCATAAACTGTGTTTTTGAGCCACCACACTGGTAGGAGAAATCTTTCTTTTTGCATTTGGACGAACTGGACTCTAACTTGTTGAGATCTTCGTGTTTTTCCGTGTTTTCCTACGTTCAACGGATAGACATCAAACTGAACTGTGAACTGAACTGTTTCAAAGGAATCGTCAGTCTTTGAACTGATTCATTTGATTCTCAATTTGAATCAATTTGTTGAATCTTGAGCTTTTACTCACTCGAACATTCTTTTTTTTTTTACTGTTTGAAAGGAAATAGTGTTTTTTTTAATTTTGTAAGGTGACATCTCAGTATTCCATTCCATATTCTGAATCAGATTGAGTTTCTAAAAACAAACACTGAGTTTGAAGTCACCGATTGTAATATTTTTGTTTTGAGAATACTGTTTCCTGTTTCTTTAAAGTTTTGGGTTACAAACACACTGACACATTGTTGAATTTGTTTTATTTTATTATTTTTGTACAAAGTATACAGTATACATAAAGTATGTTTCAACTGCTGAGTCCGGTTACCTGAAAAAAATTCAAGAGTGTTAATAAAAATTTGTCATATACTGCATATTTTGAGTAACACTTACATTTGTGATTCATACATAAGCAAAGAGCAAAAGAAATATTAACTTTCAATACATAAATCAAATTTGAATCACAAAAAGAGTCTGTGTGTTAGTTGTTCACTCACCTGCTGTGTTTCCTTCCTGTCTTCAGTAGCCGTTCCTATTTTCTGATCGTTAGGCCCATATCGAATATAGAATATAATATTCTTGTAGCGTATCCAAACGCGGTTACCGTTACAGATAGCATTTGCCAGTCTGAGGGCACTGTTGGAGCTCAGGTTCTGGCTTAGACTAAGGCTGAGCCGGTGACAGTGCAGACTTTTTCAGACCCTTGGGTCAATGGAGGCGGGGATGCCCTGCACATGCCACACTTGTAGCGTGACATTTTACAACAAATACAGCAGAAATTTGCTCAATTAGAGTAGTATTTGCTCTTCAGTTTTACCGGATGGCTGCAGAGAAACACTTGAGTGAAGTGCCTTTCTGCTGTCAGGTTCTTTGGTTCTCGTGGCCTAATGGTTAGAGAGTCAGGCTTGTAACCAGAAGGTTGCAGGTTTGAGTCTCAGGTCCAGGTGAATCACCTGCACTCTCTCCACCCTCAATACCACAAATGATACCCTTCAGCAGGCTCCTTCAGAGTCTAACGAAGAGATGATCTTTGCTCTGAAATGGTATTCAGTGTCAACATATATAGGCAGCCACACAAACATGATCAAATGAGCGTCAGTATTCTAAAGAAACTGAGTTTCCCCATATTTAAAATGTCAGTATGCAAAATCATTTACTCTTCTTACTACACAAAGGATATTTTTGTCTTACGGACTATATTTAAAGCAGAATTTGGGTATTTATGATAACAGTCACTTGTCTTGCTCAGTTTGCCAGTGACTTCTGATGTGAGCAAAACTTATCAAAGCAAAGACAAACACCAGTCCCGTTTACATGTGTGAGAACTGACTGTCCACAAGCTCTCATGCTGCTTTAACATCCATGTGGAGGAAGATCAGGTTGTTTATCATGTACCGTATTTTGCATGCCAGTGTTTGTTAGTCACGCACAGCATAGTTATTATATGGGTCTTATGCAAATTCAACAACCAGTCCTGAAGCACTCATATTACATCTTAGAAGCTGTCCCACATTTGAGCACAAATGTATTGAAAATGAACTAGCCATTCTAGTGTTTACAATGTGTTATGTCTGCCTGAACGAACATTCATTTACACCAACTGAACACTGAGTATATTGACAACACAATGTTTGCGATTGTTCAGCCATAGAAACCGGTTAACTCTGGATAATATTTTCATGTAAATGTTATTACACTTTAAAAATTAAAATGTCGATTTTCAAATGCATTGTGCTGCACATACCCTTCATTTGCAAGCCAAAATGAAAAATTGTGTTATTTTATCATTTGCTTTTATCAGATTCTGATATAGATTTCAAATTTTTGCCTGAAAGTGCAAAAGAATGTTTTAATTTCACTCAATTAAATCTTGGGACCTTGTGTCAAAGATTAGATGCTAGAAGCCAAAATTCATCATACAACCCATGATTAGGGTTAAAAAACAATATTCTTGATCAGATGTGATTTTATTTATTTTGTGAAATAGTTCACCCAGTTCAGTCTTTTGAAGTCATTCAGTTGATCAGTTTTATCTGATCAAATAACCTCTGAAAAGAGCTGATGTTAAACAACCCTTTTCATCCTCTCACATTTCTTTCAGCTGAATGACATTTAACTCGGGCACAGGTTGTGATATAGAAGTGCAGTGGGTTGGAAACGACATTTCATGTTTACCTTTGGGATACAGTCAAGCCAGGTTCAACATCAACACCTCAATTTACCAGAATTTCCCTTCTTATTGTGAGTGATTCATCAGTGCATCTTAGTCCAAAGAAAAAAAAAGTTATTTATCAAGTATTCGTAATCTTCTGTCAAAATGTAATAGCTTGCTGAAACGACTTTTCCCGAATTACATCACCAATTCCTTATTTTTCAACCTCTCGTCTCCAACCAAGGCAGTTTTCACCAGACATATCCTTAAATTTTTCCTTAATGCATATCTAATTTAATTGAAATACAATGGATTGCAAACATATTTTATGCTGGCTTGCATGTGCTTGCAAGGATGTAACCAAATAATTGCAGGGAGCAAAATGATCATTGAAAATCCTAAATGAATGGACCACTTATTCTGTCATTGCTTTGTTTTGTAATGTTGCCTTCAGTAGTTTTTCTAGAAATCATGAATCCTACCGAAACCGAACACGTTTTTGTCACGTCGACATTGTTGTGTGCAACTGGACAAATATGCTTGATAAAATGATAGCTTTGGCATGTTTTGCATAACCTCCAGCTTTCGGTTATTGTGATGGACGGGTGCTGTAACGCCCTGCCGACACATGTTATGCACCTCTGCAAAGCATGTCAGGCCGTTGAGAAAACTTGTTCGGTAGCATGTCATTAATATAACAGTCGTGCACCAAAACAATTTTGATTGCAGCATAGCTCTAGGGGGGAAAATAGCTTTCTGACACCCCTGACAATATAGAGGTGATTCCAAGCATCTTTCTTTCTATGAAATTTCTGACGCATTTCATGAAATGCGTAAACGTGCGCACATGCTGCAGCACAGACAATTTGCATGCATTTTACTGTTTAAAGATGGTTCCCGATTCTGAAAAAAAAGGAAGATAAGATCATTGTGAGTACATGAAAAGAGTTTTACATGTCAGGTTGATTCATTCGTTGTCGAAGACAAAGACAACATTTGTTTGAGAATATTAAATTGGGCTGTGGAACAATAATAATCAGCTACACTGGAGTCTGAATGTTTAATACATTTATTGCTGATTCTGGTTTACAGCTGTTCCAAGGTGTTGAAGATCAGTGGTACAATACAAGTACAAGTCTATTACAAAAATATAACGTTTACATATATTTTTCTTCTTCAGATGTTATCTTCTGGAGAATTTCTTATCTTTAGCTGACACTGTTCTTGCCCTGAGGGAGGGCCTACTGTATATTTACTTTTGCTTGCAGCTGTCAGAATGATCATATTTACAAAATAATCACATAATGTCACAGTTACCAGTTTTCTTTGAGTCCAGACTTTCCAGGTCTTTGTTGAGAGGCATTCTGTACATGTATTTTCACATTTGTAAGTCACTTCGGATAAACAAAAGTTCCAAGCATTGTTTAGAATAGTACAAAAACAGGGATGGACTTAATCTCTTAGAAATCACTGAACAGTAATGGTGGGGCCTCCAAAGCCGCTCAAGATAATGGTAGCTGCCAGAGAAAGCTGAATACCAGGGCTCTTTTACATACAGCACAGGGTTCACTCGTCACATACAGCGGAAGATTTACCAGGAACTTCACTGGAAGACCTGAAGACAGCGCGAGTCTGACTTTGATGTTTCTGCCCCCTGCTGGACAGACTGTAAATCTGCCCTAGATCAGAGACTGACAGGACTGTCTGTGAATCACCTCTGCTCTGATTTGTCTGACTGCACTTTTTCATTCCCTGTGAGTCCTGGCGGTATGCAAGCAATAAGACAACAGTACAAGTATGAGTTCAGTCAGAGAATGAAACGGCTACGTGTGTGTAGCTCCTCCTAGTAGCTCTGGCACAGTAAGTTTCTTTGAAAACTCCTTTTTAGACAAACACGCAGATACAACTTTACTTCTGCGCTTCTTTTGCCTCCACGTCTTTCGTTTTGACTCATTCACTGATTTCCGTGAGGACTTGGGAATGAGCGGCACAGGAAGTCCCGCCTCTAGTCTAGATGCGAGCTGACGTGACATGAAGAACGACAGCACTTTAGATAGAAGACGGGGCCAACATCTGCCGCTCCCTTGGGCTTTTCCAGCTCCGTCCCATGTGCCGGCCAGGTCGTCTATTAAAGAGGACAGGTCCTTCGGTAGACAGTACTTTTGTACACAGCGGAGCTGTTTTGGGATGTAATTGCTGCTGTTGTTGTTGTTGTTGTTAAGACCCTGGAAGCACACCAGTCCAAACCCCCGGCCATGGCCATCACTGCGTATCCCCGTCCACAGACAGGAGAGAGCGGTGTTGAACACAGAAGCAGTGATAGAGGACGACTCGACTGGTTTCTCCAACCATTCTCTATCACAGCATATCTGCTCTTCCTCTTTAACAGCACTATACAACCCGGTCTCACAGAGCTCAGATCCAGTGACTGAATAATTTTTCCTCCATCTCAGAAAAGCCTGATGGGCGTCAGGGCTCCAGGCGATCAGGACGTGACCGCCTGCCTTCTGCACAGCCTGACACTGGCCGTACAGCCATGGCACGGGTCCCAGCTGAGCTAGAGAGGACTGGGGGTGGCACTGCGTCCACTGCGCCAGCCTCACGTCCATGAAGAGCTCCCTCTGCAGACCGGAGGCTAAACTGCAGACAGCGGCGATGTGGCCCGGGTCACTAGACGAGCACACAAGCAACACGGGACGTCTTTTGGCACTCCACCACACTGCAGAAACAAACACTCACAGACATTAACCAGGGTCAAGTAAACATTTTGAACACACTGGCCTCTAAAGCAAGTCTGTTTACATTTTTCAAGTTAACTACGCATTACTTACACAAACATTACTTTCACCAAACTGACTGCTCACTAATAAAACCTTACATGTCATGTTTTTCTAATTTGATTTTGAAGTGACAAAGCTATCATCTAACTGGGTGAGTTTACGGGAGTTTAAGTGGGATTTATTGCGTGAATGGCGTAATTGGCCATTCAGTTAGTTAATCTGTGAATAGGTTTATAGCCATCTACTTAAATAACACATGGTTTAATAGCACAGATATTAGAATAGAACTCCTTAAAAGAAACCCCGGGTATTAAGACTTGTATGGCTTAATATAATGTAAATGTCATCTGCTGAAATATGTAGCAGAGAACCCATAAAAGGCTTACGTTGTTTAAAAAAAATCCACATCGTTTTATACATATTTTGGACCATTATTTTGATGATGTGAAATGGCTGCACTCAATGAGCTACTGCTGTTAAGTGTTGCTATTTTTACCACAACGCAAACATGGAAAATAAAATACTGATACAATCCCACATGGTGCGGCTTTTAATTATAATTTTCAGTCGAAAGGGCAACAAGAGATGTAAGTCGTCATTGCTTTTCTTAGCAATAATAAGAGGAGCAAAGAATGGGAAGATGCCTGTGGATGAATAAAACGTCCTAAAGACCCGCATCTTTGTTCTCTCCACTTTAGCCCTGATGCCTCTGAGGGGTTTAGTAGACCACAGCTACTGAAAAAGCTTACAAACAGCAGAGACAAGAAACGATGGTACGACATTTGGTTTAAGCATACACTCACATCAGTTGCCACCAGTAAGCTCTTTCAGCAGCTGTGGTCATCGTATCAGTATTTTATTTTAAGAGTTGTGTATTCTGAATTGCGTCGCAGTCAAAATAGCAACGGGTATTGTCAGTAGGTCAACGAGTGCAACCACGTCATAATGGCCATAAATGGCCCATAGTCCAACATACGTATACAACGGTGTGGATTTTTTTTTAAATAACGTAAATCTTTTATTGGTTTTCTACTACATCATCACTAGAGACATCATTTACATTATAGTGAACCATACATGTCATAATACCCAGGGTTCCCTTTAAGCTGAGATTTGTTAGCACAATCACAATGCATGCAACACAAGTATATACAACAGCTTGCTTTCAATATATACAGTTGAAGACAAAATTATTAGCCTCTTATAAAATATTTAATTATTTTTCAAATAACCCCCAAGTGTTTAACAAAAAGACAATTTTATCAATACAGCATTTTTAAACATAATACTTTATTCAGGAAGCTTTTAGGGTTTGTAATACAAATAGAAATAAATGTATAACCAAGAATTTAAAAAAAATCTACTGGTCAAAATTATTAGCCCTCTGATGTTAATAGTCAATAGTGTATCCCTTTTGCTTGAAAACAGCCTTTAGTCGTTTGCTGTACTCCCCAACCAGTTTCAAGCATGTCTCCTGAGGAATGACAGCCCATTCTTCCTTAGCAAATCTCTCAAGCTCCTCCAGATTTGTTGGTCTTCTGGCACAAACTCTGGACTTTAGTGTGCCCCACAGATTTTCTATTGGATTCAAGTCTGGGCTTTGTGCAGGCCAGTCAAGTACACTCACTTTGCTCATTTGGAGGTATTTATTCACCAGACGTGAGGTATGCTTTGGCTCATTATCATGCTGGAAGACAAAATGTCCACCCAAACCAAGTTTTCTTGTAGACTGTCTGAGGTTGTCTTTCAAAATCTTCTCATAGTCTTCCTTTTTCATGTTTCCTTCAACCCAAGATTCCCAGTTCCAAACGCACTGAAACATCCCCACAGTATTATACTCCCACCGCCATGTTTCACTGTGGGAACGGAGTTCTTGGGATTGAATGCCTCTTCCTTTTTTCTCCAAACATAGGCAACATCTCTATGGCCAAAAAGCTCTAGTTTTGTCTCATCTGACCAAAGGACACATTTCCAGTATGCATCACATTCCCCCAGGTTGTCCTTAGCAAACTTCATTCTAGCTTGGAGGTGTCTCTTCTTCAGAAGTGGAGTCTTTCTTGGTCGGCAACCTCGCAGTTCATTCCTGTGCAGGGCTCTAGTGACTGTCAATTCCAGACTTGGCTAGGTCATTCACTAGTGTCTTGGCAGTTGTTCTTGGGTCTTTAGAAACATCTCTCACGAGTTTTCTTACCAAAGTTTTTGAAATGTTGCGCTTCCTGCCTCCCTGCTTCCCATCTTGTTCTCCAATGTGTTGGTCTCTTTTAACTTATTGATAATGCATCTCACTGCAGTTCTTGACACTTGAAAATGCTTTGATAAATGTCTGATACTAATCCTCAGCTTAAAGAGCAATTTAAAGGCTTAACTAGGTTAATTAGGTTAATCAGGCAAATTAGGTTAATTTGGCAAGTTATTGGACAACAGTTGTTTGTTCTATAGCTAATCAAACTAAAAGGGGGCTAATAATATTGACCTTAGCAGTTTTTTATTTATTTATTTTTTTTAACTCTTTTATTCAAGCAACTATAAGAAATCAGACTTTCTCTAGAAAAAAATAATTAATAGGAAATAATGTGAAAACATTCTCTTGCTCTGTTAAAACACAACTTGGGAAATATTAAAAAAAAAAAAGTAAAGTTTCAAGGGGGGCTAATAATTTTGTCTTCAACTGTATATCAAGCGTTTGTGTATGACTGCTTGCAAAAACTTAAGGTCATTGCACAGAGTCTGTTGGCAAATTTGGCATGCTTTTTTTTCGTATTCATCATCCTTTCCTATCAAAATGCTTGCTACGAATGCGAAAATGCATAAAAACGAACCTGATCTGAATTTATGACGGATGAAATTTTCAGAGGCAGTTTGCAAACGTGATTGACACAACATAAGGTTGTATTTATTTTTTAATCTGACAAAATTTCGAACTCAGTGTGCAATGACCTTTAGTACTTGTTTCTGGCCTAAAATAAAAAATAAATGTCAATGGACTGACCTGATGTGCTTCTTTTGAACAAATAGCATGTGATACAGATCAATACAGTCACTGCAGCCAGAAGAGTCAATGCAATCCCAATGATGAGACCCCATCGCCTGTGTGTGACTGTGAATGTTCAGGATGAGTATTCACGTCCATCTGTCAACAAGTGTGCTCTAATGATTTTGGATGTTTCTACTTACAGTCAGGGCAGATGATTCGTCTTCCACTGAGATCCAAGCGCCACACCTACAGACAGACAGGAGCAGATCAGACAGACATAGGCTGCTATATTTTCATGATGAAATACTAGATTGCTACATGCTGTACAATATCTGTCAAAATTATAGGGTCGGTAAGAAATTTCAATGTTTTGGAAAATTTATTTATTTGATCATAATATACATTTGGAATTTATATTATGAAATAATGTTATGATTTAAAATAGCTGTTTTCCATGTGAATACCTGTTAAAATGTAATTGATTGCTGTGAACAAAGCTGATTTTTCAGCATCATTACTCCAGTGTTCAGTGTCACATGATCAGAAATCATTCTAAAATGCTGATTTGCAGGTCAAGAGACATTTCTGGTTATTAGCAATAATAACCTATTATTAATAATAATATTAATAATAATCCTGTCTAATATTTTTGTGAAAACAGTCATACATTTTATTTTTCAGGATTCACAGATAAAGTTCAAAAAACAGCATTTATTTGAAATGGAAATCTTTTTGTCAAATATAAATGTTTACTGTCACATTTGATCCATTTATTGTGTCCTTACTAAACAAAAGTATTCATTTCTTTCAGAAAGACAAAAATAAATAAAATAAAAATACTGACCCCAAAATTTTAAACATTAGTGTGTACTGCCTACTATTTAAAAAACATTTTTTGTGAACCAGGTGTACGCTACATTGTAGCCAATAGTTATTTTATATAAACTTATTTATTGTTCATTTCTGCTTCATGTACTGTGGAATACGGCGTAGTGTTCTTTGTAGGTCATTCGCTATCTACTGCAGAAACGGTATGAGTACTAAGCTAGTATGACATGTGCAGTGACTAGCATAAAAGAGTTATAAAGTGTGAACAGAAAACAAATGGTAAATGAACAGATTGGGTATGAAAGGCATGCATGCCTGTAGCTTTACCTGCACACACAGTCCAGATGACAGGAAAGGAAAGGGCACACTCAGATCAGCCTCTGTGGCGCCCTCATCCTGTAGAGAGGAGTATGTGCAGTGTGTCAGAGCCAGATGCTAACAGGGTGATCAGTCACATTGTATCACACTGAAGGTTTGTTTTGCAATAACAACACACCCACTATACAGCACATGGCTACTTACCAAATCTGTGTTGAAAATAATGTTTTAAATATAGCTGCAAGTAGCAATTAGTTAAAAATGTAACATTTTATATCATATTATTTATATCTCTATTGTAGTCAATGGCAATTGACGCATTACCCATGTATATTCCGGAATCTGTGAGTGAAAGTGGCCTAGGTGGCGCTGGCTTGAAACTTTTCAGGCTCCTTCAGAGCATTGTGCTGATGACCCATACCAAGTTTTGTAACGATACGTCAATGCATTCATAAAATATAGCATTTTACTATAAAATTCAAAATGGCCGACACCCAAAATGGCTGACATGGGACAATTGAATATCATTCGACTCGGCATGATGCACCGAATTTGTGATTTTTGGCCAAACTATTCAGAAGTTATAAGCTAAGTTATAAAGCAAATTTTCATATCTCCTGACAACTAGGTGGCACTGCACTGAAAAAGAATAAGAACGCCAATGGATACAATAGGTGACTCGGCACCTTCGGTGCTTGGCCCCTAATTATCATTAAAAGAAAAGCAAGAGCAGTGATATAAGAAGTCTATAATTTAGTGCTTACTATACAAAAGTACTTGACTGAAGAGTGTTGCCATTAACTAATGACAATTAGAAGTATTGCAGTGGATGAAATGGAAAATAGCACAACCAAATCATTTACCCCTGGACCTTACAAAATGTAACTTACTACTGTAATACCTACTATTTAACATTCTAAAACTGTACATTCTATTTTCACCATCAATACCTTGAGCTCCGTTGTAAAAACGTCAAAAGTGATGACTTGCAATGCTCCTCAGTGATGCACCAATTAAACTTTTTAAATAGCAGGAAATCTACTACTAACCACCCGCCGTGAGATGACGCTTCCCTGAGGTAAACACGTCTCTCCCTCTCTGGCGCACAGCTGAGCAGCAAAAGAAGCGGCGACACTAGACGTCAGATGCAAGTGCAGATGCAGAGATCTAGGCACAACAGTCACGCTCCACTCCGAGCGGCCCTCTGAGAGACAGACAAAAGTGTCACACGGGAGGACAGACATCACCACGCTACACAACACTCGCTCCTGCACTGCTCACCTGACTCGAAGGGACAGAAGACTCGATGACTGCCATTTAGAGAAAACTGCAACCAAAACATTATACACTCATGAGAAACGCAGACAATTAAATCATGCATTAATGCGTGCTTGAGCATTTGTTACCTTCACACACATCTGAGGGTGTTTATCCACAGCAGACACATTATATTCCTGTTGAAAAAGCAAAATACTTTCAGTGGATATACTTCAGTGACAAAATGTACAGTATATGCAATGCATTCATTTTGCCATTGCGTTTTTAGTATGATGAATTACCTGGAAGTAATATCTTCTATATTTGACTGTTAAAGGCCATTTTTTACACAAAACATGAATGAGGTCATGTGACAACAATATAACATACTGCTGTCTAAATACTGATCATTGCATATGACCTACTGTTTCATATACTATTAAAAACAAACAATAGTAGATTTGGTAACTTTTCAGACTACCCTAGCAACTTGGTTTTTTTTTTGTTTGTTTGTTTTTTTGCAAAAAGCACCTAGCAACAAATGTAGCAATTCAACAATGTATTTGCCAACTTTTAAGAACTTTTGAAAAGTGACTTATATGATAAAAAAGGCATTCATCTTTCCTTCACACAAAAAGAAGAAACTATTGATCAAAATCTATCTATCAAAATGCAATGTGTAATTTAATATACAGGTAAAATGCCGGTGAAAAAATAAGAAAATTCCTACATATTAACACAGTACAGTACACTGTGCCCTAATTTTATGGACTTTGCTTAAAGTGTGGCATGTAACTCACTACTTATACACTGCTTAAAACTATATTTGTTAATAATGTGTAGTTTGACTAGTTATTTAGAATATACATAAAACATAACTCTGTTAAAAAAATGAGTAACTTTTCAAAAATGCAATGTTTTATTTAAAAATTAAATTATGTAATGAAAAATGTGTTTATAGGTCTATTACTTTTACAAACAATTAATATTAAATGTGTATATTAGGGGTGTCCAAACTATGGCCCACTATCAGTCCTGTGGCGGCCCGAGAGGGATTTTTAAAAATTATACGAATCTGCAGAGGTGGGAAAATTACACCCGTAAAATAACCCCTGATTTTCAACGTTGCGCACGTTACAGAATCGGATCACTGTGTTGCTTCACTAAAGAGGGGCCTAGTCTGTTGACAGATGCCGCGTCCAAGCCACACAGCAAATACAAAATAAAAGGTCAAAATATACACCATAGAAAAAACTGGCACAATTGTAAATAAGTTACTTGTTTTTCTTCTTCTTCACATTTTTATGAAAATAGATACAGTACTGAGTTTTCTGCATTATAAATCGCATTTATCATCTGAAATGTGCTGCGATTTCCAAGACGACTTATAAATAAATCAAGATCAAGCCAAATCGCACACATTAGGATTGGTGACGAATGAGAAAAGGCAAATGAGTTTGTATTATGCATTTTCCTGCAACCACGCCACTAGTTTCAGTTTCAATTTAACAATTTAGGCTGGGTGCTTATAATAAATATTTTCAGTGAATGCCACTATAATTTGTGTTTGTTTTTTTACTTTACTCATTCTTTTTTTCCATTCTGAACACTGCTAAATTTGCAGGATTTTTTGAGCGAGCAGAACATAAATACATGTTTCTAATGTTTGTAAACGTTTTCTTTATCTTACATTATTTCTGGATATAATAATTATAAAATGTGTCTTATACATTAATTGACTTGTACAATAATGCAACTTATTTGCGTGCCATAAAGTGCTCATAAAAAAAGATGGTACAAGAATAGAACTTCTCATCACTAGTTCAAAAGGCCGTCACGTACCAGTTTTGTCCCGTAGAGGGTCGCGTTGGGGGCGGGGACACAGTAAGAGTTCTGTGTGTGGATTAGCCAACACAGAGAGACAGAGGGATCTGATTGGTCAGCAGGGCAGAGAGGCTCCCATTGCAGAACAGAGCCAATAACTCTAGCTGAACTCGAGGATAAGATATCACCTCCATCTGCAGGAGCAGCACAGAGACGGCACTGTCAGTCAACCACACCATAGACACTGCTTACATTAGACAACACAGACTAGTATACAGGTCCTTCTCAAAAAATTAGCATATTGTGATAAAGTTCATTATTTTCTGTAATGTACTGATAAACATTAGACTTTCATATATTTTAGATTCATTACACACAACTGAAGTAGTTCAAGCCTTTTTTTTGTTTTAATATTGATGATTTTGGCATACAGCTCATGAAAACCCAAAATTCCTATCTCAAAAAATTTGCATATTTCATCCGACCAATAAAAGAAAAGTGTTTTTAATACAAAAAAAGTCAACCTTCAAATAATTATGTTCAGTTATGCACTCAATACTTGGTCGGGAATCCTTTTGCAGAAATGACTGCTTCAATGCGGCGTGGCATGGAGGCAATCAGCCTGTGGCACTGCTGAGGTGTTATGGAGGCCCAGGATGCTTCGATAGCGGCCTTAAGCTCATCCAGAGTGTTGGGTCTTGCGTCTCTCAACTTTCTCTTCACAATATCCCACAGATTCTCTATGGGGTTCAGGTCAGGAGAGTTGGCAGGCCAATTGAGCACAGTAATACCATGGTCAGTAAACCATTTACCAGTGGTTTTGGCACTGTGAGCAGGTGCCAGGTCGTGCTGAAAAATGAAATCTCCATAAAGCTTTTCAGCAGATGGAAGCATGAAGTGCTCCAAAATCTCCTGATAGCTAGCTGCATTGACCCTGCCCTTGATAAAACACAGTGGACCAACACCAGCAGCTGACATGGCACCCCAGACCATCACTGACTGTGGGTACTTGACACTGGACTTCAGGCATTTTGGCATTTCCCTCTCCCCAGTCTTCCTCCAGACTCTGGCACCTTGATTTCCGAATGACATGCAAAATTTGCTTTCATCCGAAAAAAGTACTTTGGACCACTGAGCAACAGTCCAGTGCTGCTTCTCTGTAGCCCAGGTCAGGCGCTTCTGCCGCTGTTTCTGGTTCAAAAGTGGCTTGACCTGGGGAATGCGGCACCTGTAGCCCATTTCCTGCACAAGCCTGTACACGGTGGCTCTGGATGTTTCTACTCCAGACTCAGTCCACTGCTTCCGCAGGTCCCCCTCTCGTTGTGCAGTGTTTTCTGCCACACTTTTTCCTTCCCACAGACTTCCCACTGAGGTGCCTTGATACAGCACTCTGGGAACAGAAATTTCTTTCTGTGTCTTACCCTCTTGCTTGAGGGTGTCAATGATGGCCTTCTGGACAGCAGTCAGGTCGGCAGTCTTACCCATGATTGCGGTTTTGAGTAATGAACCAGGCTGGGAGTTTTTAAAAGCCTCAGGAATCTTTTGCAGGTATTTAGAGTTAATTAGTTGATTCAGATGATTAGGTTAATAGCTCGTTTAGAGAACCTTTTCATGATATGCTAATTTTTTGAGATAGGAATTTTGGGTTTTCATGAGCTGTATGCCAAAATCATCAATATTAAAACAAAAAAAAGGCTTGAACTACTTCAGTTGTGTGTAATGAATCTAAAATATATGAAATGTTTATCAGTACATTACAGAAAATAATGAACTTTATCACAATATGCCAATTTTTTGAGAAGGACCTGTAGACTAGTACATTAGTACAGACTCTACAGTTATTCGAATGCAACCTCATTAGTGACTGATCTGAAACACTACACATGTGCAGCTGCTCACTGTGTGACACAAACAGTGCTCCTTATGCTCCAACTCATAAAAGCATGATACAGTTTTTTTTAATAATACTTATAATGGACATTTCTCTCACTTCATCTCACTTTGATCTTTTTCACAAAACTGGCTGCACAGCGGTTCCTTCTTCATGACAGATTCATGTCACATTGCCTTTGAATTCGGCTAGAATGTATGGACTATGGATGTTTGTTTCTTCCATGGAATAAAAAAAGATAACTGCAACTACTTCTCTCAAAATTCGTATGTTCATTCTGTTTCATCTTATTACAATTATTTTTTTATTTTTCCATCCTGTGGCAGAAACAAACTTATGTAGCCATTTTAGGCATAATAAACACACATGGAACAAAGACTGATGAGAGAGAGAGAGAGACACTGCACATTCATTTTACAAGACGTAGTTGCATGGCATTTATTCTTTATAATCTGCACTACACCTGTCTATCGGATGGTGATTTCATTTGGGTTAGCTAAATTAATTTCTCTCCCATGGAGAAGTTGACATGACATTCTGATTGAGTTGTCAGTTCAATTATTTCTTTGCACATTAAAGGAGAAGTTCACTTCCAGAACAAAAATTTACAGATAATGAACTCACACCCTTGTCATCCAAGATGTTCATGTCTTTCTTTCTTCAGTTGGTAAGAAATGATTTTTGAGAAAACATTTCAGGATTTCTCTCCATACAGTGGACTTCTATAGTGCCCACGAGTGCGAACTTCCAAAATGCTGTTTAAATGCATCTTTAAAAGGTTGAGGAATAAGGGTCTTATCTAGTGAAACAATTTGTAATTAAAAAAAAAAAAACCACTACTATTTTTTTTTTAATTATTATTATTGGTTAACACAAACCTGTTTCCTGATTTGACAAAATATTACTCATTAAAACATGCAGAAATAAGAAATTATTTTTTCTATTTAAGATACTACTTTTGTTAAGGAAAAAATGACTGGAAAAAGTGTGAAGAATTCAAACAACATGACGTGTTTGTCATGTTCTGACCATAAAGAATATTTTAAAGCCACATTTAACAGTCTGGTTTTTACAACTTTTACACTGTAGCAAAAATCTGCCTTTAAACTTAATAAAAAGAAATAAAAATGTGACATTTATCATGATAATTATCAATATCGACTGATATGAAAAAAATATATAGTGATAATGTTTTGGTCATATCGCCCAGCCCTAATTTGAGATTAAAAAGTATATAAAATATACATTTCTTTCTTTTTTTTTTTTTTTAGAAAATAACCAATCATTTTGCTAGATAAGACCCTTAATCCTCATCTGGGATCATCTGGGAACTTGCTATATGGACAGAAATCCTGAAATGATTTTCCCAAAAACTATTTATGAACTAAAGGAAGACATGGACATCTTGGATGACAAATAGGTGAGTAAATTATCTGCAAATTTTTGTTCTGGAAGTGAACTCCCCTTTTAACATTACTAATATCTATATATTAAGAGCTCTTTTCCAAAAAGATTTTAAACAAAACACTGTGTTATTCCCAACATCAGTATTGTATCTAACACTATTGCGATTTTGTGCCATTTCTTTGTGAAAAATAGTTTGAAACAAAGTCACAACTTAGCCGCTGCGCATCTCCATTTAAACACATCGGTGTCTTGTTTATGAATGAATGTGCATTTTACACTAATCAAATGAGTCAATTTCCCATTCATAAAAAGAGTCAATTGCTTTATTCCTCAATGAATCAGTGTTTCAAACGAATCAAATGAATAGGATGAAGTGTCTTGACGCCACCTACTGGCTTGTAGTTTCATTTACATGGCTTGAATATTTTAAGTCAGGGGTGTCAAACTCAATTCCTGGAGGGCCGGAGCCCTGCAGAGTTTCGATGTAACCATAATTAAACACACCTGATCCAACTAATCAAGTCCTTCAGACTTAATTGAAAACTGCATAGTATGCGTGTTGGAGCAGGGTTGGAACAAAACTCTGCAGGGCTGCGGCCCTCCAGGAACTGAGTTTGACACCCCTGTTTTAAGTGATTTAAATCATTTATTTTTCTATATTAAAACTATTTTATATTTAAAACATTAATCTCAACATGAATTTATGAATTTAATTCCACGCATGTAAATACACCTGCAAGTCACTGAGGTTCTTCTGTGAGACCTCTGTAGTACAAATTAATTTTGTTAATGCTGATTTCTTTTGATTGGTAACTTATTCTTATTCTATTGTTTTAATTTGAAATCTTAAAATGCTCATAAATTATAATTGTTTAAAAAAATGTGACATAAAAGATGACATACTTTTAATAAAGTTAGAAAAAATGCATTACAAACGTAAAACCAAATTCCTATTTAATTCACTTTAAGGAGTCAAATGTCAGCTTGTAATGAGAAGGCAAATTTTTGATCAGATTTTTTGATTATTGATTAGAAGGTGCTTCTAAAATTTTGACTATGCCCCTAATTTTTTATTTTTAAGTTTATAACGAATAGTAAGCATAGAGCCCTGCTCGATTTATTGCATTTTGGGGAAAAAATATTCAGTTTTTATAATAATTCTTTGAAAATGTTTAATGTAATTATAACCTAAAGATGCAATGTGAAAGTTTGAAACAGAAAATAGTGGTTTTCATCTTACCACTTTCTTGGTCAAGAAAACACATTTTATTCAAATTAATCAAAATGGACTTATAGCGTTTTGGAAAAGAGCTCTTCATATACTGTGCATGATCTTCACTCTAAGCATTCTGAATGGGAGAGTTACAACACACCGTTGCATTCACAAATATCAGATCACTCACGTGGCAGTATTCTCTTTTTTAAAGGACACAGTGTGTTTCTTCTGGAATCAGGGGCTGTAAACCACAACTGTGAACACACAATAAAGCACACATTACTGAAAAGCAACAAAGTGTGTGAATATGATGAATGCAACTCAGAGTTTAGACAAGCATCACACCTGCACACAGACACAAGGAATCAGGTAAGGGAAGCTCAGATAAACGGTTTGATTAACCTTCGGGTCAACCTGCAACACAAACACAACAGATCAATGGCTTATTGAACACTTCAATACTTTATGATGGCCACAGCTTCTGAATGTACATTCAGTCATTTGATAAATCATGTATTAATCTATGAAAACACTGTGTATGCAGTGTGAAAATGTACAGTAGTTTTTCAAAACAAGAAATATTTGTGACCCTGGACCACAAAACCAGTCTTTTTTTTTTTTTTTTTTTTTAAAGATTTATTTTTGGCCTTTCTGGCTTTATTGAAGTAGGACAGATCATTATTGACAGGAAGTGAAGTGGGAGAGAGAGAATGGGGTAGGGTCGGGAAAGGTCCTCGAGCCGGAATTCGAACTCGGGACGCCCGTAGCGCAACAGCACTATATGTCGGCGCACTGCCCACGAGGCTATCGGCGCCGACCACAAAACCAGTCTTAAGTTGAAGGGGTCTATTTGCAGCAATAGCCAAAAATGCATTGTACGGGTCAAATGTTTTTTTGTTTTTTTTTTGTGCCAAAAATCATTAGGATATTAAGTAAAGATCATGTTCCATGAAGATATATTGTAAATGTCATACCGTAAATAAATCAAAACATAATTTTTGAACTTCATTTGGAAAACTTTAAAGGTGATTTTCTCAATATTTTGATTTTTTTTGCACGCTCAGATTCCAGATATTCAAATAGTTGCATCTTGGCCAAATATTGTCCCATCCTAACAAACCATACAATTGTTTTTTTTTAATTTGCAAGAAGCATATAACACAAATTATTGTATAAATACTTTTCATACATATTACAAATTATTCAGTGACCAAATGATTATACAAAATGGGTTTTATTTTCATATTAATGAGAAAGAGTTTCTCTTTTTTGTTATTTCTGCATTGTCTCTTCCCTTCTTAAAAAAATGAAGATCCTATTTCACCCACCTTATTGAAATGGATTAATTCAACACACTCTGGGTATGAATGACTGTAGCACAGGCTGATCCTCACTATCTGGTCTGTTTCCATTCGAACAGTGAAGCGTTTAGCATGATCATCCACTGTAACACTGGCTTTGGGCACTGGATCTTCTGTAAAGATCAGAAACACACATGGAAAACAGCACATGTAAATGCAGCTGCTTTACTGTATTCTGGGGCAAAGCTTGGACATTATGACAGCAGAGAGACAGACAGACCTGTGTCTTCTACGGCGTAAGAAGCGCTGATAAGCATGTGACTGTGGTTGTACACAAACACGCTGACCGTGGATCCAGGTTGGGCTGGGAAACAGTCATAGCGTACACTCCACTAGAGGGCGACAGACAAACAGTAAAAACAACTGCAAACAGTTCAC
The DNA here is from genome assembly GCA_033026305.1 of Cirrhinus molitorella. Taxonomy (NCBI): domain Eukaryota; kingdom Metazoa; phylum Chordata; class Actinopteri; order Cypriniformes; family Cyprinidae; genus Cirrhinus; species Cirrhinus molitorella. The sequence goes on along the minus strand of CM065125.1, from coordinate 34,312,005 downwards.
ATCAACAAGCAGTAAATAAGGTACACAAGAGTTGACTCACAAAGGCCTGATGGGGTGTCTGCTCACGCATCTGAATTTTAGCTGTGAGAGGTTCATTATCAATACTGCTCATCCACTGGTGAAGAAGAAAATATAATAATGCCACAGATTCTTTACAATGTCAGAGAGCAGCAGTAAAACAGGAGAGCAAGTGATAGCTGAATTTAACTTTAGAGGTAAAATGAGCATATATGTGGCAAGGGTTTTTTTATATGAACGCTAATGTATGTGTATTGTTGTACATTCTTTGCTGTCAAAGTATAATCCATTTGACCTTGAGAGCAAACACAGGCGGTCGACACACTATACAGGTGTTTGCATACCTGGCTAATGATGAAACCTACACACATACATTGCAAAACACATAAAAAAGTAAACTAAATTTTGAGCTTTGCCAGTGTCATTGCATATTATAAAGATCACATGAGCCAATGCCTTATTTAGCTAGTGAGCATCAACGCATCACTAGTCATTTCTGTAAATCAATAAAACGTATTCATATTAAATGATCTTTTGCATTTACTAGTCCTGTGGTTCTTAACTGCTGGACTGTGACCCAACATCAGGCCACAGAAAAAAGATGAATGCAAATAGCATGTAACTAACTAAATAAAGATGCATAAAAGACAGCAAAATAAGCGAGGAAGAAAAAACACTTTCAAAAGATCGGTGGCACATCATTCATCAACTTCAAACTGCGTTTCATGCAAATCCTCACTTGGTGGAGTGCAATTCATTCAGCCTTGAAAATCATTAACAAAACTACATGATGTAAAACACTCCAGCTCCACTAGCAAATAATAAATGTGATTTTTGAAGTGTTGGGTTGAGAATTGAAATCAAAGCCCTGAAGCAAAACCAGTTTTGCCACTGGCCTAATCTATGAGTCGGTCACAGACGTACCCTAACAGTGTTGTTGCTCTGTTTCCACATAAGCAGCGTGTAGAAGTCTCCTGTATCTGAGTCATTGAACTCAATCATCAGCATGTCATTTGCCACTGCAAACAAAGGACAGAAATAATGAGCTCAGTAAATCATAACTAAATCTCTGTAATCACTGTAAGACTAGCTGCAAGGTTGCACATACGCAGGGGCTGGACAGAGAGCCGCATGCGGACACACGCATCCTGCCAGCGGCGCACTGACAGCCTCAGTTCAGGCAGACGTTGCTCTTTTCATTCCAACACAACACAAACATGCATAAACAAAGAGGACAGATGTCAGCGAAGGATCAATGACCAGAACTGATTAGAATCATGTTTTCATGTTTAATGCCAGCCAAATATATGCATCTTAACAAAATGGGCAAATTTCTCCAATCCAAACATGAAACAATATTAATTAACAAGATTTCAGAAAGCTACATGCAATAATGAGTAAACAGTTATTGGCCTACTAATCTGGGTATCGCAAGGACTAACATTTATTACCATTTCGAAATCAAAAATCAGGATTCAAAAATCATGGTTTATTCAGTTTGTTTCAAAGCATCTTCACAGCTATAAACAGTGTTGTTATTTCTGAACAAATTCAGTTCAGCTATAAAAGCAGCTCAACAGAAGACAATATCTTTCAGTTCAAGTTTTGTTTTCATCCAGCAGTGCCGACAATACAGTTGAAGTCAAAAGTTTACACACACCTTGCAGAATCTGCAAAATGTTAATTACTTTGCCAAAATAAGAGAGATCATACAAAATGCATGTTATTTTTTATTTACTACTGACCTGAGTAAGAAATTTTGCATAAAAGACGAATTGAATTTACAAAAATGACCCTGCTCAAAAGTTTACATACACTTGCTTCTTAATACTGTGTTGTTTTTTTTGTGATATTTGTTCATGAGTCCCATGTATGTTCTGAACAGTTAAACTGCCCGCTGTTCTTCAGAAAAATCCTATAAATTCTTTGGTTTTTCAGCATTTTTGTGTATTTGGACCCTTTCTAACAATGACTGTATGATTTTGAGATCCATCTTTTCACACTGAGGACAGCTGAGGGACTCATGCAACCATTACAGAAGGTTCAAACACTCACTGATGCTTAAGAAGGAAACACAATGCATTAAGAGCCAGGGGTGAAAACTTTTGAACAGAATGAAGCTGTGTACATTTTTTTTTATTGTGTTTAAATATTGTATTTTGTTCATTTAGTACTGCCCTTCAGAAGCTACAGAAGATACATGTTTCCCAGAAGACAGAAGAAAGTTACATTTATACTGATCTTCAAATTCTAAAAGTTTTTATCCCCGGCGCTTCCTTCTGGATCATCAGTGAGTGTTTGAACCTTCTGTAATAGCTGCATATGAGTCCCTCAGTTGTCTTTTTTTCTGAAGAGCAGGTAGTTTTTTTGTTTTTTTTTTTGGGGCATTTTTACATTTTTCTTGATAGGGCAGTGGAGATGAGACAGGAAACGAGTGGGAGAGAGAGAGGCGGGGTGGAATCGGGAAAGGTCCACGAGGCAGGATTCGATCTCAGGACACCTGAGGCACAACTGCACAATATGTCGGCGCTCTGCCCACAAGGCTATTGGCGCCGACAAAGAGCGGGCAGTTTAACTGTTCAGAACAAACATGGGACTCATGAAGAACAAAATCACTAAACAAAAAAACACAGCTGTGGATCATTCAGGTAACAACACAGTATAAAGAATCAAGTGTATGTAAACTTCTGAACAGGGTCATTTTTATAAATTCAACCATTATTTTCTCTTGTGGACTATATGTAAACATCTTGTATATGAAATATCTTACTCAGGTCATAGTAAATAAAAAATAACATGCATTTTGTATGATCCCTCTTATTTTGGTAAAATAATTAACATTTTGCAGATTCTGCAAGGTGTATGTAAACTTTTGAGTTCAACTGTAGTACCGATTATTGTCTTTTGTTAGAAAATAGATACGATGTTTCAAACCCTTTAGTTACAAAATACTTCCTTGAATGTCCCTGCTTAAAACATCATACTTTACTGTACATGTCAATAGTGTGTCTGTAAAATACTAACATAAACAATGCAAACTTTCTGAAGTGATGTATTGTGTCTTTACTTACCAGCTCTACTCCATTCCTTGTGAGAGAGAGAGAGAGAGAGAGAGAGAGAGAGAGAGAGAGAGAAAGAGAGAGAGAGAGAGAGAGAGAGAGAGAAGAATAGCTTAATGTAAAAATAGCAGCATGGTTTACAGATGCATAAATGTCAGATACACAATAGTGTGTGCTAACCTGAGTTCAGATAAGATATCTAACAATCAAGTTAAAGTACTTAACAGCAACCTGTGTGTGTGTGTGTGTGTGTGTGTGTGTGTGTGTGTGTGTGTGTGTGTGTGTGTGTGTGTGTCATCCAAATAACATTCATATGTGTTAAACAGCATTTGTTTCTATATCTCTTTTCTTTCCTAATATTCAAATCTTCTGATGGGAGAGAGATCTTGATATTTAATACAGCTTATATTAGACCAAAAAATACATTTGAACATTTAACAACTTACTGCTTTTTTAAAAGACATACTAAAATGTACTCAAACATATTAGGTGACATCTTTCCACTTCCCACCAATTTAAGTGACATCTTCCTACTAATACAAACTACTTCTACATTGAATGATCTGAACCGTTTACCATTTCCCTCCTTATTTATTAAGCTGTATGATTGCCAGTTTTCCTAGCACTGACAACATATCAAAATAAAAACTGAGATGCACGTAGACACATTATTAACCTCCTCAATAAACAACTGCTCCAAAATATTGTGTCCTAAAGTGCGTCTACACATTCTAAACATGCTAAGGTATACAAATTCACAGCATTCATACTGTCACGATTCAAACATCTTTGTAGGAGGATGGAAACAAAGAGCAACGTGTTTAGTGACAACCAGAGAAAGCCCACAACAAATAGAGCGATCATCACTCTCGATCAAATAAATGCATCTTTGCAAAACAGATATAAATCTGTTCTGTTGGTTCTATACCGTATGCAAATACAGTTCATTTTTCATGATGATGCTAATCCTGGCCAATTGAAGTCTTAAACGCATCTAGGAAGGTATTTTTACTTGTTCTTCTCACAAACAGACAGCAACCAGATCAGTAAAAACGCATTAAGTACCCAAACTTAGAAACACAGAATTGTTTCCTCCACAGGAAGAAATACTGAACTCGTTCTCCAGTGTGTTTGAAAGAGATGAAAATATACTGTGGTTACATGCAGTCAAAAGTCAGCTCTATAAAAGCAATGAGAGAAACAATAACTACTGAGTAAATGGAGCCATGCAGTGTTTAAATAAACACACTGTTAGTTACACTAAGCTTGGACTGCAACAACTAATCCTAAATTGTTAATAATCAGTAAGTAATTTTAATACTATTTAATGCTATACAGTTATCTTTGAACACTGTAAATGTAAGATAATGTTTCCATTTTGTAAAAAGGCTAATGATGAATAAATCTCTCTATAACTTAAAAAAAAAGCACAAAAGAGAGAGCCAATGAAAATGTTCAACAACAATTTTTATTTTTAATTATTTATTTATTTTTATTTTTTATTTTTGCTATACTGAATTAGAGTCCTAGATGAAGCGTACTTAAATAATACTTTAATAATACGATTGCAGTGAAAAAACAGAGTTGTGAATGTGTCTATTCCCACCATATATTCACCTCTTATTATTACCAGTTAATGCAGAGCTTTTGTTTGTATATACACAATTAGTAATTTACACTATATTTTCATGTATATTTGTTTTAAATCTTTTTGCACAGAACTCCTTGCATAGTTCTACAAATTCACTCAAAACAGCGAGGGGGATTTTGAAGAAGACCAAAACCTCCCCTTCATTTTCCTCTTTGAGTTACCCATGTCTTCCTACAACGTGTCAGAATGACTAGTAACAGCTATGGCTCTGATAATCTAATGGCTGTGAATGCTCAGTACACTTTATCAGAGACAAATCTTTAGTAAAGTACCTTAAGTTAAGTACCATGTTGGGTGGTTTACAGATGATTAACGCATTCAGACAGCTTTTAAAGTACTTTTACAAAACTTAAGCCAATTTCAAGACTGACCGAAGTAGTATTAAACCCAGTTTAAAATATACATATACATGCAGTATAGAATATTTGAGTCAGCTATGTGTAAACATTTCTGATAACTAGCATCATTACTATTTTCCACACTTTAAAATTGCAGTAGAGTCACCATAAAACTTGCGAAATTACACAAATGGAAATATGGGAATTATGAAAAAACAACATATGTTAGATAAATTAAATTTCTTATATTTTTATAATTGAGCTTTTTTCTAGCTCTGCTCACTCCTCATCACTATCTGCTCCAGCTCAATGACTGAAATGAATAAATAAATAAATACATTAACAAAAATGTGTCATTTCTGACATTTAAAAGGAGTTATGAAGTTTAAGCAACTGAACAGTTTCATATGGAACAATAGTTGGTGTCAGTGTTAATTATACTTTTCCAAGTGAAGGCTGTAGCATGTGAGGTTTACTTGTAAACACATGAGCTCTTACAAGAGCCATTTAATAACCAACACTCGCACATAAAACTAAAAAAATAAAAAAATATATATGTTAAAAATATTAACATATCTAAAAGCATCCAGTCATCAGTCCACACTTTGCCATACTGTGTAGCTTTAGAAGAAAATCACTCTCACCTGTCTGACTTTGAGACTACTCCGCATGGAGAACGACCGTTTAAACAAAACAAACACCAAAACAACATGAACGATAAATGACGAGCTGTACATGGCCGTAAAATAACATGAGCTACATTATCCAGCAGAGCCGGTCACAACGAAACACAAGCAGACAGCGATCAGATTTGAACAAAGTTGAGTCTGTCACATCGCTACACTCGCGCTGGAGGCAGATGGGTTTTTGGTGACGCAAATCACCGGAATTCCGGCGCCTCCTTCAAAAGGTCAGCGACTTCCGCATTAGTCAACATTCATTTACATATATGCAATTAGCAGACGCCTGTACCTAACCAACTTACGGTACGTTTAAACTATATAATTTACATGCTTGAGCTCGACTGCCGTTAACAATGAAGACTGAAAGTTATAGTGAAAAATGATCCAAACAAAACACAACAACATTGGGAGTCTGTCTGTCATGACTTAATTTCCACGAGACAGAATTAACCATAAATTTATTTTAAGATTAGGACTAATCTTATCTCTTTGATGCTAGAGATGCTTTTAAATAATACTACAGTCAAATGACAAACATCACTGAAATCACACCTCGGTCATGGGTTACATTACAGTAGCTCACTAAATGTCCTGGGGCCAGTTGCATAAACTTAGCCTCTATGTTAAGACAGTGTCTTAACTACTAGTTTGACCAACTATCAGTTAACCAAAGGGTAATCAGTCCTATTTTTTGGATTCAAATTACACTAATCTACATTTTTCTGTAACTGAATTAAAAGAATTATGACCAGTCTTAAAGAAAAAAATAGCTGACTAACTTTTTAAGACTAGTCTAAACCTTTTATGCAACCAGCCCCTGAATAAGATTCCAACTTGTAAGGAGCATAGGCTACATATACAGCATATTCAGTCCAAAAGGTAAAATGCAAATAACACAGGGAATAAATGTGCATGCAGCATTAGAAATCACATACTCCCTTCGTAGGTAATTCTTTTGGACATACAATTACTTAGTAACCAAAAAAAGTATGTTCTAAATAATAGAGTGAACATTAGTCCTCTTATTCCTGAATATGTCCTGGCTGGAATTTCTAAATTTAGGTTTGTTTTCCTGTTGACAGTCTATCTACAGTCCTCATACATTACTAAATTAAGTTACCAGCCATTTATAACTTCTACAAGCCAAAAATAAATAAATATAATAAACAGCTTGAGGCTGTCCACACACTGGATGTGACAAAGGTACCATTGCAAATAATTCTGTGTCAGTACTAAGGGTCAAAAAATATTATCTATTAATAATTACAATAATTAGATGATATTTACTAAGTGTGTGTGTGTGTGTGTGTGTGTGTGTGTGTGTGTTATTGTTCTGATATCTTAAGGACTACCATGGACAGCTGACTTCTACATTTTTTGATATTGTTCATATTCTGTGTGGTCAGTTCACAGCAGTGATATACAGTAATCTTTTCCAATAAGTTTAAATTTATTTTTTACCTTCTATTGTCATTTTCACCACCATAAAGCCATTTTTGCAAAAAAAAAAAAAAAAAAAAAAAATAAATCTTACATTTAATCAGTCAATTATAATAATAATAATATTTAGGCTGTTACTAAACAAATGAAATAAGTATCAACAAAATTCATCTTTGCAGAAGTTTATGAAATGACATTTAAATTTATTTACACATTAATGCAGCTTAGAGGGACATGGAATGCTTCAACCTTCAGTTACAAATGCATAAAAAAGAAAAAAAAAATTTTAAACAAAACATTTAATATGGATATTTGAAATTCTGAAAATGAAAAGATACTTTAAATGTGAAATTAAAACCGCCAGTAGGCCAGCAAGTCACTGTTAATAAGCGAGTCATTGTGATTGATCTGCATCTTTTAAACCAAGGGTGTCAAAAGGAGCATTCAACTTAAAGCAGCGCTGCATGACTCGATCAAATTCTGACTTGAAGCAGTGCATGCTGGTTAGAAATTTTGTCCGACTTGAGACGGCACCAACGGCACGTGACTGTCATGAGTGGCTTTATAGTATGCCGATAGCGATTAGAGATCAGCCGGCTAACTCAGCCGCTGCGGTTTTTCAAGAGCGGCAGCACGAGCTTTGATGATGTAACAGCTGTTTCACGATTGGCCAGATTCACGGCATGACAACGATAATGTGTGCTTTGGGTTTATTCTAACCTTTTTAATTCCAATAATGGCCAAAAATCTGTGTTTTTAGAGCACGATTAGCTTTTTTACTGTTTTCACAATATTATATTGAGTCACGGTTATCATAAAACAAGGATAAAATCATATACACCCTACTTTATTAGTATTTAAATGGTGTAAGTTTATTCTTGAACAGATGGCGCTGTATTACGCAGTATATAAAAAGTGGTGATGTTGCTCATGAAAGCGTTTCTGAAACATCTGTGTATTTGACAAATATTGCATTTTATTTACTTGATCTCGTTGACTGCCATCTATAGACGTGGTTCAAGTTGAACGCACCTAATCTCAGTTCCTAGAGGGCCACAGCCCTGCAGAGTTTAGATTCAACTCTAATTAAACACACCTGATCAAGCTGATCAAGTCATTTGGGCTTGTTTGAAAACTACATGGTATGTGCATTGGAGCAGGGTTAGAACAAAACTCTTCAGGGCTGCAGCGCTCCAGGAACTGAGTTTGACACCCCTGATTTAAACGGTTTATTCATATGGAAGCATATGGGTATTACCCAAATGTATTACCCAAATTCATTAGATATGTTTTACATGTCCAAGCAAAAACTGTTGCAAAATTATCATTTAAATGGTGTTTTTCCTAAATGCATTTAGATTTACGGATAGGACACATTTTCATCATAATACCACGTGATAATTGTACCAAAATGCAGTGAAAATTCCAAAATGCAATTCTGAGCCAAAGGTGCAGCAAAAGAGTAGCAAAATGCTGATTTAAATGTCTTTTATTTTTATTAAATGCATTGACAATTTCATATATGACATTTCAATTGTGTTTTCATGAAAAAAAACCGCAATGAATTTGAAAATGCTTTCCGAGCTATTCACACCCTCGACCTGTCAATCATTATATAAAGGCAGGGTTCGGAAACAGGACACACATGTCAATATTCACCCTTAACCAAATGCGTTTGACCTGCCTCAGCATCGCTCAGTTTACACTCCGATTGATGCACAATAAGCAAACAGACAGTGCAATTCTACACATTTACCAACTTAATCTGTAAAATAGTGTTCAGTGGAAACTAAATGTCACGCGCCTGCCACAACAACATCTCTCACTGTTTACAGCCACGGGACACAGCAATTGATGCCCGTGATTTTTACCTTGGCTGTGGCATGTTCCGTGGCAACTGCTCCTAGATTTGACTGGTGAACTGTCAACTGGGGCAGGCCCAGTGAAAATAGAAGCCTTTTTCTGTATGATCACGGGCATCGGAGTGTAAACAGTGAGAAACTTGAGGCATGCGCGGTGCTTATGATGCCACGGTACATGCGCTCTATTATGGGTTAGAAGAGAGGAAATATAAGACAGGACTCTGTTGGCAGCACAACACGACAAAAGACAGCACTGAACCCATTATAATCAATGCTGTTTATGGATGCAGTGCGATGCAAGACAACGACTGTCGCATCCGATGTAGACATAGTGTAAGATTAGTAAATAAGTGTAGAACTGCATGGTCTGTTTGCTTATTGTGCATCAGTCGGAGTGTTAATAGTGACAGATGTTGAGGCAGGTGAAAAGCGATTGGTTAAGGGTGAATATTGACCTGTTGTGCATCCTCTTGCCGAGCCACGCCTTGTTGTAATGATTGACAGGTCGGGGGGCGTAATCAGCTCAGAATGCATTTTCAAATTCATTGTGGGGTTTTTAATGAAAATTAAATTGAAATGTCATATATGTGACTGTCAATGCATTTAAGAAAAAGACATTTAAATCAGCATTCTGCTACCCCTTTGCTGCACCTTTGGCTCAGAATACATTCTGGAATTCTCACTGCATTTTGCTACAACTATCACATGGTATTACGACGAAATTGCAATCCCGTCCTATCTGGTCGTCTAAGTGCATTTAGGAAAAACACCATTTAGATGATAATTTTGCTACAGTTTTTGCTTGGACATGTAAAACATCTAATGAATTTGGGTAATAATTTAATTTTGCAACTTCTAAAGCATTACGTTTTTGATTGACATTAAAACTAGTGTAGTGGAAATGGCAAATGTAAATGATAAAATTTAATTTCCATTTTGCACTAAATGTTGCAAATATGTATGAGAAAATGTACATTTAAATACAGAAATACATTGCCATTTTACACATTGCATTGCCATTTTGCATATTACATTTCAAATTGAATTTCGCCACTCATATGCTTTCATAGGATTCATCCAGGAATGAAACACCATCATGTTGCTCAGAGATGCATGTTTGGAATGAGTTTTGTTGCCGAAACAGAGAAAAAAAGCCAATATGGTGTCTACAAAATATGTCTCTTGATATTAACTTACTGTTTAATGAATTGTTATATAAAATCAATACCACATTTGTAACCATGTTGATTTTTTAAAGAAAAAAAACGGCACTCTTCATGTGATATTGATATTAAATTATTTAAATATATAAATTTTTTGCACCCCCTTTTAATTATGTGATCATTCTTAATGCATATTAATAGAATGAATCGTGCAATGAAAGAACTCACTCTAAATGCATGCGCGCACTAGGTTAATCTGCTGTTAAAGGACTGCTCTGTGTAGATCCCACCTTTGTGCATGCCATTATTGGTTAATTATGTAGGGGGAGAGCAGGGTGAATTGAAACAGTTTGTACTGACAGTGTATTTAAAGTGAGCACATGACAGTAACAGGTCTAACTTAAATATGTACACACATTTCAGGATGTGGCGCATCATTGGGAATGATTATTTGGATCTAAAATAACCTGCTTTTATAATATGGCTTTCCAAAAAAGTGGTCACTGGGTTCAACTTGCCCCCTGTGAGGGGCAGTCAGAAATGTTTGGTCTAAAAGGGGTGAGCTACTGTCTTAACTTAACCCAGGATTTTTTGACTCAAATTAACCCACACCTACCATTTTATCAAACTTGTATCATCCAGCAGTTTTGACCTTACATCATGCTTACAGTATAGCCTCATACGTTCCTAAAGCACTAGCATGTGTGATGTCTGCACAGACTGCACACTGTGTCAAAGGGAAGCACCATCTATTGATACATATCAGGATGATGCTTTGGCTTTAAACCCCTCCATAGGAATCAGAGTAAGGGCATGTTATCATGGACTAGCCCCACCTGATGGAAAATAACTCTGATATTGCTGCTTATGACTGTGGAGTGCTCACAGAAATGGAGTAACACTGCTAGCAGTGATGGACCTAATGTGAGTTTTGGAAGAACCTGTTTTTGCCCGTATATAGCAGTTTATCCATCTGATGCAGTGGGAAGCAAGCTAGGTGTCGATAACTTGGATGCCATTGGGTAGATATGATCAGCAAAGCTTAATCTTATAGCTGTGAATGCACCTTTGATGAGGAAATTCTTGTGAGGGTTGGACACAAACACACTGTGATTGAAACACCCGCCACATGAAGCACCTGCTGATCTCGTCTCACTGTTCTCAGTGTCAGGTCTTTTGGCTGTTGGAGCTAAACTCTGCAGCGCATTGGCCCTCCAAGGCAAGATTTGAGGAACCTTGTTGGAAGGGAAATATTCCTTCAAAAGCTTAACATGAATGCATCTCTCTTATCGAAATTACTAGCATGTTCCGATGGAATGCTTTGCTTCTTTCTGATAGGCCCACAATACCCATGCCCAACCACTGGAAAGGAACATCTATGACTGGCAAAGTTATTAGGGGCACTTTAGGGGGTCTACAGACTTTACTTTAGCATTCAAAGTTCATAAATGCCAGTAAAAATGCTTTCTGATTCTGGAATGTGTTTTTGTTTTTGTTTTTTGCCTCCCCTAATGTCCCACCCATGGATTACAACACCCCAGCATTATCACTGCCTTGTGCACACTGGATGGCAGGATCATCTGCAATTTTTTTACCCACCTTGCTATACAGGATTTTGTTATTCAATGATGCAAATTCTTTCTACTGAAGCAGATGCTCTCAGACCCTGTTACAAAGAAAGGAACTCCAGTTTTTGACTTGTTGGGTGTTTAGCTGAGTTGAATCTGTCGCCACAAAACCATTATGACAGACACCTCAACAGTAGGTTGGGTATTCAGGTTTTGAAGGTCTCCCAGCTAATGGGGTCTGGAGGAGCAATCATCTCACATAGCATGTAAATATAAATTGCATGATGGTGGCATTTCTTTCTTTGACCTTCTTTCTTCTGGATATTTGAGGCTGTTATGTGCTTTCCAGGATCAATACTGTCTTGTACATGAACCATCAATGGGGAATGCGTTTGTGCCACAAGTGGAAGTTGGTGTGGCAAAGTTTCTTTTGCTAAAGGTTTTGCACATCCCAGGTCAATTGAATTGCATCTTCTCACAAGGGATGGGTTGAGGCCCACAGAATTAAAGTTAAAGCATTTTCAGATTGTTGGTTTAATTTGGAATAGGTGGATCGGTGTGCCCCAAGCAAAACAACTAAATGCCCTCCTAGGTTCTCTTGGGTCTTCTCTATCACCTCTGGGGAAGGACTTTGTAATGGCCAAAACTATGTTTGCATGCATTGCATTATTGTGCAGTGTGCCCTTTATGAGACTGATCACTTCACGTGTGGTGATGTAGAAAGATTACATGACTGTGTAATGAGAACCATCATGGATGATAAGTTGCTCTGCCTTCTTGTTATTATTTTGTCTTTACTTTTATTTGTAACACCAAGAAAGATGTAATCTCTCATGTATGAGAGAAGCACGTTGCTGTGTCCCAGCCATTAAACGTGTGGGACACCAACTCTTTGTTTTCCATTTCTTTCACTTAATTGATTTAATGATTTATCCGAGTCAAAGTGTTACAGTTGGCACCCCAAAAACTGAAGCTCGATATATCATTTACAGTATCTCACAGAAGTGAGTACACATTTTTGTAAATATTATATCTAATTATTTATCTCTTTTACATTGCTACAATGTAAAGTAGTGAGTGTACAGCCTGTATAACAGTGTGAATATGCTGTCCCCTCAAAATAACACACAACCATTAATGTCTAAATCGCTGGCCACAAAAGTGAGTACATCCCTAAGTGAAAATGTCCAAATTTGGCCCAATTAGGCATTTACTCTCCCTGGTGTCATGTGACTCGTTAGTGTTACAAGGAGCAGGTCTCTCACTCTCACTCTCTCATACTGGCCGCTGGAAGTTCAACATGGCACCTCATGGCAAATAACTCTCTGAGGATCTGAAAAAAAAAGAAAAGAATTGTTGCTCTACATAAAGATGGTGTAGGCTATAAGACGATTGCCAAGACCCTGAAACTGAGCTGCAGCATGCTGGCAAGACCATACAGTGGTTTAACAGGACAGGCCTTGCCATGGTCGACCAAACAAGTTGAATGCACATGCTCAGCATCATATGTTTGGGAAATAGACGTATGAGTGCTGCCAGCATTGCTGCAGAGGTTGAAGGGGTGGGGGTCAGCCTGTCAGTGCTCACACCATATGCCGCACACTATATAAAATTGGTCTGCATGGCTGTGGTCCCAGAAGGAAGCCTCTTCTAAAGATGATGCACAAGAAAGCCCGCACAACAGTTTGTTGAAGACAAACTTATTTGGTTCAGATAATGTCAAGTGTGTGTGGCGGCAACCAGGTAAGGAGTACAAAGACAAAGACAAGACACTTTTGCCAATGTCTCCAGCAGATCTCTACCTGAGAGTTAAAGTGGCATTACATTGCATCCAGAAAGTATTCACAGCACTTCACTTTCCCCACATTTTGTTATGTTACAGCCTTATTCCAAAATGGATTAAATTCATTATTTGCCTCAAAATTCTGCAAGCAATACCTCATAATGACAATGTGAAAGAAGTTTGTTTGAAATCTTTGCAAATATATTAAAAATAAAAAACAAAAATATAAAAATATTACATAATAAGATAAGTATTCACAGTCTTTGCTCAATACTTTGTTGAAGCACCTTTGGCATCAATTACAGTCTTTTTGAGTATGATGCTACAAGCATTGCTCATCATTATTTGGCAATTATCTGCCATTCTTCTCCTCATCTCTTCACCTTTCAAGCTCTGTCAGGTTGGATGGGAGCAGACACGCATTTCTCCAGAAATATTTGATTGGATTCAAGCCCAGACTATGGCTGGGCCACTCAAGGACATTCACAGTGTTGTCTATAAGCCAGTCTTGCTGTGTGTTTAGGCTCATTGCCCTGTTGGAAGGTGAGTCTTCTGCCCAGCCTAAGGTTCTTGAATGCTCAGGACTGGGTTTTCATGAACGCTATCTCAATATTTTGGTCCATTGAGCTTTTCTTCTACTCTGATGAGTCCCTCAGTCCCTGCCACTGAAAAATAGCCCTACAGCATTAGGCTACTATCAGCACACTTTACTTTGGGGATGGTACTCTGCAGGTGATGAGCAGAGCTGGTTTCCTTCAAACATGATGCTTAGAATTGAGGTTCATCAGACCAGAGAATCTTGTTTCTCACAGTCTAAAGGTCCTTCAGGTGCTTTTTTTTTTTTTTTTTACAAATTCTAAGCACGTTTTCATTGAGAAGAAGATTGAGTTTGGCCACACTGCCATAAAGACCAGATCAGTGTTGCAGTGATATGTGTCCTTCTGTTGGTTTCTACCATCTCCACATGTGATCATGGAGCTCAACTCGAGTGACCATCAGGTTCTTGGTCACCACTCTAGACAACGCCCTTCTCAATCACTTGCTCAGTTTGGCCCGCAGGCCAGCTTTAGAAAGAGTCCTGGTGGTTCCAAACTTCTTTCATTTACATATGATGGAGGCCACTGTGCTCATTGGGACCTTCAATGCTGCAGGTGTGTTTCTGTACCCTTCCCCAAATCTGTGCCTCGATACAATCCTGTCTCTGAGGTCTACAAACTATTCCTTAGACTTCATGACTTGGTTTGTGCTCTGACATGCACGGTTAATTGTGGGACCTTATGGGATATAACTAAATTATGATGATCAATATTGTTTTAAGAGGTTTATTTACAAAGATTTCAGATAAACTTATTTCACATTGTCATTATGGGGTATTGTTTTTAGAATTTGGAAGAAAGTAATGAATTTAATCCATTTTGGAATAAGGCTGTACATAAAATGTGGGAAAATACTTTCTGAATGCACTTCATGTCATGAAAGTGTGGACTCAAGGACTATGAGGTCTTGGGGTTCCATTTGGAACAAAGCCAATGTATGTTGCATATAAACAATAAAGGTCATCCAGGTGTTCTATTCATATATGCACAGTATACAATTTACATACTGCAGTGTGTCATTCCAAACTGGCATGGAAAATATAGACATAAACGTATAGAACAACAGTGAAATCAAATAGCAGTTTGCATTATATGCATGAACACTTGCATGCTTAATGACATGTTTGTGCACTTAGGAGTATGTACACCAGAAAGAAGATGTGTCAGTCAGCAGTTCCACAGGTATAGGCATTCATCTTCAAAGACTGCCACAGCAGTGCATGACAGGAAAAGAGCTGTGCAGAAAGCACAAGGTTTCGCACGTTATCTCAAGATCTTTTTGAGGTGAACATGCGTCGTCTCACTTTTATACACTCGTATAAGAGACCATGTACTGTGGATATGACAGAAATGCACAGATAACAGACCAACATAGCAAGGCATCAGTAGTGATTATCTTACCACAACTACAGTATGAGAAATACTATGTAATCTTGGTTAGACCATCATCAGATTTTATCATTACTATGACAAAATGGTGTACATATACTACCATTCAAAGGGTTAGGTAAGAGTTAAACTTTTTTTTTAACCAAAGAATCCTGAAAAAAAAATAAATTTAGAAATCAGCAAATTAGAATGATTTCTGAAGGACCATGTGACATTGAAGAGTAATGATGCTGAAAATTCAGTTTTGATCAGAGCAATATTCACTTGACAGTCCAACATACTACCACCAAACTCAACCCAGACCTTGAGGATGTTCTGACTCTGTATGATATCTTTCAAATCTTAAAATAATAATAATAATAATAATCCCATAGATTTTCATTGAAGTGGTCAAAACTTTCATACAATAGTTCTTATTTTATCTGTATATTTATCTAATCACCAACAAAACATAGTTTAGGACATGCTGTAATGTGCTGAAACATGCTAACATCATGTCAGAACTTTACTTAAATGACTATATTTGGTATTAAAGCTACAGAGCCTCATATCCATGTATGAAAACATATGAGAAGTGGTGAACTTATATCATAGAAGCAAACTTTAGTCATTATCTCTATGAATTGCATTTATAATATATTTATGAATAAATGGATCAATTCAGAGAGAGAAAACAGTTTCATCAATGACCCAAAATCCATAAAGAAAATTTGTGACCCTGGAGCACAGGTATATTTGTATCAATAGCCAACAATACAATGTATGGGTAAAAATGAAAAATATATATTTTATGCCAAAAATATTAGGATATTAAATAATATGTTTTATGAAGACATGTAGTACACTTCCTACCGTAAATGCATCAAAAATGTTGATTAGTAATATGCATTGCTAAGACAACTTTAAAGGCGATTTTATCAATATTTATTCAACTTTCAGATAATGCATAAATCTCAATTAAAAAAAAAAAAAAATTACCCTTATGACTGGTTTTGTGGTCCATAATCACATTTATGCATATTCTTTCTCAGTGAGCTGCTGTAAGTGTGTAAGAAACGTCTGCAAGTGTGTTTACATACAAGAACAGCGTGGATTAAGAGCTTGGCAGGCGTCCATATCCGTGAGGATATTTCTCACACATCCATAGAGAGCTTTCTTTGTGATCACACCTAGATAAAATTACAGCAGTCCCTGAGAGATCCACATCAAACAAGACAATGAGACTGGGTCTTTCTGCGTGAAACTAGATTTGAATCACCTGAAGGAAACAGCAGTGTTTGCAAGAGAGTAACATTTTCAAGTGCAGCTCTGAGGATTTATCTGTGCGTGAAGTAAATGTTCCATTAGTGCGTGCGTTGTGTCCAGTCAGCTGCTTTCAAGAATCAGAATTAACACCATTAGAATGAGTTAGGTTACCACCCTGAACAGTCACTGTGCATTATACAAGAAAAATGGCTAGAGTTATACATTGGCCCGGAAAAGAAATTCTGTATCATTACGAAAGTGTTCATGGAGTCTGTATGTTGAGCAGGTACTAACTGCAGTCTAATAGTCGGGGTTAGTGGTTTAGAACAAACCCAAACCTGAATGAATAAGAAACACAAACACAGATCCGATCCCTCATCTGGTTTGGGTTACACTGCCTGAGGGTGTGTGGGCTTTATGAAGAGAGCAGCTGCTAAGGACAGCTCTGAATAACCTGTCTTACAGGTGTGAGTCAGTCACAAACGAGTTCTGCTTCATCTCCTACATGTACTCCATCGTCAACAAATGTACTCAGTGTTCCAAGAGGAAGACTATTCCACTATTTTTAGCGGTGTTTACAAGCATATCTGTCACTAAAAAATATTTACTTAACACTGGACATTTTTAACATTCTAGCAGACATTATAGCTTATCAACACACAAGCACAATTTAACTTAAGTATTAATAGAGCTGTTGCAATTATTATCATTATTTTTGTCTTTTATTTTGTTTTACATAACAACAGTAAAATTACTGTACTAACATTAATGAATGTTGACTTTTATTTTGGGCGGAAATCCGCATAAGACGTCGGTACTGTTTGTTGACAGGAACAGATTTATGAATGATTCTTTCATTAAGCGGTTTCAGCGCTGATTTTCCTTGCGCTTTGGACTTTGAAGCTTGGCTAACGAGCTCATGCAGCGCTGCCAGAATACATACAATTTGTCCGTGTATTAGAAAAAAAATAACGTTCTGTAACGTTAGTTTATTTACAGGCCCTTTCGCGATTTAAGTCATCATACAGTGACCAACAACCACCCGTTCCTCTTCTCAGCGAAAACTTGCAATGCAGTGTTAAACAGTCTTTCGCTGTTGGTGCTTGTAATGATGTTTGCGTTTTTCTCGGAAAGTTTTAAATGCTTCTCCACACTACAGAGACAGAGCGCATTTAGGCCACGCCCACACCGTGAGGTAAAACAATCCAACGATCCCCATTGACTTTGTATTGCGGGAAGCTATTGTCATTTCTGAGTTATAACAAAAAACAGAACAATATCTAAAAGTTACTTCCGGTCGCGCCACAGCTGCAAACGCCATTCATTAAAATAATGATTTGCGAACAGCTTGTTTTCTCCCAGTCGTCGAATTATCTGCCAAAAGTCAGAATTGCACATGTTGCCTGTTTTGTTGAGAATTTTCAGGCAGATGTAGAGATCCAAATTGGACAAAGGCTTCAATTTCTTTTTTTTTAGCAATTTATTTTTGAAGGTATGTAGCCTATAACGAGCCAGCTGCCTTGATAGTGATTTGCGAATTCACGTACTTTTATGGATGATTTATGGATGAAAGCGGTTTAATAAAAACTCATTTCTTGATAACTATATGTGTGCGCATGTGTTTGGACACTTCATTCTCAAATATTATTGCAGGGAAAATGGTAATGTTAAGTAGGGCCAGACGTTACAGGTCGTAAAGAAAGCATGAAAAAAAAAAAAAAAAAAAACATCAGCTTGAGGAAATACATACAGGATTTACTTGAATACCTTTTCTGATAACAAAATGGATTTCAATGTATGGCTTTTGAATGCAACAAGGAGCTATATGCAGTTTTGGTTCGTTTTTGTGCTGCGCGAAAGAAAGACAAGATTTAGTGCATCCCATTTTTCTTTATTTTAAAAAGCATGTTTTTATTGTGAATGTACACAAATTGAATGTACGCAAACCATTTCGTTTCGATTATCTGCATGACTATGAGTCGTTTCCACAGTTAGAAGGAAAAATAATCAAGTGATTGCGCCGGCGCCGTACATTATCATAATAAAATACAGTCAGCCAAACATTGCTTAATCGTCCTCACCATAGGCCTACTGCTGTGATATTATGACAAACTGTTTGTTTTATGTGGATATTGGAACGAGTGAAGTACAAAAGGTTTACATAAATAATATATACATGTCGAATACGGAAACTTTTGGATTGGTGTCGTATGAGAGACCCAACGTTAGTTTCAGTTTCTCTTTATCTTAAATATATTCATTTTGGCTTGTCGTTTATATAGCCTAGCTTCTTATATTTTTCATTCTTGCTCTTTTCTGAATACTGTTAAATTATTTTGTGTGGAGTTTCGCGTCGCATCAGGTCTGTTTCTGAATGTAGCCTAATAGTAAAACGCGACTTAACATTATAGGCCTGCGCGATTTATCTTTTTTTCTCTCAAAAATACAATTTTATAAAAAATAATTTTCCCTACTTCCGGCTTGCCTACCTCATATTGTGAAATAGGCCTATCTGAAAACCACGCCCACCGGGGGGGAAAACAATCCAGCGCTCTCCATTGACTTTGTATTGCAGGACGCTGCCTCCTTGTCATTTCTGACTATTTAACAAAAAACAGAACAATGTCTGAAAGCTGCTATAGGACAAGGTGTACAGTAAATAAGCTAAAAAAAACAGCACTACGTTTTTAAAAGCTGTCGACACAAAAAACGAGCATTTAGAGACACAAAAGTAGAGTGCAACTTGTAATATTACTAGAGAACACTGGCGGGAAACTTAATCGGCGACAGTTCATTATTTTTAACTATTATTTCACCACCCTATGTAAACCTGAAAGGAGGAGATATATTGAGAAACTAAATTTTATTAGTCTATGTCAGTGCTCCTTTTCCTTACCTTCCATTTGTTGGAGAAATGATCCAACTGAATGGCCCATCATGAAATTCCATGACATCTACAACTATTTGTGTCCTTAAACGCTTGTTTTTGGGGCCGACAGCTTATAAAAACGTAGTTCTGTGTTTTTTAGCTTGTTTATAATTTCAGTTGCTTAACATTCGGTGCATCCCTACTTGTCGCTGTTGAGAGATTGAAACACAAAAGCTAAGATTGTGTTACAGTAAATTTAGCAAGGTTCGGGGGGATTCTGTGCAGCAGCAAAAAAATAAGTAAATAAATAAAAAATAAAAAAATCATTGAAAATGGGTGCAATGTAAATCCTCTGTGGGAAAATTTTGGTCCAATGCAATAAAGAAAAAAATCCTCTTTAAAAAGGTTGGAGCACAGCATTAGAGTTAATCCTACTACTCAATACTAATGAACTTGATGGTTTGGTTGGAGTGGTTTGGAGTGCTCCCAATTTCACACCCATTTCTAGACTTGCTACTTTCTTGCTGATTCACCGAAAACAAATTCAAACACACAAGAAACAAAACTAAGAAACAGATGTACAAAACTCAAACCTTTTTTTTTATTAAAGTCTATCGCATGTATTATTTATATATATATAAAAGTTCTACAGTGACAGAACTGGCACATGATCAGACAACAGTTAGTCATGGATTCGTCCACTGGTTCTCAATGAACAATACAGAGCACAAGAGAAATATACACAACAAACACCGACAGATACACCGTTTCACGAGCCGAGGGTGTGTGTGGGCGACTTCATGGGAAGATGAGGGTCATTTGAAACAAATGTCATTTGGAAGAACAAATAAATACATCATCACGTTTCACTTGTGCATTTTCTGCATCCTCTGCATAAATGTGTAGCATGCTTTTCACGTCAGCTCCATCTACCAACATTCACATGGATTCTCGCTCGCACACACGCAGCAGATCACACAGTACAGGTCTGCTGGATTTGGGGTCGCGGTTTCACACGCGTTCTAAACTCGCAATTCAAGCGAGGACGTGTTTTGTTTTGCTGCCGTAAGCAGAAATCTGACAGAGCGTGTTCATCCAATCTTGAATACTGGCTGTAGTGTGAGGTAAATGGACTGTATCTACGACTGCAGTCACATCTAACATTAAACACACATCCTGACCGCACGTCTAACGTGCGAGTCTTTAACGCCGGGCCCGAAACGCTTTAGCACCAGAGTATTAGAGTGTGTTTCTGTTCAAATGCATCACCGTCTACTAAACCGTGTGGCGTTCAGTCGCTGTCGCTTGTGTCGCTGCTGGGGTCGCCCTGGACTTTGTTGCGGTGCTGCATGGCACGGTGATACGCCACCTGAACGGACTTCCTGATGTTCGACTTTCGGCCTTCCAGCATCTTCTCTTTGTCCAGATCCTGATTGACCCCCAGAGGAACCAGTTTGGAGCGCGGCAGCCACTGCCTGCACACACACACACAAACACAAACACACTCATTTAGTGTTTCTGTACTTCTGCTCTTCATAGCATGTTCATTTCCTCTGGCCTATTTCTCTCTGTTTGCCACACAGGATGTTCAGAGATGCTGACGGGGTTACAGCGTTCTCATGAGAAGGTCAAAGTGGATCAACATCAGCTAGCATTATAGAGCCTTTTGTAATTAAAAATATCATTAAGATGTCTTGCACTGTGAGGCTGTAATGTTTTTAATGAATATTAAGCACATTAACTCCTGCCTACGTTTGGCATGAAGATTTAGGAAAACCCCTGGACTACAGTAATGACTGTGTGATCATTAAGAATAAATCACCATTAAAATTCTGAAAATGACCAAAACCCACCTCAAAGATACCCACTCTAAGATACTCTACAGTAATGAGATATATAGCAATTAGAGCAAAATGTGCTTAGTTGTGAATTATATAAGAAAGGGTTTTTGAATGTCAGTGTATGAATAAACATCTGACCCTCACTAGAGTCAGCGACATGACAAGATTCGGAGATCAAAGACAAACCGCAGGCTGAAAAAAAGATCTGTCATGTCAGTTCCCTCAGTGGAAAAATTACCAACACGTTTGTACGACTGTACACTGCTGTGCCGCACGTTGCTGGTGTGATGTGAGGAATCTTCCACACATCAAAACATGAGGAAGAAAATCAGAGTTTGCACATTTCTGTGACAGGTGTAGTTTCCACCAGCACAGGAACAATGTATACTTTCTAAAAAAAAATAATAATAATAATCCAAAACATTCATCTGATTTACGGAACTGAAGTATTCAAACCAAAAATAATGTTTGCAATGATTTTTATATAGACTACCATTTAAAGGTTGGTAGGAGAAGTTGCCAGGCCACCAGAATTAAATTGAATATTGTTGCATCCGAATCATCTTACTGGGATGAGGAAGAGTCCATATGAAGGACTTGCGGAAACAGCTTAATATCAAGAATATATTAACAGACTAAACAGGAACTTTTTATTCCACTCATACACTCAATAGTCATTCCTTTAGGGGGTGCCAGCTCTCTTATTGAAACCTTTATAATACACTACAAATATATGTGGGATTAATAGCATGAAACATACTCGCAGGGACAGTAGGCCTGGAAATAATATTTCATGTCTTCGTTATTTGTAATATAATACAAAGTCTCAGGTTTCAAAATTAGTTTTATAGCGAAATACAAACTATGTGTCTTACAAAATTGTTTTTCAAGCTCTTTAATGTGGCGTGACAGATCGCTGTATTCATGTATATCAATTAATTCAATTATACTGTTGTTTTGGGGGTTTTTTTGTGAAAATTCCACCACCTACTCCTCAAAAATGTCTGTGGCATCTAACCTTTCACTCCTCACATGTATTTAACAAAAAACAACAATAAAACGGTCTAAAGGTTGAACTGGGCTCATTATAACTTGGTTATATTGTTGTCTTTTCTGAGGTATATACAGTATCTCACAGAAGTTAGCACACCCCTCACATTTTTGTAAATATTTTATTACGTCTTTTCAACTGACAACACTGAAGACATGACACTTTGCTACAATGTAAAGTAGTGAGTGTACAGTTTGTGTATATTTCCTGTCCCCTCAAAATAACTGCCACAGCCATTAATGTCTAAACCGCTGGCCACAAAAGTGAGTACACCCCTAAGTGAAAATGTCCAAATTGGGCCCAAAGTGTCAATATTTTGTGTGGCCACCATTTTTTTCCAGCACTGGCCAAACCCTCTTGGGCATAGAGTTTACCAGAGCTTCACAGGTTGCCAATAGAGTCCTCTTCCACTCCTCCATGACAACATCACAGAGCTCCTCCACCTTCCTTTTAAGGATGCCCCACAGATGCTCAATAGGGTTCAGGTCTGCTTAGACATGCTTGGCCAGTCCATGACCTTTAGCAAGACAGAGGTCATCCTGAAGGTGTGTTTGGGGTCGTTATCAAGTTGGAATAATGCCCTGCAGCCCAGTCTCCAAAGGGAGGGGATCATGCTCTGCTGCGGTGTATGGTCTGAGCACTGACAGGCTGACCGCCCACCCCTTCAACCTCTGCAACAATGCTGGCATCATTTATACGTCTATTTCCCAAACACAGCCTCTGGATATGACTCTGAGCATGTGCACTCAACTTCTTTGGTTGACCATGGCGAGGCCTGTTCTGAGTGGAACCTGTCCTGTTAAACCGCTGTATGGTCTTGGCCACCGTGCTGCAGCTCAGTTTTCAGAGTCTTGGCAATGTTCTTATAGCCTTCTTATACACTATCTTTATGTAAAGCAACAATTCTTTTTTTCAGATCCTAAGAGAGTTCTTTGCAATGAGGTGCCATGTTAAACTTCCAGTGACCAGTATGAGAGAGCACCAAATTTAACACACCTGCTCCCCATTCACACCTGAGACCTTGTAAGGGGCCATTGACACAGCGGCTAAAAATGTGAGACGCAGCCCAGGAATGGTTTAAAAACGGAGCAGGAATGGTCTAAAAACAGAAAGCGAAGTATAAGAACGTGAGGGTCTAGAGACGCACTTTTGAGACGTGATGCAATAACGACAATATTTTCAGTGTATATATATATATATATATATATATATATATATATATATATATATACACACACATACACACACATATATATTCATTGACAAAGATATTTCTCTCCTTTTTTAAGTTGTGATAATCAATTGAGGAAATGTTATAATATCCGGACACAGCCACTATGAGCGCCTCCTCCGCCATGTTGCCATCAAATAAAACAGTTGTCATGCCAACTTACTAATGTAAACAGAAGCTCGCAGCGCTTGCCCCGCCTCAGAGTTCTTCTGATTCGTCCACTTGCTTTGGAACTGACATTAATGAGCGGCGCTGTGTGTAAAAGTTGAAATTCTTTTAACTTAACACAGCGTCTTAAAAACGCACCGCTGCAAAAGATGCAAGACGCGAGTATAACATGTCATGCATGTCCATCAAGTGCATGTTTACATAGAAAAACAATGGGAAAGTAGCACACTGGAATGGAAAAACTCATTCTGTGTGAATGGCCCCCAACACTAACGAGTCACATGACACAGAGGAGAGAAAATGGCAAATTGGGCCCAATTTGGACATTTTCACTTAGGGGTGTACTCACTTTTGTGGCCAGTGGTTTAGACAGTGGTTGAGGGGACAACAAATTTACACTACTATACAAGCTGTACATTCACTACTTTACATTGTAGCAAAGTGTCATTTCTTCAGTGTTGTCACATGAAAAGATATAATAAAATATTTACAAAAATGTGAGGGGTGTACTCGCTTCTGTGAGATACTGTAAGTGATTATTCACAAGCTGTTTGTATTCTGTATAAAGGTAGAGATAAAGTAAATGAGCTTTCAAATTCTGTCAATTTTATCACTAAATAAATTTACAATGTATTTTTCCTCTTTATTTCTAGCTTATAGCAAGATATAAAAGTGAAGGAACATCAGAACGAATGGAAAAACCACTATAGCCTAATTTAATGAAACTGGTCTCATTAATGTATTCGGAAAGATGATTGACTCACATGCCGCATAAACTGAGGCGAATACAGCGATCTGTCATGCCACATTAAAGAGCATGAAAATCACATTATTGTAATAGACTTCTAGTTTGTATATTGCTATAAAACTGACAGAATTTGAAAGCTGAGACTTTGGAATATCTCATGGTGCTCTCAATATGGGCCATTCGTATGCGCAATAGGCTAGAATATACTCTCAAAATATTAGAACTTTAATCTCATAATTGCTCCGAATTTATTCTGGCAACATTTCGACTTTATTCTCGTTTGTTTTGTTTTATTTATTTTTTTACGTGGCACTAAAACACCATCATATAGTTCAAAAGAGCAGCATTTATTTGAAATAGAAATCTTTTGTAACATTATATATGTCTTTACTGGCACTTTTTGATGAATAAATGCATCCTTGATCAATAAAAGTATTAATTTCTTTTAAAACAAACAGAAATCTGAGCCCAAACCTTTGAATGGTAGTGTAATTAAGGTTTCTCTTAAATATTTGACAGACACACAACTCTAAACAAAGACACCTACGCATTTGTGTGTGTACATGGTAAAAACAAGTTGTCTCGGTCCTAGTAGTAGTAGTAAGCATGAGGAAGAATACAAGCGCATAACTAACCAGGTCCTTTTGTTGTCAAAGAAGAGCACGAGGAAGAGATGTTCCCGTGCCTCCTGTGTCATCTGCTCTCCTAGTTTCAGCACCTCTATAGGCGGGACCGGAATCGGGACGCCCCGGTGGAACACTCCCTCTCGTGGCATTTTGGGATCAATGATCTGTGGGAAAGATATTACATGTTTCAAAATGAGAAGAGTGGACCGAAGTGGCCCCTGCTGGACACACAGAGCAACAGCACCTTCTGGCACTCAGTGACTTCAGTCATCATAGACTGAACAGAATTTCCACATGAACTCAACATGTCTGTCTTTTATTACAGGTGCTGCAGTTAGATCCATTTGATTATTTTTGGTTATTTATTGTTACTTAAAAAGTGCTTTGAGTGTCTGCTCATAATTTTTTCTGATACTAATCTGTGAACCTATCTAAAGGAAACGATTCAGCTCAGAAAAGTATACTAACAGCATCACAGTAGCACATACAAATTCCAGTGGAAAAACAAAATTTACTGTGCCCCATCAAAATGAGTTGTAAAAAACAAATACTTTTTTTTTGACTGATTGTGGTTTTCTTTTGTTTTTGACTGTTTGTGGTTTTCTGTTTTTATGACTGTTTGTGGTTTTCTGTTTTTTTTTTTTTTTTTTTTTTTTGTGAAACTCATCATTCACATGTTACTATGAAAATGAAACTATTGGTTTTTAGCTCTGCAGTTCAGATGTTAGAACTGCATAGTGTCTCTCCTCTAATCAGCTAGTCTTTAATATAAAATTACAAAAAAAAAAAAAGATTAAACAATTTGAGTTGTAAAGAGCATTTCAACCACGGAAAGATGTCACTAAAAAAAAAAAAAAAGTGAAAGTGACGAGACGTGAGGCCAAGTATGGTGACCCATACTAGGAATTTGTGCTCTGCATTTAACCCATCCAAGTGCACACACACAGTAGTGAACACACACACACGCCGTGAACATACACCCGGAGCAGTGGGCAGCCATTGCATTGCTGCGGCGCCCGGGGAGCAGTTGGGGGTTCGGTGCCTTGCTCAAGGGTCTCACCTCAGTCGTGGTATTGACGATGGAGAGAGCGCTGGATATTCACTCCCCCCACCGTCAATCCCTGCCGGACCTGGGACTCGAACTTGCAACCTCTTGGTTACAAGTCAGACTCCCTAACCATTAGGCCACGGCAAAACAACATGGAAACATCATATTCCAGGGCTTGACATTAAGCTTTGACCTGTTCTTGACCTGACTTTTTTTTTTTTTCTTTGGCATAAATGTAATCCATTCTGAAGCAATAGTCTCATCACTACTCTATGAGGTCTTAGTTTAATCAGCGTATTTGTGATATTTTCCTTAAATTGTTTCCTAGAACACTTTTTAACTTTATGAAGGACAATATTCTCCTAACCTTACTAAATGTATGTGTCATCATTTACGTCAAATTCATACTTTTTTCAATACAATTAATTAGAATAATTAGACTTTGTATTATTGTTACCATTCAAATTAAATCAGTATCAAACTTAATCAAAAGTGCCTTTTAAATGTTTACTCAGACTGTTTAATGAAGATAAGGTTTCAAAATTGCATTTACACAGTAAAATTGCAAATGCACAAGTAATGTTATAAAACTATTGTTTTACTTTTTTTAACATACAAATCTGAAATGTTAGACGGATTCAGCCAGTTCGTTCAAACGGCTAATTCATTCAATAAATAAAGCAAATGACTGTTGATGAATGGCTCAGTGAATCATTGACACCCAATTCATTAAAAAATGCTGAATCATTCAGTACTGAAACAAAGCTGTGCTGCTTGGAGATTCGCGACTGTTCTGCTGTGGCTTTGCTTAGAACTATTTTCGTTAGCAAAAACGGTCAATGATGTATCTAAAATGTAAGTCAGTGAATATTAACTACTAGTTTATTGAACTGTTGTTGTATAAAATCATATGTTATACACAAAGTATTTTTTTCTACCGCAGTGTGTTTGATCATGTGTGTTTCTTTGTGTGTGTTGTTGTGCCTATTAGCTTTGATTTTCCGTGAGTCAGACAGGCTACACGAGCCTCAGCTGACACAACCTTTCAGTCACCGTTTACACTAAGTAATACAATCAGAATCATTCTCACCAAATTTTCAGTGCTGCGCTAGTTATTGTTCGTTATTGATGTTTTAATCAGGTTACTTGTCCGGTCGGGCAAGTAAAATTCTTTCACTTGGACCTTCACAAAATCCACTTGTCCCGGACAAGCATTAATGTCGAGACCGGTATTCTGACACGCTCCTCAGGAAAGTAATGTGCATAGATGAATGCACATTAATAAATCTCCTAATTTGGTCAAAAAAATCATCTAGAAACTTTAGAGGGCAAGTTTTTACAACAGCCTCTAGGACTATCTTGTCAACATTCTAGAGCAGAAACGGAGGCTTTCCTTTCATTCAGTGAATGAAACTCAAAATGTGTTTCTGTGTCATACTCAAAATAGTGCTGGCCACTTTTACTTCACTGGAGTAATGAGCAGTACATTCTTCATTCTACATTCTACTGGGGACACTTAATTTCCAGCGATTTCCACTTAATTTCTTTTTGCATTATTGACACACTACCTTCCTATTTGATACTGTAAAGCTGCTTTGACACAATCTGTATT
This sequence comes from Cirrhinus molitorella, assembly GCA_033026305.1. Classification (NCBI taxonomy): domain Eukaryota; kingdom Metazoa; phylum Chordata; class Actinopteri; order Cypriniformes; family Cyprinidae; genus Cirrhinus; species Cirrhinus molitorella. The sequence goes on along the minus strand of CM065125.1, from coordinate 34,284,016 downwards.
GTAAAAAAGTGCTACATAAATAAAGGTGACTTGACAGGACAGGCATCATTACACTGATCAACTTAAAGGGATAGTTCACTTTGAAATTAAATTTTGATATGTTTTAGCTTACCCCAAGGGCATCCAAGATGCAGGTGTCTTTGTTTCCGCAGTAGTTTCAATTTTGATATTTTTAGGTCCAACTGTTCTTGTCTGTCAGTCATATAATGCATGCCTATGGTCACCTCACAAAAGAAAACGCACAGATTCAAATTAAGCAGTCCAAATTAAACAATTCCCCACCGTAAGTACACATTGATGACCTAAGACACGAATCGAGTTGTTTGTATGAGAAAACGAACAGTATTTATATAGTTTTTACCTCTTGTAAACAATCACGTCCAAGTTGAAGGGGGCGCGCGTTCTGGCTTATTGATGCGCCAGCGCTACTCCCGGAAAGCGCCGGACGTGATCCATTGCGCGAGCACAAGTAATTCTTTTCTTTTTTAAACATCCCTAAACATACCTTTTTTAACCATTTCTTGTTTAAACATCCAGGATAAGCGCAAAAGAGTACCATTTCTGTTAGCCGTCTTACCTACAATCTCTGTTCTGTGTAAACAATGAGTGACGTTCACGCGTGAGAGATCACTTCCGGAGCTTTCCGGGAGTAGCGCCGGCGCGCTCACACACCAGGAGGCGCGCGCACTTCAACTTGGATGTGGTTATTTACAAAAGGTAAAAAACGACATAAATACTGTTCGTTTTCTCACACAAACCGCTCGTTTCGTGTCTTAGGTCATCAATGTGTACTTACGATGGGGAATTTTTTAATTTGGACTGTTTAATTTGAATCTGTGCGTTTTCTTTTGTGAGGTGACCATAGGCATGCATTATATGACTGACAGACAAGAACGCTTGGACCTAAAAATATCAAAATCGAAATTACTGCGGAAACAAAGACACCTACATCTTGGATGCCCTTGGGGTAAGCTAAAACATATCAAAATTTAATTTCAAAGTGAACTATCCCTTTAAGCACACTGAAAGCAGCACTTGCTTTGAAGTCTGCTGTAGGTGCAGCTTTAATGGACAAAACATGCAGCAGGACACTCACCAAAGCGGGGTATGATGGGTATCCTCTGCACTTGGCCCACACCAGATCCAGAGCGTCCAGAGAGCTGTAGTCGTCTGAGCTCATCCAGCATCCGGATCGGCCCCGGCCCCGAACCACTGCAAAAACATGCACAAACGCACACAGGTCAGGCCATGAACAGATCACACACAGGCCGGTTTAATGCAGATGTCTGCTGCACTCACAGTGAGACACTCCTCTGGATCCTCCCATGGAGTAGGAGTCATTCTCTGTGCCAGACGTTTCCTCGCTGCTGTCCTCCTGAAAGGCCGAGCGTGAGAACGAGGCTTTTCCACGACCCTGTTTAGATGGAGTGGTGCTGCCAAGAGAACAACAACAGCGCTACATGACTCTCACATCTTCCTGGTGCAGATACCTGATTCACACATCAACCCGCTCGCTTCAAACATATCAGCAGCTTTTTGATAATCACTGGACTGAACACTTTGTGTAAAAAGCAAAACAGTTCACATTATACATTCCTAAGGGTTGTGCTGCCGATTTAAAGCGAAACAGCAGTCTCTGTGCGTGTGTGTGCGTACCTGGTCCTGTCAGACGCGGCGCTGCTGCTGCTGCTGCTGGTGGACTCCGAGTCGGAGCTGGAGCGCGGTAGACTGCGCTCGTTCCTGTACACCAGGAAACTCTCGGTTTTCGGCTGATTGCTTCCACCAAAACCATTACTGTGAAGATCTGAGAGGAGCACAGCATGAAGAGAAGACCTGTTACAATGATGTGTCTGCTGGAGGAAAAATGCCACTTTTGTGGTGCTTTACACATCAGAGAATGCTGCAAGTAAATGACAGAAAACCTGCAATCATATGGATGTCATATGTTCTTTAAAGGATTACTCCACTTCCAAAAATCTGATTATTTATGTCTTTCTTTTTTGCTTCAGTTGCAAAGAAATTACGTTTTTTGAGGAAAACATTACAAAATTTTTCTCTATATAGTGGACTCCATATAGTGGTGCTCAACAGACTGAAGGTTAAAAATGCAGTTTAAATGCAGCTTCAAAGGGCTCTAAAAAATCCCAGCCGAGGAATAAGGGTCTTATCTAGCGAAACAATTGGTTATTTTATAAAAAACATTTACAATTTCTATACCTTTTGACCTCTAGGCACTATGTGCACTTTCTCTGTGTATTTTCTTCACAACTTCACATAGTATCGACCCAGTGTTTATAAAGTTTGACCATTCAAGGAAGGTCAAACACCCTTTACAAAAAAGGTTAAACAGCGATATAGGATGATTTGGAAGTTGGAGGAGAAAATGAGATGAGAGTTTTTCGACATTCCCTAACCGACTTGTCTTGATCCTAGACAAGCCAAGAATTTGTGGTTAAAAATTGTATAAATATTTTTTAAGAAAATCACCAATCATTTCAATAGATAAGACCCTTTTTCCTCGGCTGGGATCGTGTAGAGCCCTTTTAAGCTGCACTAAAACTGCATTTTTATCCTTCAAACTGTTGAGCACCATAGAAGTCCACTATATGGAGAAAAATTCCTGAAATGTATTCCTCCAAAAACGTCATTTTTTTTCGACTGAAGGAAGAACAAAAGACATGAATATCTTGGCTGACATGGGGGTGAGTAAATTATCAGGAAATTTTTATTCTGAAAGTAATCCTTTAAGGGCCTCAACAGCCACTCTAGAAAAGAGCTGCATGATTAAAATGTGTTTTTCAACAGAAAAAGTAAACAACACCAGGGCAAGTAAATAGTGATTTTTTTTTTTTTAGGCAAACCAGGCTTTGTTTTCCATTTCAGCACTCATCCTGGTGTCTTCATGAGTCGTCTGCTGGTGGGGACTTCCCAGCATTCAAGCCTCTTTACAGAAAACATCTGACTCACAGAGGAGTGTGGGAGTTAGTCAGTGTGTGAATATGAGCGCTGAGGATTGAAACTTTGACAAGCATCCAGTTTCAACAGCAGGATTCTGTGAAGAATGACAGAAGTCTCTCAGCAGCAAAACAAATGCAGAATTGTGCTGAACTGAGAATGTCATTTCAAGGCCTGCAGGCACCTCTGCCAATATATGATTTGCAGCAGATCTGAACACAGTCCTCATCGCCACTGTCTGTTTAAACTGCGATGTGCACCAGACAGTGTTTGGCAAGACTATACAAGACTTGTGATATTTACCCTAGCAATTTGAAAGTGAAGCCAGAGACCGTATGGATCTGTATAGAGGCCAGGGTTAAAAGTTAATGAGGGCTTGGGGCAAAAATGCCACCAAAATGAACAAAAATGCCCCTATATTCAAGATAAGGGGGAAAAACTGCTCTTGCACAATTTACTAAATTGATATTGAGTATTATGCTTAAAGTAAAACATACAAATAAAAGGTGCCAGTTGCAGCATTACATCTAGATCTGCTTCAAATAATTTAACACATTTTTGGCAGCACTGAGCATTACATAAGTCACACATGTATGTGTTAAGCACATACATGTGTCACGGCCAATCAGAAATGTTCAAGCTAGTCAGCAGTGAAGAAATCTGCTGTGCTGCACTCCTGCGAATCCTCATATCATATCTGCACTGTGTTGTTTATGATGGGAGTAAGGGATTTGTTTTTCAGTGCAGAGACCGTCAGTGTTTATAACAGGAGTTTTTTGCAAACATGCAGAACCTGTGCTGAACAGAAGTCATGAAATGCTTTAGTGATTGGGAACGTTCTTTGCTCACTCCTATAATTTATTCCCAGTTTGAATGTTTTTCATAGTAAATAACTAATGTGATTTTTTGATTTTCTAATGCATAAAAATACATTAGATCATGTTCTTAGCTACTAATTCAATAAATTCATTAGGGCTGTGCCGATTTTCAGACGCGATATCATGCGCATCTCGTCAGTAATGCCAGTTCTCTGATTAGTCGTAAATGCCAGACTATAGAAATAAGTTTTAAGAACAGATTTAAAAGTCAAAAGTGTTTGGGCCTGCCTTACATATAAAGGCAAATTATTCCACAGTTTTGGGCCTGTTCTAGCAGTTTGCAGTTTAGTTTGCTTGGGTAGCTAAAGAATATGACGCGCCATTTCCCCAAACACAATAACGGTTTGTATGCTCTTAAATCAACATTAATAATCATTATTACAGCAGCAAAAGCAATAATCAACAGTAATGATTTATCATAATATTGCAGTCCTAATATGTAATGAGTTCCTGCTTGTTGTTTTACAACTTTAACATTAATCTCATAACATTATTAAAACTGTTTAAATACAATTATGCCACCTTTGAGCAGAGTTAAACAAATGCCATGCCGCTTTTGTGCTACCATCGCAATGAAAAGATAACTTTGAGTTGATTTTATTGGTAACAAAGCCTGTAGCATTCCGATTTGACAAAAGACAATCACAGATACATTTAATATGGTGATTATAAATGCTCTTCGGAAAATAAATCAATTTGTGGGGGCAAATAATTCCCCTTAATGGAAAAGCTCATTTTTGACCCTGGTATAGATGGATCATTGCTGCTATACTGGTACCATATGTCAGTGGTGCAGACGTACCCAGTATGATGTGATCGTGTTCGCTGTCGGACTCTGAGCTGGAGCTGGACTGGGGACTGTGGGGTCTCTTGCGGGACGGGTTGAGAGAGGGGAGCTGCGGTGGGCCTATTGGACTGGGACCCAACACCCCTGGCCCATGCAGCATCTCTCGGTTCTTAGGGGGTCGACCTGGTCGTTTGGGAGGCCCCGCGGCTTTAGGGTTCTTCTTGGAGAAGAGGACAGAGGTACGCCGGCCGACCTCAGGAGCCAGAGCAGAAGATGATGTGCTCAGATCTACGGAGAGAAAGAAGAGCCTAAATATGTGTCCATTTAAAATTGACAGATTTGCTCACACCATTGTAATCCAAAGTGTTCTTGTCCTTCTTTCTTCAGTTGTAAAGAAATTATGTTTTTTTTTTGTTTTTTTTTGAGGAAAAAAAAATTCAGGACAGGATTTCTCTCTATATAGTGGACTTTATGGTGCCCGTGAGTTTGAACTTCCAAAATGCAGTTTGAAGGGCTCTAAACTATTCCAGCTGAGGAAGAAAGGTCTTATCTAGCGAAATGATTGGGAAACAATTTAACCTCAAATGCTTGTCTTGCTCTGCATGTACACTTTGTGCTCTGGTTCAATACAGTTGGAGTATGTCAAAAAACTCACATCTCATTTTCTCCTCCAACTTCAAAATCATCCTACACAGGTGCAGAAGTACCGACTCAGTGTTTACAAAGTGAACATGCAAAGATGATCAAACGCTCTTTACAAAAAAAAAAAAGGTAAAACAGTAATGTAGGCCAATTTTGAAGTTGAAAGAGAAAATTAAATGTGAGTTTTTCAACATACCCTGTCTTGAACCGGAGTGCACAGAGTACGCATGTGCATCGCAGAGATAGACAAGATGAGCATTTGAGGTTAAAAAGTATGTAATTTATTTTTTAAGAAAATAACCAATTAACCAAGACCCTTCTTCTTCAGCTGGGATTGTTTAGAGCCCTTTGAAGCTGCATTTAAACTGCATTTTGGAGTTCAATCTCACAGACACCATTGAAATCCTCAACTGTTTTCCTCAAAAAATGACTGAAGAAAGAAAGTCATGAACATCTTGGATGCAGAGGTGAGTAAATTCTCTGTAAATTTAAAACGCTGCGAACAGGTGGTGGTCTATGTGTACCAGTTATTAAAGTGACAAAGACAGGTTGGGTCAAGCAGGTTTTATGGGAGTAGATAAAACAGAAAGCTGTTTTTTTTTATTGACATGGACCACAAGTAACTGGTGTATCCTCCTGTACGGTTCAATCCTACACTACACAATCCAGCTTTTTGAGGCCAATTAATGCTTTAATTCATTTCTATGGTCATTTTAAGTTCAAAGGGAATTTCCTTAATTTTCAAAGAAATAACACTATACATTTTAATTTAGATGTGTCATCTGTGAACAGAAGCCTACTAACTACTTTAAACTAGGGCTGGGCAGTATATCGAGTTTGTACGATATATCGATATTTTTATTATAAGCGGTACGGTATGAGGCAATACCGTTTATACCGATATACAATAGTTTGATTTCGAGCACATCAGAAAATAAAGCGGAGGACACAGACTGCGCTGTTGCGGAGAAAGTGCATAATCCAGTTTGTTGTAAACATGTGACAAGCTTTACATTAAGGCCTTTAAAAACTGGTAAGACGCATCATAGTTCATAGTTTGGCATAGTTTAAGCGGCTCGGCTCATCAGATGCTCTGACATAAAGCTGCGTGCGCCTTTCTGTCTGACAGAGACTACTCGTGCTGTTTAATATGTTTGAGATGTGCTGCATCTCTTAATGTATAACTTACATTTTACAGGTATATTCTCCGGCTGTAAATGTTAGAAAGTCTTGAAAATATTTCCATTTCTGTCAAGAGTGCATGAGCCTTCTGCTTCGTGATTCTCTGCTAAACTTCACAGACATCAGTGAACTAGCGCCGCCGCGCATGTGCGCCAAACAGACGGTGCTAAATTAAATCGGGGCGCAATAATTCTGACTAAAATATACAATTTGTGGAAATATTTGTATTTGGACAATAATCCAAGAACTTTCAACCAACAAGTAAGTCCATTTTTATGATAGCACTAACTGTAAAGTGACTGCATTGGGATAAACAAAATAGCCTATATGCTTTTCTTACTTTCATTTTTTTGTGTAGTGAATTTAACTTCTGCTTTAAAAGACTTATTTTTGTTTTTAGATTGCAGTGTTACAATTTTAGAATAGAATTTGATTTTAACCTTTTTTGCACATAATATAAAGGCTTACATGGTTATATTCACTTTATTTATTTTCATAGCCTTTAATACGTATTGTTTTACTGGACAACATTGGGTGGTAAGTGAAATGTATGTATTAAATACAGCTTTTTAAAAATCCAAATACAAAAACAGAAATACCGAGATATATACCGTATATAGCAAATTGGCCAAAAAATACCGAGATATGAATTTTTGCCCATATCGCCCAGCCCTACTTTAAACATCATATATGTATTATTAATAATAGTAATACGAGTAACCTGATTTGTGTGGTAATAAAAGTCTTCATATTTAACTTTAAATCCAAGCTAGTTGGACGCTGTTATGTACTAGTCTAGATGATGTCTAAATTATCAAAATGATAATTATATTTATATTCAAATAGAGCATAAAAGAACAAAATATTAAGGCTGTTTGGTCATGCAAAACTTATCACCACAGTGCTAGAATATTCTGAGTGTTACAATGATACATAGTTCTCTATGGCTCAGGTCCCTCCTTTAATGCAATTTACTTAACCTGAATCGGTTACTGAACCAAGAATCGGCTAAAAACTCATCTTTTCCATCTTTATTTAACCCTCTAACTCTAGCACAGTCTTTTCTAATTCTATTCTTTAAATTATGCTCTTTTAGATTTGCACTCTATCCATTTACTTATTGCTTGTTTTCTCTAATAAAAAAAAAAAAAAAAAACTACTAACACTAGTTTTTCTCTCTTTACAATTAACAAAGCTAACACTACCCAACCCCCCCCCACCCCCCATCTATTTTCTTTTATTTATTATGTACTTTAAAAATCCTTGCTACATGTACTGCGTTAGGCTATATGAGACATGTCATAGCACTTGCATGTTTTTGTTGCTCTTTTGTTGATTTTGATTGCTTCCACTGTTCTCCTTTGTAAATCGCTTTGGATAAAAGCGTCTGCTAAATGTCTAAATGTAAATGTAAATGGTTTTATTTTCCACTAGATAGAAGATCACAAGTCTGATTGTTTTGTAAACTAACAGCACACCTCCCCTCAACAAGCCGCACGATTTGAGGCATCACAAAAAAACTGGATGAGTGGCATCTGACGTTTGACGCTTAGCATTATCTGAGGTTGGTTCAAAGCCATTTGTGGTATTTTCTGACCTTTTCCACCGATCTCGTGGCTGCTGCTCTCTCCTTCATCGTGACGGTTTCCCCCTGAGACGTGATGCGCGAGGACTGAGCCGCGCTCCAGCGATAGGCCCGAATCGTGGTTGCCCATGCCACAGATGCCCTCGCGCTGGTGGGCCATCTTCCGCTTTAAGACTGTCATTTCTTTCTTCAGGGCTTTAGCTCGCCGCGACTGACCGATGCTGTGCTTCCCTGACATGGCCTCATCATAGCGCGCCTGCAGGATCTGCATCTGCTCCTCTACAGGCAAACGCCGCCGACTATCCACCAGGAAATCTGTCAGGGGAAAAGAGAACGAAATATTCACTTTCCATGTGAAAAGGTGTAAAACATTGATGCGCCTTTTCAGGAAATGCGCAGTGAAACAAGCTCTACAATATTTGCAATTCTATTCCCAAAACCTGGAACATTGAAAACAGATTTTCACTACAAAAAGTAGTTCAATGCATAATGTCAAAAATATCACTGGGTATTATTTAAATTGTTGGGTAAAGGCCAAATTTACCATGTACTTAGTGAGCTAAATACAGGTACACTATATTGCCAAAAGTATTGGGACACCCCCATCTAATGAACAGGTTTGACTACTTTAGTAATTTCCATGAGTACTAATCTGCAATTTAAGCATATAATGACATTCTTGGGAATTGTGTCCTTCTAATTTTATAGCAAAAGTTTGGACAGGACCCTTTTTTATTCTAATATGACAATGCCTCTGTGTATAGGGCAAGGTTCACAGAGAAATGTTTGATTCAGTCAGTGTGGAAGAACTCACCGTCATCAATAAGTGATGCTGATCTCTCTCGCTCTCTCTCTTTGTCTCTTTCTCGATCTCTCTCTCGTTCGTGCGGTGAATCCGGGCTTGGCTCTCGAGGAAGATGCATGCCCGTCTCGTAATCGAAACCGATTCTCTCTGCCTGTCTGCGAGCTTGCCGTAAAACAGCGCCACCTGCTTCTCGTAATCGTAGTGCAGCGCGGTAGAAAACCGTGTCTTTGGCATTGTACTTCAAACAGTTGTTGACGATCAACAGAAAGTCGCCCTCGAAAGCTTCAAAGCTGAGATAGCGATGCGACTCTAAACACTTCCACATCGTCTGGAAATCCATTGGCCGCTCGATGTGGTCCAGGTAATCTGGGACCTGGAGAAGACCAAGAAACAAACACATTTCACAGTAAGGGTTATATCTAAAGTATTCAGAGAAATGCATAATAGATGACAACTTTGGCAGTTTTAAAGAGTCAACTGAAAAGTGAAGAGTCCTAATGGAGTTCCAGACATCACAGTCAATGAAAATATGCTTTAGATCACTGGAATAAAGACAATGAAGGAGGACCTTTAGCCACTTGTGGGTTACATTTCAAGCTATAATATACATTTGATTTAGTTTTTTTTTCCAAATGAATTGGCATTGGTCGATTGTGCTGCAAATTAGGCAGAATTTTGGAGTAACAAAACTACAGCAGCAAAAAGTCTGTGCTAGCTGAATATATAGCCACTTTTATAGTTAAAGATAAAACTTAAAAGGGACCTATTATGCAAAATTCAATTTTGCATGGTGTTTGGACAGAAATGTGTGCTGGCAGTGTGTACACACACCACCCTATATTGATAAAAATCCACCCGCACTTTTTTTATTTTAATCCCCATGTGTCATAAATTGTGTCTACCAACGACCTGTTTTCAGCATTGGTGCTAATGTGACATCACGTTAGCCACAGGCCCGCCCACAAATTTTGACAGACACTGTCGTTTTAACATAGAACTGCCCCCCAGATTGAGTTGACAGTCCACCATTGAGGTAAAACTTCACATACACACTCTAGGGACATCACTCTAGAGACTTATTTTACATCTTGTAAAAAGGGGCATAATAGGTCCCCTTTAAGGTAATGTTTAAAAATGTAGTTTTTAAATGAAATCTCATAATATTTCAAAATATTTAATGCATTATTATTTTACTTGCTAAACTTTATACTTAAGTACAGTAAAAGTACAACAATAATAAACTGCTGCGTCTACTACTGTGTCTAGCATTACTATTAGTTTTGTGAGATCTCAGAAACTTGACGAATACTGCTAAGTGAACTAAGTTTTTACTGACTTTGTTGATTACTTGAGCTCTTTGTGTTACTTAAAATGGTAAGTAGAGTTCAGTAAAAACTCACTCTATTAGATTTTATAAGATGAATGGCAAAATGGGCCAAACATATTAAGCAAAAAAAAAAAAAAAAAAAAAAAAAAACATATATTGGCTCTGATTTCCAAATATTGACATTGGATTTTTAAAATTGCATTAACATTGCATTATTAAAATGTTAACAAAATGAAATTAAATCTCACACTGCAAAAAAAAAAAACTGGGAATGCAGATCTCTAAATGTGTCACACCATGTCCCAACTACACGCGCTGCAACGCCACGATAAAAGGTAACTTTTTCCATCTTGAAAATAAAAGACAGCAAAGATGTATGTTAAAACTGTGAACTCAATGCGAACTAACAAGTGTATTCCATAACAAAGATGGTATCAGCCACTCAGTAAGTACATTTAATAATGTTAAAAAGGTGTAATATTTATGAATTAGATTAGAAACTGTGTCAGCGTGTAAAATGACTATTATTACAGGAATGTCATTCTGTAAGGGCTCTGTGTGTGTGTGTGTACCTCACTTAAAGGTACAGGCTCAGTGAAGAAGTTATTGGTGTCACGCTCCTGCAGCTGTTCCAGAGTGCTCCGCAACAACACCAGGAATGGAGTCAACTGCATCTCTAACACCATCTCCTGCACCTTGATCTGAACAAACATGGAAATACTTGTTAGTCATTACAGCACAGAATGCAAGTAAAATTAAACAACAAATTATGTATGTAGACACAGTAGCAATACAGCGTCATGCAAATAAATGTCAATGTCATCCCTCACTCATCAATGACTAACTTTAAGCACTAATAGATATCTCCTCTTAATTTCTTGCCGTTGTAAGAATTAAAACAGAACTTGAAACAGGATATTCATCAAGAATAAATGATGGACAGGACTTGTATTCATCTACTGAGAATTGATTGGACAATGAAAAAAAACTGGATGTCCCACATTAGAATGAAGTCTGATCAAAATTAAAAATGCCTGTACATCTATGTCTCTATTGGATAACAGTAAGACCAGCAACTGGTTGCAGAAAAGGTTTGCTTAACAACTGTTTGTTGCAACTATTCTTATCAACTTTTATTTCATGTTGACTTACGATATTTATGCTGAAAACTGTTTGACCAGAGCGTTTCTGGTTCACAGAATAAAACATTCTTTCTCATTTTTAAGGACAACGTCTAAGACAGTAGAGTCTCTTACAGTCTCTCTCTTGAGTTTCTCTCTTTTGCGGATGAGCTCCACCAGCAGTCGAGCTCGTTCCAGGTCGTGACGGAGTCTCTGCCACGCTTTCAACTGCTCCTTCAACATTGAGTGTTTTTCCTGGCCGTCCCTCTGTTCAAACAAACAAAACTAATATCAATTGAGAAAGTTCATCCACATATTTCATATCCACTCAAAGAGTCATCACAAGTACGAACCGTGACGGGGAGTGGCTCAGCGTTGCGCTGGGACTGCAGGTGTGTCTGGAGACGCCGCAGGAGAGGAACGCCATTGCGACTCTGCCTCTTCAGCGTCCAGTAGCTGTGCAGCCTCTGCATGAACTGACTCTTCCTCTGAACCGTCAGGTTACTGGTGATCTTACTCAACCTAAAGCAGAAGACATGACATTCTCAGCGCCATCTGCCTGTTCACATTAGCACTTCTATAGTCAAAGAGCACTTGGCACATTTCATCTGAGCATTACATTGCCCAAAGAACCATTAAACGCTCTACAACACACTTACCAAAGATCTTGTGAGATTAGTGAGACAGTGATGGAATTACACATTTCTACAAATCTGATGAACAAACAAACTCAGAAGAAATAAACTAGATGGCCTGAGGGTGAGCACATTTTCAGCAAATTTTAATTTTTGAGTGAAACATTCCTGTAATAAAAAAAAAAGAGCTCATGTGGATGTTTGAAGAGTTTGGTTCCAAAAAGCTATAAATCCATTCTGATTAATTTGAGTAAAAATGTGTTTCCTTTAACAAGAAAGTGGCCAGATGAAAACCACTGTTTTGCGTTTCAAACTTTCACATTGTATCTTTAGGTTATAATAAGACTACAAATTCAAATCCAGATTTTGATTTTCAAAGATTTCTTATAAAAACGCATTTTTTTCTTTTTAGGAGCACTAAATAATAACTAATGGTCATAACTTAAAACAAAATCAGTAGCACAGTCAAAATTTTAGGGGCACCCTCTAATCAATCATCAAAAAATCTGATCAAAAAATACTTAATATTACTTAATAGTCACTTAATATTAACTTCTTGTTTACTGAACTGTATTAAATCAATATCTCATTTACAAACTCCCTTAAAAATCATTAAAAGCTGTCACTCATCTTAGTTCATCACGATCTCACAAAGTTCCATTATAAATCAATGAAGCTCTCTACACTGCACAACCTCTTATTTACACTCTCTCTAAACTTTGTTTATGAAAGGATTCGTGAGATATGTCTGCGATACGTTACTCAACGTTGCAAAAACACGCAGAAAACTTTAAAGCTCCTCTCAGCGCATTTTTGGTTTGTTTGTTGATCACAAAGTACAACGTAGATGAGGAAAACCAGGACGCCAGGTGTATTCAAAGTGCCGTCTTTACTGTTTACAATGCGTGGAATGGTGTGCTGTGGTTGGTTGAGCAGATGTATCGCATTCTGCAGAGCAGGGAGACTGGTGTTTTTTGCATTTTTCTTAAAATTAAAAATGGACTTTTCAATACCGACCAGATGCTGATTTTGGCGATAACTACTTTTTTTAAACAGCGTTTATCGCGTTTTGTAAACAAACACTTCATTTGCATCATTACATCAATTCGGCAGTCCTGTGTGTTCACGTTTCTGTGTCTGGACTTAACAAATGAATGCAGAGCCCCAGAGCAAACCCAGCTATTATGTGACCAACACTGACCAATGGCAGCTCGAAGGTGTTTAACAGCCAGCGCACTGTTTCCTAGAAAATCTGCAATGGTGATTCTAAAACACTCCAAAATACAAGTTTTGACCAAATTCTGCTTGAAATTACATCACACCTGTTCACTTTTTGATCTTATTTGAAATATATGGGGCCATTAGTGTCATTACTCAAAGTTACTCAAGAGTAACAAAGCTTTACAGTAATGAGAATTTGAAGAGAGAATGTGCTAATGTAAAATATAATATGCCTAAAATTGACCATATTTTGTTCATGATAAACTTAATTTATATTATGTTCTTCAGATTTTGGGTGTGAAATAAGACCAAGATGAGTCTGTATCCTACAAGAGTACATTAAAGTACACTGTGAGATTTGTTAATAAATTATTTTGCAATCAAAGCGAATATCGTGCATACTTGTGTGGTGGAATACATGGCACTGACACCACCGGTGCAGCCGCTCTCCTCTCGGCCAGGATCTTTCTGGCCCTTTTCATCTTCAGCCGTGATTTTGCTTTCGCCCTCTTGGCGCGCTCCGAGCTCCAGCCCTTCCCGTCCTCCTCGCCACCTGCCACATCCTCCTCATCCTCTGCCTCGCCCTCGCTGTGGGAGGAGCCCATACTGGCCCCTCCCACCCCCCCCAGCGGACGGGCAGAGCCTGGCGGCGTGTGGATGTCACAGTAGGCCGTTTTGCGCACGCTAAATGAAGTCCCGTTAGCACCTGTCTCACGCACAGGCTCCATTTTCATGTAGAGGCCGGCCTGTTGAGCGCAGGTAACGTGGAAGGCGGTGTAGCAGTTGGCTTTGTGGCACTGGATGCAAGCGCCAGAGCCACGCTGTTTACAGATGTAGCAGGTCAGCTTCCAGCGGGCAGGAGGGATGTGCTCGATGCTGTCGATGGGCTCCAGGAAGACGGTATTAGCAAAACACACCTGAAAGAAAAGAGAAATGAAGTGAGGAAAACAAGATCTGAATGTGTCAAAACCAAACATAATGTGATGAGCAAAAAGTGTCTTCCATGCAGCAGGGTTAATATCGTTACATAAAAATAAAACAATAAAAAAGTCCACTACTTAAAAAAAATATATTTAAGAAACTTTTATTTAAAAAAAAAAAAAAAAAAAAAAGTTACTTCAGCCAAGGAATGTAACAATATCAAAATCTCACGATACAATATTCACTGCGATATTTATAAAAAAAAATAAAATAAAAAAAATAAAAGTCGAATGAACAACTGAAGTTAAAGTTCAATTATTCTATCTAATGCACTTTGAGAGTTCAAAATTAGGAGCTCCAATCCATGTTCTTAACTAAGAAAACTTGTAACTTTTTATTAGTGGTATACTGTCTCAGACTAAATTATATTTACACTGGTGTTTTAGGAAGCCAAACTAATTACAATATAATAATAATAATAATAATAATAATAATAATAATAATAACAATAACAACAACAACAACTTTATATTATTGTTATTCCTATGATAGTAATATATTGTATTACAATATATGGCTATTACTTCGCACTGTAAAATAAATGAAAATGAATATTTCATAGGTATATTTTTGCTTTGCACAACAGCAGGGAAATTACAATGCTTCTTTCCTAATTTCTACACTTGAAAGAGATGTTTTGAATTTGTACTGCAGTAATGTTGCCCATTTAAACCACTAGCTGTCAGCAATTTTAAGCACTTTTAAGCTTTTATTTTGGCAGAAATTGCAGTACTGTGTCAAAGCATAATGGCCCAAAGCACAACTTTAAAGACCTTTTATGTTAGAATAAGAAGGTTAAATATACACTGAACAAAATTATAAATGCAACACTCTTGTTTTTGTCCCCATTTTTCGTGAGCTGAACTTAAAGATCTAAGACTTTCTATGTAGACAAAAGATTTCTCTCAAATATTTTTCACAAATCTGTCTAAATCTGTGTTAGTGAGCACTTCTCCTTTGCCAAGATAATCCATCACCTCACTGATGCTGATTAGACAGCATGATTACTGCACAGGTGTGTCTTAGGCTGGCCACTCTAAAAGAGTTTTATCACACAGCACAATGCCACAGATGTCACAACTTTTGAGGGAGCGTGCAATTGGCATGCTGACTGCAAGAATGTCCACCAGAGCTGTTGCCTTAAAATTGAATGTTAATTTCTCTAGCATAAGCCGTCTCCAAAGGCATTTTAGAGAATTTGGCAGTACATCCAACCGGCCTCACAACCGCAGACCACGTGTAACCACATCAGTCCAAGACCTCCACATCCAGCATCTTCACCTCCAACAATCAGTTTGCATAACCAAAGAATTTCTGCACAAACTGTCAGAAACCATCTCAGGGAAGCTCATTTGCATGCTCGTCATCTTCATCGGGGTCTCGACCTGACTGTGGTTCGTCGTAATCGACTTGAGTGGGCAAATGCTTACATTTGATGCCGTCTGGCACTTTGGAGCGGTGTTCTCTTCATGGATGAATCCTGGGTTTTAACTGTACAGGGCAGATGGCAGACAGCGTGTATGACGTTGTGTGGGTGAGCGGTTTGCTGATGTCAGATGAACACTGTGGATCAAGTGCCCCATGGTGGTGGTGGGGTTATGGTATGGGCAGGCGTATGTTATGGACAACGAACACAGGTGCATTTTATTGAAGGCATTTTGAATACACAAAAATACGGTGATGAGATCCTGAGGCCCACTGTTGTTTCATTCATCCACGATCATCACCTCATGTTAAAACACGATAATGCACAGCCCCATGTTGCAAGGATCTGTACACAATTCCGGAAAGCTGAAAACATCCCAGTTCTTGCATGCTCAGATTTAGACAAATTTGTGAACAACATTTGAGAGAAATAGGCCTTTTGTGTATATAGAAAAAGTTTTAGATCTAGGGTTCAGCTCATGAAAAATGGGAGCAAAAACAAAACTGTTGCGTTTATAATTTTGTTCAGTGTATTTTGAAAACTACACTTTTTGCCTGATATTATTGTTACATCCTCAATGAATATTAAATATCAATATATTATATTTATTCAGTTTTATGCAACAGAATCAGATATAACTAGGGTTGGGTACCGTTCACATTTTTAAACCCGAAATTCGATACCGGTACCCAACGGTACCTTTTTCGATACTTTACTTTGACTTAAGTGACTTTCAGTGGATATAATAAGCCCAATCCTCTCATTTTCAACATTATTTATTTTGAAATAATACACACAATCCGTACAATAAATAAATCCCTACAACATCCAGGGCATAGTGTAATGTAGTGGTTTTCAAACTTTAAGCATGACCCTATTTTATTTTATTTTTTTTTTAAATTGAGGTGACCCTAACTTTAGTTAGAAGTGGGGGGACATATATACTGAACATGTAAATAAAAACAGTATAAAATAAATAATAAACAACACAGTTCTTTCTTAGTGTTATTAAAGGGTTAACAATATTTCAAGGGTTTGGTCATCTATTAATTTGCACTCCTGCGCTTTTAAACGCACGTTGTGTTTAACTAAGTGCTTCCTCAGGTTGGGTGTTACCACTGCCTGCCTTGCACTTACTGTTACAAATATTGCAGCCATTTGTCCGCATGAAGCTTTCGCTACGTTCCAGACTCATGCAGCGCACAGACATGTTCTCTCAGGTATCGAAATGGTGCACCGATTGATTTGATCTGAATCGATACTCAGTAGTATCGACGCAATTCGGACGGTGCCTATAAAACTACCGAGTTCGGTACCCATCCAAAAATCAGAAACAATGCAACATAGAAATTTCCTGTTTTCCTGCATTATTTGAGTGGACTTTGCTTTTCTGGTGAGCATGAGTACAACACGAGCAGAACGCACATTCATAGAATGGAATACTGAGCAATGGCAATGACTAGAGGGAGAGTGAAACCTGCGGCATATATTTTCGCCCGTTTTTCTCTTTCAGGCTTAAATGCTCAGTAATGCGAGATAATACCAGAGCAAAGCAGGTAAAGAATGAAGTAATGAAATTCAGCAGATGCCATCCCTTCATATGAAAGACAGATTAAGACAATCACACCTTTCCTAACTCTTTAAGAGATCTGCTGCAGACAATGAACTTCACACACAGACACACAGGGCCACTCACCTCAGGAATCCAGAGGGCACACACGACATGAGCCCAGCGCGCATCGTCCGTCTGCTTGAAAGCACCGCCCTTGTTGGGGCAGAGGGCACAGTCCACAGCTCTGGAGGGCGACTGCAGGCAGCGGCGGCAAAGCCACTGGCCCTCGGGGATGTAGGGAACACCGTAGCACTCCTGATGCACTGCCAGGTTACACATATCGCAGAACAGGATGACGTTGCTGTTCTGACACTCGCCGTCGTTACAGATACAGCACACGGCATCTTCATCGATCAGAGAGCTGGGGTCACCCTGCAGGAGCGCATGAGCAGCGTCAATCACAAGTGTGTGTGTGTGTGTGTGCATCAATCCGTAAGACCATCCAAATGTCAACAGTGATGTCATCCAGAGCCTAATCAAATTTTATTTTCAATTACGATTTTAACTTCCAGTGGTTACAAAGACAAGATAATTGACATAAATGACAATCTCGTTTTTGTCTTTGGAACACATGAAGCAATCTGTCACACATACAGTTCTTCTTCATGTCTTAACGTACTGTAGGGTCTAGGTGTGTGACAAGACACTTATCCTACGAGATGAGACACGAGACTGGGTTCACAAGAACAAGACGAGATGAGATTTTTAAACTTTTTTTAAGAAATCCTCAATTATGGAATATATAGGGGAAAATGGTATTTTATTAAACTGAAAAACACAAAATGCAAAAAAATATAGGTGCATTTTGATATGAACTAAAGTTCATATGAAGTTGCACTTTTATTTTAATGAATTATATGCATCAATAAACAAAATAAAGCTACATGATTCTGGATAAACTGAAAATCATAATTTATTTTTATAAATTGGAGATCCCGATTCTCTCATGGTTCTGAAGAAAAAAAGATTAGAAATCTAATCAAAATAATGTAATTTAATAATGGTTCTGACGCAATGTTCATTGCTTAAGTCTTAAACAATCTTAAACAATATATTTGATCACAATTTAAAAGAAATGAAGTTAACGTCTCAAATAATAAAGACTTGTTTCACTATTGAAATCTTCTGAATGATTGATTCAATGATAAATACGTTTTTAAACATGCAGTTGTTGTCACCTCTTGGCAGAAGAGAATAAACATTACAATACATGCAGGTGTTAACTAAGATACCTTCGTTTTGATTGCTACTGTAGAAGTGTTTACTAAGTGTGTAATACCCAAACTATAAACTTTTATCTCAGTACTGCTGTTATTTAAATGTCTGTAACACAGAAATCATTATGTGGTTGAAAAGACTGTTTGTGATGCTCTTTCTGGATCAGCAGCAACATGAATGTAGATCTGAATGTCTTCAACACCTGTTTTACTTCGTAAGTGTCAGTGGTGCCTGAGCAGCGCGATGTGAAACAGTCATAATAGACACCGCTGAACTGTTGTCATTTAGGAACAAGATCCCTTAGGTGTAGCTATTTTACCATTAGCTTAGTGCCGGATCATGTTAGAAGTTACCTAGCGGGGACTATTTTCAGGCGCTGCGTAATATCATAGCGCCTGCTGCACCCATCGTACGGCAGCAAAGTTCCTTGATTGTTACGCCGGAATGAGAGTATAGTCCCTATCCTATCGCAACTTTTCATTTTCTGTCTGTCTTAGTACGCAATGTAACTACAGAAGAGTCAAGTTTTAAATAGGAAAAGTATTGAAACTCATTTTTGAGATGCTAACGGTCTGATCAGATTCATTGATTTATGCTAAGCTATGCAAAAAGTGTGAAACCGGAGATTGGCTGAATGGATTCAAAAACGGTAAAACTCATCTATTCAAAAAAAGTGGAGTGTTCCTTTAAACCACATACTACCACACTAAAAAGACTGATTATGGTTCAAATAGCCATCACCAACATCTGCTTGTTTTAGCTAATATTTATTTATTTTTTGTTTATACAAGGTACTACCATGATGATGTTTTGACAATAAGAAATTAAAGAATAAACAGCAGTCTTATTTACACAGCATCAGATTTAAAAACTCTTAACAATATCCTATTTTTGTTCATTTGAAACTAGTTTGTTTTTCATTCCACTATGCTTGGTCTTTGAAGTTTCATTTAGAAAGCAACTCTGAGACTTGACAGCTCACCTTGTTGTGACTCTCAAAGTAGGACTCCTTCTCCAGTCGGTCCATCAGATATTCAAAGACCTCCTGAGGGATGGGCGCCACCCCGTCAGAACGACGCCTGTCATTCATGATGTCCAGCCAGATGTAGTCTTCCTCGTCTATATCGTATTCCACCTCCTCATCCAGCTCCTCAGCAGACTTATCCATGTACCTGACAGGAGGTGAAGGAGAAGCAGGAAGGGTGAACAAACACAGCATCAGAGGTTGCCAGAGAGCTACTTTCATACCTCATGGCACACATAAATGAACCATACATGTTTTCTGAGGTCAACAGGGAGACATTTGTGAGAGAATTAGATTTTATCCATTGATCAGATGGTGACCAGGATGTAGAGGAGAAAGGATGTGTTCACCGTTCAAAGCGTCGCAAAATCTCATTGACCATTATTGGCATAACCTTTACTATAAAGTCACCATGAAATCTAAATTCTAACTAACTTATTTATTATGGAATCCTACAGTGTTTATTATTAATGATTTATCCATGCGCATCTTTTTTTTTTTTTTAATTAACGGTTCCTTGTAATCTTTGAATCAAAATATTAACTTCCCCTTCTGCAACAACATCCAACTGGGTCATTCCTGGGATTCGGTTCATTTTCAACTTGGAATATACATGCTTTTCAACTACATTTGATTCAACTTCTAAATACCCCACATCATTAGGCACATATCAAACCTTCAAAAATAGCATTTTCTCACCTAAAGACCTTTTATTATTTTCAGTTGTTTTCTGCTTTAGACATTTTTTTTTTTCAACCCCGTAACAGACAAAATTGGGATTGGTTTAAAAAGGATTTACATACTGCTCATGTGTCCCTGATAACAATTTAATGATAAAAAAAAATGCAACATTTATCATAATTTTCACATTTTCATAAGACTGAAGCTACGGTCTCTTTATTTGTGTAAAAAAAATATATTTTTAATTTAAAATTTTAACTAAAACCACATTTTTATTGTTTTAGCCCTTACCATGTCAGATGGTAATCAGAAAGAAATACTGTTGTTCTTGATTGTCTTCCTTATATTTTTCCAAAAATATTAACACGACCACGTGTGATGGGGTTGAAGACTGCACCACAGTTGAAGGGATACATTGCCTTATATGTAAATTTTTGTTTTGTTTCTCTCTCAAATTGTCCCTTGTTTCTGGGTCAACACATCTACATGCCCAACACTGTCTTTCTGCTGCAAATGTGGGTGCAATTTCTGATGTATGAGGCTTGTCAATGTTTAAGTGGACATATTACATAAATTCTATTTAAAGCAAAAATATGCGTTTTCATGATTCTGAAGTAGGGGTCGACCAGTATGTGTTTTTCAGGGCCGATGCCGATACCGTTTATTACAGATCAAGTAAACTGATAACCGATATTTTGAACCGATATATATGTCTGGTATATAAATGAAAATTGATTTTAAAATCAAAAATAACAAGGGCTCTGGCAAAAATGGCCTTTCCCTAGTGTTGGTTGAGTGTAGTACTCCCAGACTGCACTTCTTACTCTTGTCTTCCGCTGTGCATCAATATACAAGGGTAATATAAAGAGAGAATTAAAAGTGGGGCCAATGTATGCTTCATGATTAAGACTACAGATACTGTACTACAGCTAAACAGCTTGGGGAAGTAAGTATTTGGCTTCAATAATTTACATGTTAAAATGTATGTGTAATACCATAACCTCTAATAATTCTTTTCCTCTAATAATTCTTTTCTGATAGCTAAAACATAACCTACAATAGCAGAGGTTCAATTCTGCACCTAATGCAGGGGTCTCCAAACTTTTTTTACACCACAGACCATTACAGTTTGTTACAGTTTGGAAGTGTTCTCGCAGACCGGGGGGGGGGGGGGGTCTTAAAAACAGGTCTATTCATTTATACCATGAATTATAGACCCATTTACTGTTTGTATACAATGATGACGTAGCAACGTATGCGCGCGCATTTGGCAACGGAAGTATGGCGAGAATCAGCAGCATGTCAAGCTATGCGAGCGGATTAAGCAACACAGAGAAAGTTATTTTAAAAAGCTGACTTTATCAAATGTTGCTAGATACCTGGAGTGGAGTGGATAGAAGATGTTAGCAGATGGCCAAATATACAGTGGCTAGATATATATACGTATTTAGTTGAGAAACTGAGCGTGGACACCCGAGAGAAATTATGAGCATTTAAATCACGTTGTCTGTGGTCATGTACAGAAAGTCAAATACCATGACATAGACTCAGAGTTTTGTGTGTTGAAATCAGAAATTATTCTACTTAGTCAAAGACAAGGACACAAGACAACGATGTATGAGGCTTGGGTTATAATCAACCAACGTATTGTGTTATGAATCTAGTCCATATTAACCAGAACTACATTTATTCTTTTCTTTCATTCATTCTTTTCTTTCATTCTTTCCTACATTTATTCTTATTCTTCACCCAGACCTACATTTATCCGTTTCCTTACATTTTATGTTGTTGTTATTGATTGCTATGTGTCGATGCACTTCTGTTTAAAGTTTTATTTTGTAAAGCTATAATACTTTAATAGCAACTGATGCTTGAATACATTTCTCAAATGGTTATTTTGCAATTAAACTATTAATAACATCATTACAAATCAAACTGATAATCACTGTGAATTGTTGAGATAATCTGAGGGGAAAGTACATTATACACACCAGTGGTAGCCAATGTTGGGAGGTTTATTATAATGCATTAAGTTTCAAGTACAGTAAATATGTTTTACAAATGTAAATAACTTTAAAACTAATACATGGTAATGTGATACTCATTCGGAAACAACACTCTAACAGACGCAAACATTTTTTATTATGTCCTAAACGCAACAACCAGACATTTTAATGCTGGGAAACCGTTTTGATAAACTTTCTGAGTTGATAACACGTTAGAACCACTGGGGAACAACACCACTTCCGTTGCCAAAATGCGCGCGCAACTATTTGATCACGTGGGCTGTAAAAGGGTCTATAGGCCTGTAATAAAAATTATTAATACTACAGTCATCAATGAAAATTGAGAGCAACTTTAGGGCCATTTCATGCACGTTTTCAAAAACAACCTGTTTAATGCAAAATACGTTTCTTCTCTTGTTTTTGCACTATACGGTCCACAACAGAAATATTGAGGGAATAACTTTAGAAAGTTATATACCATTATCAGCACATGTTGAAGTTAACTTAATAGGAAGACTCCTATTTTGAAGTATAGATTTAATGAAACCATGACTATTTTATATTTTTTTCCATTTAAAACTTGAAGAAATTGTAGTACGTCGGGCAGGAAAAAATAAGCCCTTTTCCTGAAGGTACGTAGCGCTAATGAAATACTTGAAGATAAACAAGAAGGTGGCTAACCGCACACTGATCCATTTAAGACTGAAAAAGTCTTCAGAACATTAAAAACAGATGGACACGAAAGGAAAAAAGATGTTCTGAAGATTTTTTTTTTATTATTTATTAAAATTAGCAATAAATGAAGCGAATAAAGTCATAAGCTTACAACCCTGTAACAATGAGAAATACATATATTTGTGACGGGGTTGTGGTTTTTCACTCAAAATGGCCACTGCTCCTCATGTAGTGTAGCAGAGAATACCATATATGGCAGCAATAAAATAAGTACATTGTACATACTTATGGATTAAAATAAAATGATGAAAAAGTAATAATTTTCCATCTTAATTTTATGTGATGGGGTTGAGTTGTTAAGCTTGACAGTACCCTCCCTGACTATAACATGCCTCAAAAACATGAATAAAAAGTAAGATTCTACCAACCATTTTCTGCACCATTATTAAAGAGACCTGGATAATGTCATTTCTGGTAAATAATGTCACATAAGTGTCGAGAATTATTACGGGTGTAAAATGGTTAGTGTGACAGGGTTGAGTTCATACTGAAGGAACATAACCTTAAAGTCTGTTTTATATCAAATATTTTGTAATTTTTTAGAATTTTTTTTTTTTTACAAGAAATGAACAAATAAATTAGGGCTGTCAAACGATTAATCACGATTAATCGCATCCAAAATAAAAGTTTGTTTACATTCTATATCTGTGTTTACTCTGTATATTTATTATGTACATTTAAATACACACACATACATGTATATATTAAAACAAAATATTTATATGTATATATATATATATATATATATATATTTATACCTGTATACAATTTAGATTCTAAATAAATATAAATAATTTAGATATAAATCTAAAATATTTTTCATTAATCTATACATGCATTTGTGTGTATTTATATATACATAATGAATATACACAGTACACAAATATATAGTATGTAAACATGAACTTTTATTTTGGATGCGATTAATCGCGATTAATCGTTTGACAGCACTAAAATAAATGCTTGCATTGTTGCCAAAAATAATTTTCTAAGTACAAACTCAGTGAAGTGCCTCAGGGACATGACAAAATCCTTGGTTTAAGATAGATATAAGACATTTTATGCTAAAAAAAAAAAAATATTAAAATGCAAGAATTATTTTTATTCATTATAATGGGCATCCCAAAGTTTTGCAAAAAGCTTCTAAGAATTCATTTGGTGAACCACCACTTTAGAAACTCCAGGGGACTGAAATATTACAGAATCCCCAGAATGACCCCACCAGCAATAATCCCTCCAGCAGCCTGTCGCTCATATGAGAACACAGCAATTATCAAACCACAACCATCGAATCCTAATGGACACAACATTTTGGTCTCATTTGAGAAGCCATTTTCTTTGGATATGTCACAATAGAGAAGAAAAGCTGATTATTTTATGGCAGCTTGTCAACCAGCATTACTATACCACATTAACTATCAGTCACAATAGCAGCCTACATGCATACTGGACAACACTGCTTCCAAACTGGGTGACATGAGCTGAAAAGGAACATCATTTCAGAGGTGGAGAAAGCTATTGCATTTTCATGTATTAATCTGCCAGTCAGTGACATTCATTAAAAGCATTTTTGTTCACCGTTTAAACACAGCTGAATGGATCTCTCCAGCTCAGATGAGTCTACAGCAGAGAAACCAAGCAACATTTCAATATTATTACTGACCATTCTACACAAATGCAAATCCTTTCATTACAACTGACAAAACATAAATGGCATGTAAATAAGAGTCATTGTGCAGTGAAGACAGCTTCATTGACCATAAAGGCTGTTTTCACAGGAGTACACAGCTCTGCCAGTCAGTTCATGCTTTCTGTTCATAACCCATTCACAATTTAAATAAAAGTTTTATTTGTCAAGCTGCTTTCTGGACTGACAACCATATTTACATGCTGGATTGATTCTGAAAATGTGATGATTGACAGTGATAACCATGGCATCCAATTTGACAAAATCTGCAGCTGTTTGTCAGAAGAGATCTGTGCGTTTGGTCTCAAAGAGCAAAGCAAACTAACAGAGCTGCCACTTATTCTTATTCTATAAATGTGTAACATTTCTTTTTCTTCTTTTTGAAGGAAGACTGCATTTTTTTATATCATTTTCATATTTTTGAAATTGATGTTTTTAATGTGTACCCTGTACACTAAATAAGATCTAAATGTTCTTTGTGTTCATTTAGTAAACAACCAAGTTGTCACCATATCTACATCATTCTTTTTTAAAATGTGTTGATTTTGCAGTAAGCAATTCATATGTACAGTAGTCAACATTTGAAGTGGATCAAAAAAGTTAATCAACATTGTCCTAATTAAGGCTGGGTATCAAACATTTTTGATACCAATACCTTGAATTCGATACCGGTTCCTAAATGTCATTTTTTTTTTCGATACCAATTCTAATAAGATTACATTATACGTTATCTCAGAAAAACAGTTTTTTATTTACTTTGGTTCCCTTTTTTCTGTACTTTACTCTGTGTAATAACAAAACATTTATTTCATTACTTATTAAAGAGTTTTCCCTCTTTTCCTTGCTTTTCTTCACTTTAAAATAGTTTGTAAAAGTGCTTTGCACATTTAACGTTCACTTTAAAAATAGCCGTCAATTCAATTCAAGCAATAACAAAATACAACGTCAAACTCAGTGTCAACTTTCATTAAGGAAACAAATAAAAATACACCATGCTATATATCTAATATGAAATAAATTACATAGGCTACACAAAGTTTAAACAGGTAGGTGTACAACACTGAAAAATCAGCAAACACTGTGGAACCAAATAAATAAGAAACATAGAATGTTTATTAGCAAAATGAATAAGAACGCTTGCCTTGGAGGCATAATAGGCCTACACCAGGGGTCAGCAACCCGCGGCTCTTTATCTGCGTTGGCTCTCTGTAGATTGGATATACCACGACTTTTAATAAAGCCTAAACTTTTCCCCTGCACTTCCTCTCAGGGAAGTGTGTTTGCGTAGTGATTTTCAAGGGCCAATGTGAATAAATCTCGATTCAAATTAAAAGAGACAAGATAGTCACGTCATTTTGGATACGTTTTATTCTTATCCAAAACGATGTTGGAGCGCTGAACACTCTCATGCTGGGTATGTTTCATTCATACTCAAAGCCGGAGAGCGATTGCGACAATATATGGTTTATGTGTGTTTTTCCAAGTCTTCTCCAGGTAATGATTAAAGTATATGAATGATACAGTGGTAATTGACAGCATTAATTACAGTAGGCTACAGAAGCTATAAAATATATTTTCTGCCTTATTCTGTGATAAAAATGGAAAAAGTGTTTTAGTATAAACTGTTATACTGATTATATGAGATAAAAAAGTAAGAAATTTTATTTGTTTTTATTATTTTGGTCAATTAGTATACATAAATAAATATTATAATTGTTATTATTATTATCATCATTATTATTATATTAAATTTGACATTTCTGTCCCGCTCACTTCTGAAATGATTGCTACTCCCCTACTCTGTAACATAATTGAATATAAAACTTTAGCTATATGCTGTGTTTATCTTTTTTTTGGGGTTCAAATATTTTGCGGCTCAACATGAATTTTCTTTGGCGAGAAAGGGGCCAAAATGGCTCTTTGGACGTTAAAGGTCGCAGACCCCTGGCCTACAAGTTGACGTAAAATAATAGACAAAATACAAAAAGTTTAAATAAAGTAAAAAGCAGCAAACACTGTGTAACCAAATAAATAAGAAACAAATGTAAAAAAAAAAATCTTCCAAAAATCACCTTAGGCAAAATCAACAGGCTTTTTAAAGTCCACAACACTGCCAAACAGGCGCTTTTTGCATTTTGTTTTGCCTTCTGCCACGGTCTTGTCTTCCTCAACTCACTCTTCTTGTCAGTCAGCTCGACTCACTCTCCTTACTTGATAAATTAAATCAGACACTTGCTGCTGTTCTGTGTTGTAAACAAAAATGCGTCTCCGCCAATCGTACATACAGAGGCAAGTGGAACATGCAAAATTCATATTAAACCGTCTTTTTGTGATTTAATATTCACAGACACTAGTCTAGGCCTATATTGCAATTCTAATTAAGTGACAGACCTACTTTTGATTTATTCATCTAAAAACAGACAAATACCGTGGCATTCCGCGCTATAGAGTAAATTCTGTTTTTCTGAATGAACTCCGCAATCCCATCGGTGTCTTTGCGGAAACCATATGGCCCTAGAAATGTAACAGTTTGTTGTATTTGAACGAGTTGCGGGGTGACATTATGTCAGAGAGTGTCTCTCTGTAACGTACGCGATCAGATGCGTTCACAGGTACCGAAATTTGATGCCGATTGATTTAAGTGATTTAAGTACTCGGTAGTTCCTACACAATTCGGTCGGTACCCTTAAAAGTACAGAGAACAGTACACAACCCTAGTCCTAAGACAAGAACGGACATTGTTTTGGTTTTAGGACAACTTTGATGAAAGGTTTTGATCCACTTTGAATGTTGACTACTGTAGTTTGTAAAAAAAATTCCATATGGTCATGTCTTTTATGATTTCACATTTTTTGACAGTAAATAAAAAAAATATATTTAATATTGTCAAATTATGGAAAAAATATCAAGATGTTAAGCTCTGGTCTGTACGATCCAGCCCTCATATGCTCCCATCCCATCATATCCTGAGAAGTTCTCCCTCTCTACAGTCCAGCACAAGCAGAGCTCCACACACTCACTGTAACAACCTATCACTGCCCTGTTCACACCACATCACTAATCTCTCATCTACACACTGTCTGTGTCACGCGTGTATTCTGTCTATTACAGCAGCGGCTAGTTTTGTCAACTCGCAGTATATACACTGCCTGCTGTCTACACTCCAAATGAGAGCTACAATAATACAAATCACTTGCTTTTCACTTCACACAGAGGAAAAAAATAAAACCAATTTTAAATAAATATCATAAGTTATACTTAATTATTAGTGCAAACACATTACTAGAAATAAAAGCAAAATAAAAAAATAAAGCCACCATGAAATCAAAATAAGACAATACAAGGTTGTGACGTGTGGCCAGGTATGGTGACCCATACTCTGAATTTGTGCTCAGCATTTAATCCATCCAAGAAACCATGACATGAAATGGGCTGATGGCATAAAATTTCCCAAATTCAAAGGTCTATAAAAAAGATGAAAAAATGATAAAAAAAAAATAATAGTGTCTGCTGCAACAGACCACAACAAAATTACCTCACAAAATGAAAATTAGCCATGCGTTTTTTTTAGGCATGGGACGATAACCGGTTTCAAGGTAAACTGAGGTTTGGAAAAGTCACGGTTCCAAAACCACTAAAATTTGACATCATACAGTTCCTGTGGTATGCACATTTTTTCTGTGTGTCATCAAAGGTGGAAAAGTGCAGGAATCCCTCAGTTGTGTGCAGCGAAGAGCGTAACAAATCACATGACCCCTCCCCTCCGGTTGGTGTGAGCAGTCAGTAACCCTGCGTCCCAATGTTTATACTATTCATCCTAAACAGTACGTGAGATTACAATAAGTGTGTCACAAAGCATAGTATGCTGAAAAGAGTATGACAAAAGTCCGCAGATGGTCTACTATTTCAGGTTGATTTTTAAAGTGTGGATTTCTACACACTCTAATGTCTAAATTGCCCACAATTCATTGCGCTTTGGTGAAGGATTCGGTCAGAACTACAAACACAAAAAAAATGTGTTAAAAAACACAAATATGGCGGATGTGCGCGACTGGCGGTTAGGTAGAGATGTTTAGAAAAAGGGGTTTGAGTTACTAATAATCAACATGTAACCTGGTAAAACATTTATTTAACGTTACCCGTGTTATATTTCCTCTGCAACAGCAATGTGAACTTTTATAAACATCCGTTTTAAATGAATCATTATGCAGAAAATATGAGTTTTCGACATGAAAGACCCTCATGGCTCTCAGGCATCTTTGCCACTCGTCGAGTGTCGAACGGAGATGAGACAATTTCTTTTATTTATGAGACAGTTTCAATTATTTAGCCTGACATGTTTACTGCTCCAAAATGTTCTATATGATTTTTAAAAAATAAAATATATTGTGTTCAGTGGAAGAAATACTGTATTTTTACCCAGATATTTTAAAATAACATTTTAGAGCTGTAATCAAAATACAGTGAAACCGTCAGAATCGCATATCGGCCTAGTGATGTTTAACATATTACCATTTGTTTAAATGGTTGTACAACTATGGTTAGTGTAGTAAATCCATGGTTAATTTGTGCATATATAGTAACCAATTTTTGTTTTTGTTTTATTTTTATATAATAAACGTATCAATTAATTAATTAATTAATTAATTTTAAAACCATCGGCTATGGATAATTTTTTTAAGGGAAGTCAGCTTACATAACCTTTCACAATTACAGTAATCATGCATTTAGTCAGCTTATTTAGGCTAATAATATATACATACTTTGCTGCATATTTGCAGCGTGTGTTGTCAAATTGATGAAGATTTTTTTCTTAATTTGCAGGTGTTTTTTTATTTCGCTCTCCACTGTAAATATGGCATATTTCAAGCCCTTAGTTCTATTATATATGATTTTGATGTACATTTTCCATGGTAATGCAATGTCTGATTTTAAAATGGTTTTCAAATGATGAATTTTGAGATTTTTCTACTGATATATATTTTCTTATGATTTCTAAAGCATGACAGGGAAAAAGGCAACGAAGAAAGTCTTATTGTGATAAAGGTCACAACTGTTATGATGTAGATTTTTTGAGGTGCTCTCCTGTCATAAATTAATCTATTACTTTTCCTACATAATTTGTAACACAAAACAGTGTT
Source organism: Cirrhinus molitorella (assembly GCA_033026305.1). NCBI lineage: Eukaryota > Metazoa > Chordata > Actinopteri > Cypriniformes > Cyprinidae > Cirrhinus > Cirrhinus molitorella. The sequence continues at coordinate 34,254,367 of CM065125.1, read as the reverse complement.
CATCAAATATCAAATATCTGTTTAGGAGTCTTATTATCACACACGCACAGTTATATATGTATGTGTATAGCAACTGTTTGACAGTGGTTGGACGTGGGCAGAACAGTACCTGTAGTAAGACATGGGTCGAGGTGGCGCGTCTGGTCTCTCCTGATCCAGCTCTCGAAACACCACCTCGGGCAGCTTGACAGGTGGGTTCATGTGATGGTGCGAGCTGCTGTCCTTCTTTTTGTCTTTGCTCTTGTGCTTCCCTGTTTTCTGCGGTCCTTTCTCTCCATTTGCCGATGAACTGTCCAATCTGTCCTTGCCGATTCCCCCGGCCTCGCCGCCACCGTTACACGCTGCCGAGCCGCCCGTTCCTGAAGACGGGGGGTCTTCGGCGCCGCTGTCCTCCTCGGAAAGCACATCCAGGTTCTCAAAAATGCTAATGCGGTGAACTCGCCCGCGGATCTCCAGCTCCACCATGCGCTGGGCTTCGGCGTAGGTCATGGTCTCTCTGACGGGCGAGTGAGAGCGCTCAGAGCGTTCGGCGGGGCTGCCTGGTGTGGTGCCCTGCCCCGTAACCCCAGAACCTGTGCTGGAATCGGGGCCTTCGCCAGAACCCGACAAGGTGGCCCGTGGCGGTCGGCCCTTCCGCTTCTTCTGAGGGGTGCCCTGGGGCGGAGGCGGGTTGTCGTGGTCATAGTGGTAGAGGTGGTACTCGATGCCGCTGTAGCTTTTGTAGACCTTACGGCAGCTTTCCACCGGACACTCGTAGGGCGGTTTGGTTGCCCGAAGGTTGTGGCAGAACGTCTTCACGTCAAAGTCAAGCCCCATCCCAACAATGCACACTGCGCCGTCACCAACAGGGCCCGGCTTACATCTATGAGGATGACAAAAATGCTTTTATTAGATTTTACTTTATTACACCAATCCATAAAATGAATAGTACTGATATTTTATTTAAGAGCCTCATGTCTATGGCCAAATCACTGGCAATTTTAATAATATTAATATACATATAGTATCATCAGCCAATCAGTATTAAACAACAACTGACTGAACAAGAAAAGATCAGTTGGAACAGTTGCCACTGAGATGAATGGGAATGCTAATGGAAATGACTGTATATAGACGGCTTTAAGTTCAAACATAAATCCAAATCAAGTTTTAACTAGTAAGCCACAGCTTCTCTTCAAAATAAGTGGTTTTAACCATAAGTCGGCTATTAAATTGTAAGAAGGACAAACAAAAGCCTGGAAGTGACTGAAGTGAAACACTGTTGCTCTGTACCATGAATTTCCCTCCATTATGTCACGATGTGTTTGTTCATTTGAGCAGCGTTACAAATTAACACCCATCAAACTACAGTGTGTTGTTATATCTGATCTCAGTCTGTTTATTAAAACCATGCACTGAAATTCAAACATTACGCTTTATGCAGCTTACTCGAAACAAAATTGAAAGAACACTGTAGCTTTACCATGGTAAATTTCAAAAACATGGTAACGTTATCTCCACGGCAGTTTTTGTTAGTGACTGGCTGTATGCAAACCCGCCTTTTCTTTACAAATGTGTGAAGTATAAAAATATGATCATGTAAAAATGTGGTCTTATAGTTAATATTACACACAAACATATCTCTAACAGGTGAAGGTGTTTTGTAGTAAACACTTACTACTCCAGAGTCCACGGCAGATTTCACGCTCACTCCGAGAGTAAGAATTCACACTGGGATGAGTTTAATTCAGATCAGAATGGTCTGAGCTCAATAACCGGATCCTTTATGAATTCTGATCATCACACACACTGAATAACACCAGGAACTGTAGCGATCGAACAAAGGGCCTAACGCGCGATCCGCGTCTGCACATTCACCAATCCTCTACACTGGAAAGCGCGTTTTAAAAAATATTTACACAACAATATTTATCATTCGTGACATGCAGTCAGTCAACGTAGATACATCATAAAATCCAGTCGGAACTCTCCATATGTCCTTGGCGATTTTTTTCTGCTACGCTTTATGATGTCTGTACTAACGAATCAGCCGTCAGTGGTCACGCGGTTGCCCGCTGCGGCTGTCTATTTAGTATGCAAGTAGAAAAACAAATACTGCTGCGCGTAATATTGAACTAGTGCTGTTTTATCTGCAATATTTGTAATGTTTATGTAGAATAAACCACATTGGCTTCCATTTCTGGCCATTACATGGCTACAAAATGGGGTGTATTTGGTGTGTGAACAAAACAGCAGACATTTGAATGTGTCGCATTGGCTGCAGTGATCGCTGCAGACCTGCAGAGGACGCCGCTTCTTCTAAATTAATTCACTTCAAATTAATAACTTGCTACATTTTTAAAATTACACTTGTTTAACTAGTGTGTTTAAAATGTAACTAAACACAAGAATAAAAATATACACCATTATGAAATGTTAACTGGCTTACCTTTAAACAAACCAAATTATGTTCCCAAAATTCCAGAAACTAGTGTATTAACCATTACCATTAACCAACTTATCCTAAACATTTGAAAATGTATACATCAAATTTAACACATGCATATATATTTTTCTTCTTAATTCAATAGAATAGTTTTTGTTCACGTGTAATAATCAGATGTGCATTACAAATTCACAAATGTAATTTTTCTGAATTTTACTAGAATGTTCAGCAGCTATAAAACATTGTAAAAAACCTTGTTTGTACTGGGGTTATGCATATATAATATGTGACTCGTACCACAAAACCAGTCTTAAGTAGCACAGGTATAGACAGGCAGATGTGATAGATATATGATAGAGTGATAGATTAGAAATATTAGAGAAAGATAGATTGAAGATCAAGGGTAAATGTAACTTATTTTGTCTTGTGGGAAACATGTAAGTATCTTCTGTAGTTTCTGAAGGGCAGTACTAAATGAAAAACAACAACTGATATTTAAGCAAAATAAGATAAATGTACACATCTCCATTCTGTTCAAAAGTTTTCACACCCTGGCTCTGAATGCATGTTTTTTCCTTCTGGAGCATTAGTGAGCATTTGAACCTTTTGTAATGGTTGCATATTATTGTGTGAAAAAAAGTTAATTTAAAAAAGTGTGAAAAGATGGATCTCAAAACTATAGTCATTGTTGGAAAAGGTTCAAATACACAAAAATGCTATAAAAACAAATAAAGAATTTGTGTGACCTAGTGGAACAGCAGCAGTTAAACTGTTCAGGACAAACAAGGGACTCATGAACAATTATCACTAAACAAAAAAAAAAAACAGATGTGGATCATTCAGGTAACAACACAGTATTAAGAATCAAGGGGATGTAAACTTTTGAACAGGATCATTTCTATCAATTTAATTATTTTTCTCTTGTGATAGATAGTTTAGAGATAGCATAGAGTTATGTCCGTTTATGAGAAGGGAGTGGTGGAGGGTATAGATGGATGGTCAGAAATGTCCCTGCCTGGAATAATGTGAAAAAGAAAGAAAGAAAGAAAGAAAGAAAGAAAGAAAGAAAAGAAAAGAAAGAAAGAAAGGTGTTCTGATAGTATCTGCAATTAAAAAAAGAGCTCTGCTCAGAATATCACAATATATGACTATGGAAAATGACAAGAACACAGTGGTTATTAAGCACAAAATATTTATTTATTCTTTCATTAAACTTGTACACAGTCTTTGTGTTGTGAGTGCATTTTAGATCTGAGCGGAGTAAAGTAATTTGTTGAAGGGTGTGCATCATAAGCAACCATTCACAGAGTGCCAATGCAGGAAAAAAGGAATGTAAAAATATCCAGAACCTATTAAATACCACATCAGATCAGCAAGTCACTAACATGGCAAAGTAAAGTAATTATTGCCAGAGATTTTAGCATTAAACAGCAAGAACAGAATATCAGGATATCATATCCTACTGGAAACATTTCTCCTGAAGCAGATCATTCTGACTGACTGAACATCCTGTACAAATCAAATAGAATGGATGGAATGGAACATTAAAGAACAGTCGATGCATGAAAAGCACTGATAAAATAAATACAAGAGGACTGTACAATTCACAGTTTGGCAGTTATGTAGGTCATAGCCTTTTACAAAGACACTGTTAAAAATAAAAATCTGAAGAATATTAAAGAATTCAGGAAGAAAACTGGTTTCTGGCTCAGAAATGTAAACCTGACTAAATTACATGACAAATGATGAAATCTTATAAACATAAATCAAACTATAGAGTATACACTGGGATGTAGGTTTTGGAAACATACATTTTGTACATGTGTATTTGTGTAAACTAGTATTCAATTGCTTGCATTTTCTCCCATATTGGATCGCTTTTATGAAACAACAACAAAACAATAAATATAAATCACAATTAACAATTGCACTGCCCTCCTAAAAAAAAAGAAAAGAAATTAAAATATTCAACAATCACCGACACTGTGCAACACCTCACAACAGAGCCAATGGAGGGGAAGAAAAAAATAAACCTTAGCCGCTATTCAAAGCAAATAAAAAAAAAAATATGACAGATTTGACCAAATAGTAACAATGAAAAAGCAGATTTGCTCTGTGCCAAGTCTGGCTAACTTTCACATTATAGGTGGGGGTTATGCTGCAGGTAACAGAGAGGTTGAATCGCATGCATCTAATGTCAACGCGCTGTTACAGCATTTGACACACTTTCACTGCTGCTACATTCGGGTTCACACAACACTGATTCCAAAGTCACCCACTCAAGTCTTTGGGTTTCTGCAAGACCACAAGCACATAAAATGCTCCTTAATACATTTTGATTGCAATTCTTAATTCTGTATTTTGTTGTCTGCAACACTTTGATGGCATGCATTGAACATCACATCATTGCAATGTAAACAAGATGTTCACTTTTTCTGTGCTTAGTACAGGTTTAGAACACTATGGTAGTGCAGTATTGCTTATAAATGCAGAACAGTGAACAGAAACCCAAGCATCAACTGCTGGAACTGCATTAATTTATCAATCTGCACAGACTAGATCCTAAACTTAAAATGATGTTGAATTGACTGATTGCAAACTCACTTCAACAAAGGGTAAATTTGTAAACCACCACATGACTCGAAAAGGATTATTTAAAAAAAAAAAAAAATGCATTCAGAATCAGAACAGAAGAAAAATCACGCTAAACCACAGAGGAATGGCTTTTTCTCAGAAGTGATTCCTACTTTGAGGGAAAACCGATGACTGATCAAGGCACTACATTGTCCTGAATTATTCAATTTCATGTAGGGATATTTCTGTAAACAGCCAATGTAAGCCACTCAAAAATGATGTAAATTTATTAATAATATTTTAAACATTACTAGGACTGATATTTCTGTAATCAGTGCTGATAAGTGAGCACTTGGCTTCTTATAAAACACAAGCAGCATCAATTTAAATGTCTGTAGCTCTGAGAGCTTCCTGCTTATGCTACCGCAGGTTAGTCAGTCACTATATGTTGAATTACGGGGAAAATGGTTATAAAATGATACTTTACAGCAGTAGAATTGAAGGCCATGGTCCTGCAGTACTCTCAGCCAAACCCTTTAATAACACGCCTCAACACAGATTCAAACTTAAGAGCTAAAAGGTTTTCAAAAAAAACAAACAAAAGCGCAAGCAGTGCCAACAGGACTGTTCTGACACATAAACACACTCCTCATGCTTAATTTCTCTCTCTCACACACACACCTCATATTTACAAAGGTTTTGTACAGATGTGTCCAACAGCAACCTCAGAAATCCACACAGACATCTCAGAGATTGTGGTTTGATCCTGAAACAGAGTTAAAAACATCTAGTGTTGCAGGAACTCCCACTGCTCTGCAAACTAGTGAGCGATTTGTTCATCCTGGAGATGTCGTCTCGTTCGTGTCTGTATTCAGTTGTGTTGAGTTTGCACGATTATCCTTCTGCAAGTGTACACTGATTAGCCTCACGCAAAAAACGGTGTCCGTTGCGGTGTTTGGAACTCAGGGCAATCTTATGCAGTCCTGGCTTTGCTGGGGCACATTGGGCCATCTGGGCTTTTTACCACCAGAGGAAAGGTCTGCAGTGCTGGGCTGGCCATGGCTGGATATGGGACCATACCGGCTGTGGCAAACATTCCCACTGGACTGGGCAACCCAGACCACTGGTTTTGAAACACAGGGGCTGGCATCATCCCACCAAAAGGGGCGGTGGGCATCAAATATCCACCCCGCTGGAGGATAGGTGATGGGGTGCTGGTGATGCCATGAGGCATGATGGGACCTAGAGCTGCGGACAGCGGACAGGACAGTGGTAGATGGTACTTCACAGCTGCCTGGGGGATTGAGCCCCTTATCTAGGAAATAAAGAGACAGACATGGTAGTAAAAAGATGTGAATGAAGTGTGACGGCAAAGGCTTCTTGCTGGATATGGACAATAACTCTCTCATTTTAGTCGGGCATATTTAAAACAGGGTTCCCACTCTAAGCCAAATGTCAAATTTCCTGACTTTTCCTTGACTTTCACTGACTAAAAAGCTGAATTTCAATGACCTATAATGAACGGATCCATCTATTGTAAGCTTTAATTACTTGTTCACAGATATTTTTAGTAAAAAGCATACATATACACTACTTTTTCTTTTTTTGCTTTTATCCATTAAATGCACTTTTATATTTTCTGTCTGTTCTATTTCTACAGAAATTAATTTATGATTTTTATCCATTCATAACCATAATAGGCAAAACGCACGAAACATCACGATAAAACAAAAGAAAAATTTAGTTTCCAATAAATGGAAACAAAATTTAAAGCAACAAACAAAATTCCCTGATATTCCATGACTTGAACAAAATAAATGTAAAATTCCCTGACTTTTAAAGTCTGGAACAGACCTGAATAGACCATTCCATGACCTGTGGGAACCCTGTTAAAAAGCCAACTGGGTCATTCCGTCAATCAACCAAATTTTGAAAAACTTCTCTGGATTTAATTCTGCCTGAGGGATTGAGCCCCTTATCTAGGAAATAAAAAAAACAGACATGGTAGTAAAAAGATGTGAATGAAGTGTGAAGGCAAAGGCTTCTTGCTGGACAAGCACAGCAACTCTCTCATTTTAGTCTGGTATATTTAAAACAAGGTTCCCACTCTAAGCCAAACGTCAAATTTGAGAAAGCCAAAAATCAAGTTTTGACTTTTATTCATTCGCAGGATATGAATTTTTGATATCAACTATTCAATTTTCACTAGTTAAAATTATAATTCTTGATATCAGAAATTAGATTTTTACTAGTAACAATGGCAATTTTTGATATCAGGAATTACATTTCCACTAGTAAAAAGGTTAATTCTTGATATCAAGAACTGAATTTCAACTAGTAAAAACTATAATTCTTGATATCAAGAATTGTATTTTCACTAGTTAAATGTCACCATAGACTCCCATTCAAATTTAATTGTGGATATTAAGAATTTATTTCTTACTAGTTAAAATTCCAATTTCACATATCAGAAATACAATTCTCACTAGTAAAAACCTTTATTTTTGATATCAAAAATTACATTGTTACTAGTGTTACATTTCTTATTTCTGATATCTGAAAATGTCTTTCTGTTATCAATAGGAGAGTAATTTCAGATATCTAAAATGGCATTCTTACTAGTAACAATCCCATTCATGATATCAGAAATATAATAAAAAACATTTTAGCAACTGAATTGTTGATATCAAGAATGGACATTTGCACTAGTAACCATTTAATTACTGATATCAAAAATAAAGGTTTTTACTAGTGAGAATTGTATTTCTGATATGTGAAATTGGAATTTTAACTAGTAAGAAATCAATTCTTGATATCAACAATTAAATCTGAATGGGAGTCTATAGTGACATTTAACTAGTGAAAATACAATTCTTGGTATCAAGAATTATAGTTTTTACTAGTGGAAATGTAATTCCTGATATCAAAAACTGCCATTGTTACTAGTAAAAATCTAATTTCTGATATCAAGAATTAGCATTTTAACTAGTGAAAATTGAATTGTTGATATCAAGAATTCATATCCTGTGAATGAATAAAAGTCAAAACGGCTTGCCATAGTATGGTTTGGTTCCAGAGAGAAAAATAATATTTATGACACTCTGACAGGTATGTACTATGCAATTGTTTTGATAGAGGTAAACAAGATACGATTCTAATTTTAACATTAATTTCTTCTTTAAATTAACATTGTTCTTTAAATAAAATAAGCATCAGCTGTATACAAAGTGACCAACATTTAGCTTTCAATCACTGAAAATGGGTAATATTCAACAATCTGGACAAGGTGCCTTATTGAGATCCCCATATCTCCCCCACTGAATGTTGTATGGCCTTGAAAATAAAGATTCCACAAGAAAAACGAATCAACTAGAATCTAAAATCATATAGCGGTATCTTTAAAACTTCCTGGAGTTATAAGCACACAAACTTTGGAAAAATAATATTCATGACACTCAAGACAGGTATGTTAAATGCAGTTGTTTTGACAGAAGAAAACTGAAATCTGTAGTTTCAACATTATTTGTTCTTCAGACATTCCTCTTTAAGAGATGAAGTATCATCATATTTTTGCAAATTGACCCACATTTGGTCTTTGACCACTGAAAAATATTAATATTCCAATATCTATGGAACCGAACCATACAGGTCCTTAAAAATGAAGATGCCAAAGCGAAAGTTTGTTAAGATCCAATATCTAAAATGGCATTACTATATCTTTAATATTTCTTGAGTTACAGGCATGCAAACTTTGGAGAAAAAAAAACTTGAAAATTGCAGTTTTCCCATTTTTGAATGGACACCATTGGCGCATAATGCGACACAGATTGCAAAGTCACCAGATTTTACTAATAGAGCTACTAATCTGTGGGTAAAAATAACAATATAATTCTGCCATTTTTCTAAAGTCATTTTTACCCCCCTGTAATTTGGCTCTCAATAAGTGAAAATTGCCATTTTGACCTCCCTCTACAAAACAATAGATTACTCCGTAAGTATTCATCCATGAAATTTAATATTTTAGCTTTTATCAACATACATGTTTTTCTTCAGAGAAAAAAAAAAAGCAAAATCAATGTTGAGTCAGGGACCTCTGGTTGAGTTGACACAGATTGACCCCGCTGACTTTGTACACCTGGGCATCTTATATTGTTTCAGAGACAATCCCAAAGATATCAAAAATGGGGTACAGTGCACAGCTGCCTTAAAACACAGGTGATTAGTGTCAAAAGTTACAGTAGTTTAGTACCAAGCTGATACTTCACTTTTGAAAGATTCCCCTGGCATCAGGGGATCAGTCGTGGCCTAATGGTTAGAGAATTGGACTTGAAACCCAAAGGTTGCAAGTTGAAGTCACAGTACAGGCAGGGATTGTGAATTGGGGGAATAAATGTACAGGGTGAGACCCTTGAGCAAGGCACTATACCCAAATTTCTTTGATTTTTGATCAAAATATTCATGTGTTAAGGTTCTGGAGGACAAACCTGACTGGGGACTCTGGCCATCATAGTGGGGTTGGTCTGGAAGGTCTGATGAGATCTCTGCGGTCTAATATGACACACAGGGGGGCGAAGCTGAGGAGCTGAGGCAAGTGTTTCTTTTGTCCAATCATCAACCAGCTTGTGTAGGTCATCTGTGAATGTGCCGCTTTTATTGTTGCTGTTGTTTGCTTGAGCCTGAACGAGCGCCGTGATTGGCCGAGAGGATGAAGCGGGCATAGCTGCAGGAGGCAGGTTCTGATTGGACGCTGAAGTCGCATGGGCAGCACCACTGCTATGAGACCCTGAGAAAAGAGATTGAGAAAGACCTCAAGCAACAGCTTGGAAAATTCACCCTGAGGTAATCTGTAACCAATCTGCTGCTCACTGACTGTTGATGTCATTCATCATGTTACGCAGTGTAGTGCGGTTAATATCATGGTTAATACAAATCCAGCCCTAATAAATAGATGAATTATTAGAGGTGTAAACATTCATTTTGACAATGATTTAATAAATGATGCATTATTCATACTTGGGGTTGCAATTAGATTTGATTACTCACACAATTCATAACTAATAATTGTGACTGGTGTGGAAACCCAACATGCTCATGCCAAAAGTGTAGCTGAGTACGAGTATGTAGATGTGTCACTTTTTGAGAACATGTTTACAAAATTCAGCTTAATTCTGGGGCCTGGACATAATGTAAAATACTAAAACATTCTTTTAAGCACATTTTAGCCAGAAGATCTAGTACTGCAGTCAAACTACCAAACCAGTATGATTTGAGTCCCTTTGACCTTTTTAAGTGTATTTTTTCTATTGGGTCACCAAAATTCATTTTTAAAAGTTTTTTGTATTAATTGAAATGTCTCCTTTAATAAGGTTTAAAAACATGACATACATTTTCTATTTATATTAGAAAGTATCTTGTTTTGTTCAGTTGACACCACCTATTTTGTCATGTCCTTCATGGCCTTCTATGAAAGTGTACTTGGTATATAAATAATTCAAATTAAAAAAGGTCCATACATATTGCCACTCAATGTCTATTTGTGCTTTTTTGCTGGTAATGTTTTTTCTCGAAGTAAATTCATGATTATTCATTAAAATCATATTTAGTTGCGTACCTCAGTAACCCCTCAACCCTGTTACACAAATAATTCTTCCCCATAAAAATAAATGAACTGATCCTTATGTGACATCATTAGCAGGAAAAGTCTTCTGAACAACACTGCGAGCATACACAGGCAAGTTACCACCTTCTTTTATAACTATAACTTTTTCATATGTGTGATATTGTGGTTGTCAAGCTTAACGCCTCAACCCTGTTACATTAAATAAAGATGGAAAACTATTATTTGTGAAAATGACTTTTGATATTTTAACAATATACATGAGTTCTTAATATCATGCATGTCTTGGGCTCTCCTGTTATTCACTACATTTAGAACAGTGGCCATTTAAAACAAAATAAATAAATAAATAAAAACTCACAACCCCATCACACTCAACCCTGTTACTTATTTGATCATAAGATGTGTTTGATGTTAAGATGTATTTGTCTTTCAACCCCGTTACCCTAGTCTCAACCCCGTCACACCTAAATTTGTATTAATTTTTTAACGTTTATGAAACAGTAATTTAATGTTTGTTGAGTTCAGAGCAATCTATAAGTATAAGAATACTAATTTTAGTTTAAATTCTGAAGTTAAGCCACTTCTTTGATCAAAAATGTTGAGGTTGCCGTCACAAAAAGTTCCTTTTCACGCTTTAGTATAGCAAAAGTGTAAGATTTAATGTAACTTTTATATTTGCAAATACTGAATTAGTGTGAGGGACATCTGATTAATAGGAAAATGTTAATTTCATTACAAATACGTTTTATGATCATATTCAGAGCACTCCCATAGTGTCCATAACATGCTTAAAGATAAAATAATGACTAATAATAGGGAATTGATGTCTGAGGTGGGAAAATATGTTTTTCTGGAAGTTAAATATGTCATTAATGTTGTGGGCTGTCCAGAAAAGTAATACATTTTGGTAAAAAAAAAAAAAAAGTGTCCAAATCATACCGGTTTCGTGGAATGACTAAGGTTAATAGTTGGCCTGTGTGTGCAGTGATAAACACAGTAGCTGCTGAACAGATGTTTCATGTCATAACTTAATTACAGTTATAAAAGATTAATCACATAATGTCAATTTGCTTTCAAATTTTAATTGTCAGACGAATAAATCTTGATTTTTTTTACATGCTAAGACAATGTTTCTACATACTCCATATATTGCTGTTTTTTTAAATGTATCATAACACACAATCAGTTTTTTTACAACTCAACTACTGTCATTGAGTAACAGTTTAATGGCAGTTGTGCTGAGCATGTTAGTTTAAATTAAACTGTTAACATTTGTTATTCATTTCGCTAGATTTAAACAAGTTTGAGGTTTGTCCCCGCACAATAATGCAAGAACAAACACAGTATGCACATGCTTGAAATGTGATGGTGGATCTGATCGGATCTGTTTGTGTACTTGTGCGTTTCTTGTTTCTAAGCCTCATATCAAGCAGCTGGATGATTACAGAACCAAACAAAGAACACCCATACACATATGCACTTAAATGACCAGGAATACAAAAATCAATCAGGTTTCAATAAGCACTTGACTGTATCGCACAGATATCATCATGCACTAGAAAAAAATAAATATTCAAATGAATATAAAGAATCAAAATAGTGACGCACATTTCACAATCTGCTGTTGCAAACGTTAAGCACTTATCACAAAGGTGAACGCTCATGCCAACAAAAGAAAATGACCAAAAAATGAAAGATAAACAGAGGGACTAGGACTGAAGAAGAAAGGAGTGGGATAGTTACTACTGCTGCGCTCTTTCCCTAGACATAGCCGTTTCAGAGTGGACCCTACAAGAGCAAAACAGCACAGACAGAGACGTTAGGGGGCGGGGAAAAGCACATGGCACAGCCCATTGGACAAGCTGCTGCACAAGAAAACACAGCGACCAATCAGTGAACAGATACAGAATCAGGTGCAGCGAGGCTTCATCTGTGATATCATGAGGTGTTTGTGAGTGACATGATGAGCTAAAAAAGGCCTTTTGTACAGACAACCTTCAGCTTGGACTCGGAATAAACTTTAACGCTCTTGTTTGACTAAATGTCCTCCTTTCAAAACCTCAAGAAATAAAAAGCAATGAAAGTCTGGATTCAAAGGTAAAGCTCAGGGTTATCACCACTAATGACAGCTGTCAATTCATTCGCTTCTGTTGTAACACCAGATGGGGGACAGGTAGTATTTATAATAAGGGACAATCTTATTGTAATGTAGGGAAGATGACATCAGACCTACAGTCGTGGCCAAAAGTTTTGAGAATGACACAAATATTAGTTTTCACAAAGTTTGCTGCTAAACTGCTTTTAGATCTTTGTTTCAGTTGTTTCTGTGATGTACTGAAATATAATTACAAGCACTTCATATGTTTCAAAGGCTTTTATCGACAATTACATGACATTTATGCAAAGAGTCAGTATTTGCAGTGTTGGCCCTTCTTTTTCAGGACCTCTGCAATTCGACTGGGCATGCTCTCAATCAACTTCTGGGCCAAATCCTGACTGATAGCAACCTATTCTTTCATAATCACTTCTTGGAGTTTGTCAGAATTAGTGGGTTTTTGTTTGTCCACCCACCTCTAGAGGGTTGACCACAAGTTCTCAATGGGATTAAGATCTGGGGAGTTTCCAGGCCATGGACCCAAAATTTCAACGTTTTGGTCCCCAAGCCACTTAGTTATCACTTTTGCCTTATGGCACGGTGCTCCATCGTGCTGGAAAATGCATTGTTCTTCACCAAACTGTTGTTGGATTGTTGGAAGAAGTTGCTGTTGGAGGGTGTTTTGGTACCATTCTTTATTCATGGCTGTGTTTTTGGGCAAAATTGTGAGTGAGCCCACTCCCTTGGATGAGAAGCAACCCCACACATGAATGGTCTCAGGATGCTTTACTCTTGGCATGACACAGGACTGATGGCAGCGCTCACCTTTTCTTCTCCGGACAAGCCTTTTTCCAGATGCCCCAAACAATCGGAAAGAGGCTTAATCGGAGAATATGACTTTGCCCCAGTCCTCAGCAGTCCATTCGCCAAACTTTTTGCAGAAGATCAATCTGTCCCTGATGTTTTTTTTGGAGAGAAGTGGCTTCTTTGCTGCCCTTCTTGACACCAGGCCATCTTCCAAAAAGTCTTCGCCTCACTGTGCGTGCAGATGCGCTCACACCTGCCTGCTGCCATTCCTGAGCAAGCTCTGCACTGGTGGCACTCCGATCCCGCAGCTGAATCCTCTTTAGGAGACAATCCTGGCGCTTGCTGGACTTTCTCGGACGCCCTGAAGCCTTCTTAAAAAGAATTGAACCTCTTTCCTTGAAGTTCTTGATGATCCTATAAATTGTTGATTTAGGTGCAATCTTAGTAGCCACAATATCCTTGCCTGTGAAGCCATTTTTATGGAACGCAATGATGGCTGCACGCGTTTCTTTGCAGGTCACCATGGTTAACAATGGAAGAACAATGATTTCAAGCATCACCCTCCTTTTAACATGTCAAGTCTGCCATTCTAACCCAATCAGCCTGACATAATGATCTCCAGCCTTGTGCTCGTCAACATTCTCACCTGAGTTAACAAGATGATTACTGAAATGATCTCAGCAGGTCCTTTAATGACAGCAATGAAATGCAGTGGAAAGTTTTTTTCGGGATTAAGTTAATTTTCATGGCAAAGAAGGACTATGCAATTCATCTGATCACTCTTCATAACATTCTGGAGTATATGCAAATTGCTATTATAAAAACTTAAGCAGCAACTTTTCCAATTTCCAATATTTATGTAATTCTCAAAACTTTTGGCCACGACTGTACATTCTCTTTTAGATTTCATGGGGTCTGTAAAAGCCAGGACTAAATAACAGAATCGCTGCTCAAAATGTCATCATATTTGTGATGTACGTGTCTGTGAAAATAGTGAGCATGTTAGACTAAAACTGATCTCCTAAATCTCCACTTTCAAAAGCGTCACAACCTACAACGAACATCTGGATGCATAAAAAAGACTTTTTATCCATCTCAGTAAGGACAGCATGAGTCTAACAAGTAACTATTGTAGACAGAATTTCCATCAAGCTTTAAAATGTAATACTGTACAAATAACATCTAACATTCAAACATAGGAAAGTATAAATAAAACAAAACTGAAGCATATAAACTACTGAAACATGAATACAATTAAAGTGCTGCATGCTAAATTTTAAATTATAAAGGAGGGATTTTTCACACGAAGGTTAGAATAAAGACCAAATGAAACAATTTTGACAAGGAGGGAGACCAAGTACAAAAAGAAATGGGCTTCCTTAATCATAGCTGACGCACTGGTGGAGAAATTCATGTTTTTGTCCAAAATGAACCCTCACCTAGAGGAACAAACTACTAGAAGCCGTAACAGAAACACAAGGTAAATATAATATGTTTCTTGGACAGCATCATATTATAATCATGCAGGTGACAGCCAGAGAACAAGTAGTGAGATAAAAAAATTCAGAATACAGCCCTGATGTTTTCCACAGCAACCTGCTCGTGCCCTTGGCATGCTCGTCTTCTGACTCCAAACATGAGACGGCACGTCAATCATCGCCTCATTGGGATTTTACGTGGAATGAAAAGTAAAAAAGATAGCACAGATATATAGACGATACAAAAGCTTTGGCAGACATCCACACACACTTTCTCTGCTTTCAGTTACATGTTGAGGATGGCCATGTTTGAGGAAAGACAGCTCATGTTATCGGTCAAAGCTACAGCCCAGCACAAAGCGTTTGTACAGAAGACAAACTGAAGGCCAGATGAGGAGACATCCAGCTCTTTCCACAAACACGATACACTTTGGTTTATGAAAACTTGTTGATATATGGGATAAACTACCATCTAATCATGTTGTAATCATTTAGACCTTTCTACATACGGTATGGAGGGAAGAAAGGTAAATAATCCATTTTCTTTTGTAGTTTTGACTACATTTGTCAAGCCTAACCTTTCAACTTTGCTGCACAAGCTATTGAAAGAATAAATGAAATAAATCAAACAAATACTTTCTTTACATTTAAAGTAGTGGTGTAAAAAAAATTAGCACATCAGCGCATGCGATTCATTTTTTCATATTAACGCGCTAAAAATATTTAACGCAATTAACGCAAGGGCAACGCTAGGTTTGGCCACCCCGCTCACAAGTGCTAAAGAAATGTGTTTATTTAGATGCGCAGAGACTTTTCAAATGCGCGCTCCAACTTCACTTTAGCAGCAGACACGAGTCAAACGAGCACAGAAACGGTACTGGTGACGAGGAGCTTTAGTAGAAGATCAGTGAACTGCAGTCAGATGAGATTGTGTCAGGCTATATGTCGGTAAAACTAATTTACCTGTCCTGTCAGCCGTTATATTGTACTCGTAGCGCACTCTCTTCAAGTGCACACCCAAATGTGTCGGCGTGCTGTAGGCCTATGTTAAAGCGCTGTATCATATTCAAACAAAAATGAAACTGCGAGTATGCAATGCAGTAGTTATGTTTGAGTTATGTTTTACTTTTGTAGTTTTAAGCTTTATCTTTATATAATTTAGAATTTTATATAATTTAGTGATTGATAACTTTAGGCTAGATTTTCTTGATGAAGGGCACAGGTAGCTAGCCTATATGACATTTATTAGAATGGATTTATGTGAAGATTGTTTAAAGATAAAAATAATAAAAATAAAAAAAGTCTAAAGTCTAATAAATGTTAAAGTGATAGCACTCAATTATACTGTAATGTTGAATGGTTATATTCAATGATGAAATATTAAGAAAAAAAAAATCAGACATCAGTTGGAATCAGTGATACTTGCCTTCAGTCATAAAAATATGGCATTAAACAAATATTAAAAATATACATTCTTTATGTTGTTTCTACATGAATTTAAAGCATGAATGTGAAATTATTGAAATATTAAAAAAAGTATAATAAACTTTAATGTCAGGTAGGATTAATTGCAATTAATCATGATTAATTTCAGGAAAAATGTGCGATTAATTATTATTATTTTTTTTTTATCGATTGACACCACTAATTTAAAGTAAATACAAGTTAATTAAAAACTACAAGCCAACATTTGCTCCCTACTGAGTGACAGCTTCATTTAGGATTTAGGAAATCTGCAACCCTGTTGCCTATTATTTAATTCAATGTATTTTTTTATCTTATATTTATTATATTATTTAAGCTGCATTTTAACTGTAGACTGTTAAAGAGCAGGTCATATAGGTTTTCAAGAAATATCTCTTTTGCAGTTTGTAATGTAGCTATCCTTCAATATAAACAGTATGCAAAATTTTAAAATAAAAAAAAAAAAGTGCATGAAAAATAAAGATATTCTCTCTCAAAAGAAAGAGGCAAGTCATCATATTTTCGGATCTTCTGCCTATTACTGATCTACGTCACTGGGTAACATATTAGCATAAACCCACCTGCCCACAAAAGACCTGTAAAAATACGAACACTGTAAACACAAACACTTAGTTGGTGTGTTTGCATCATGTCCAGAAGACGCTGTGTGAAAGTACGCAAAGATGATGTGAAGAACCAATGGTTAAAATTCCTTTTTTCCCCACAATACCACAGCAATACAATTTAAACCTTTGGTTGTGTGCTAGTCTCTAATCTTACAGAAGCGTCTCCAACAACAGTCTTCGAACCACAACCTAAGTTGTAAGTATGATTAATATGGTATGTGTAGATTTTCAATTGAGTGCTCAAGATAAAGGTTTTTGTGCTTATGTGTAGTATATCTAGTGCAGCTTTAGATTTCCAGTTAAACCATGATATTACTGTCTTACCGAAATACTTCTAAAAATTCACTGTGAACAAACTATTTCCTAAAAATGTGCTGATTAATGTAGACTGTCACTGTTCTAAATACTATGTTTAATAATAAAGAATGCAGACATATTTTGGTTTACAAACTGTAGTGTTTCATCAGTTAGTCACGTTAGCATTCGGCTAACATATCCACCATTATTGTTTTGTAAAGTGCTACAGTTTAGTTTATAGTTTATCTTAAGAACGGAGTGGAGCACTATATTTTTGTTTTATGTAAAGGTGCATGCTTTGTCAATGGTTGCTCAGGTACTCCTCTCTGCATCAAATCACAAGAGACTTGGTCAGCTGACCAATCGGAGCAGAGTAGGCTTATGGAAATGCTCAGAAATGCGTCGAACGAAAATCATTGACAAATGACTGATATTAAATGTATTCTGAAAAATATTACAATGCTTTCTGACCTTAGATGCATTTAAACCTGTTGTAGGAGATTCCAACACATTATCAGGAGATTTTTAAAATAACACATGACCTGCTCTTTAACATTTAGTTTGTCCGTGTGAGGTTGCAATGTTACACACCTCCTCTCACTGAATATTTGCTACTTTATTCAAGTTTCAAAACCTATTTTGTACCGTATTCATGGAAAGTGCCATCTGACATGAAGATGGAGATGTAATGTCTGAGAATGCCTGATGATCACTGAATGAGTGTGTGGAGGAGTACTGGATGTGAACATGACAGAAATGCAGTACAGAAAAAACAAAGCAAAATCACCAAAGAAGAGCGGAAAGAAACAGGGGAAAGGAACTTATGGGTAATAGAAGAAAAGTAGAACAAATACAAACAGATGGACATAGACACGGGTCCACTGAGGAATCTAGTGCGTGGTTTGCTACTAGATTTATAGGTGATTCGCTCAGATGTTTGGTGGTAAACGGTCCAGCCTGTGGAGAAATGAATATAAGAGGGAGAGAGAGAGAGAAAGAGAGAGAGAGAGAGAGAGAGAGACAGGTGTAACAGCCAACACAGGCAGCGATCAGATCAGTACCCCATCAACAAGCATCATATCAGCAACACACCACAACACTGGTTAAGCGTCTCAGAAAACAGCGGTTAATGTAGATGTGGAAGTGTGTACATGTGCCTCTGTGTTTCTAACAATGGGAATGCTTTTCTGCAATCTACAGAACAGCTCACAGTCCTCTTATGAATCACTAGACACTTTCACACATGAAACTCACGTATGGTTAAAGAACTGTAAAATTGCCATATTAACCATTTACTCCAAGAAGATTAGCTGGTTTTACTTGTAACCACACCATTATGTTAGTATTGAAGACTACTCCAAATGATCAATGTCTTCTGACGCAAAGATTTAATTTTACTACAGTAGATGTATTACCTTCTTTTTCCTTTCACTTCACTGTTCAAGTAAATCCCTAGTAAAGTAATCAGCATGTTCAGCATGTTACAATGCAAAATACTCCAAATGTGTCTGAAGCCCATGTAGAATTTGGCTGGCCTGATTTTTGCAGTGTATTTCTCCAGTGTGCCCAAGCCCAGAAGGTTTCGATAGAACGCCTTTCCATTGGGATGATGCCGTTTCTACTGCCACTTTGGTCTCTGGGGAATTTGGCATTGGACAGACTGGCATGGCCAGGAAAAAAAGCTTCTTTTTTTTTTTACCTTGGGAAACGGTGACGCGTCTCATGGATAAATTAAAGCGGGCCAGATGCAGCCCAGACAGAAGTGCAGTCCAAGTTAGACAAATGCTTCTTGACCAACCATAGTTTACATCTGCCTCGCAGGATCAAAAACTTCACAACCTCAAAGACATCTCTGACATGATGGAGCAGGGCTATGTTGAAGAAATGCTTGCCAGCTATATCTTTCACCATCTTCAGCCTCATCTTTGAAGTGGTGGCCTACTGTGGCCTATTTCACCAGCCCTGAATAACAATATGGCCGCCCGTCGAGTGCGGTGTTGCATACAATGGTGATATTGAGGGCAAACCAAGCTGATGTCCTTAAGGATATAGATGAAATGTTTTGCTTGTCTCCCGAGACATTCGTAGAGCTCAGCTGAACAACCCAATGGGCGTTTTAAGTCAAGAAGCATATGGCTCGGACTACCCGTCTTTTTAATGACAGGGTTGGAGGCAACCAAGAGACCTCTGTGGTGCAATCCATGAGAAATAGAATTTTTCTGGACACTCCTGTTGCTTAGTTGGGGCATTTTGCGGACACAGTGAATGCTGTTGTCATTAAGTTTCACATTACACAGAAGCAACCTACTGCTTTTCAGCAAATGATTCCACTGCGGGGTTCAAAAGTCTGTGGCTCCTGTAAGACGAAACACTTCCAGCTCTCTGCACCTTTGAAAAGCAGCCAGACTCCCCTAAAAAGCACTGAGCACAATGGCCTTGCTCAACAGAGAATTTGTTCCATATAAGCACATCTGAGGCTGGCAACTACTCTCTTTCGAGTATTGTGTCAAACCTCTAAAGCATAATTGCTTTTCTACTCACTGCCCTCAAGATTATGTTCTTGCATCTTGACAAACAGCAGATCAATGCCTTTAGAGCACAGGAGTCACATGTTTACAATGCTGTGCTTACAACACTTAAACTGAATGACACATATTGAATGAGGCAGTATATTCTTCTGTTTTGTGAGGGTTTTTTTTTTTTTTGGAAGGCCTGTAGTTGATAGGCAATCTATATCCCGCCCATCTCATGTCTTTCACTATTCTGTGCCCTGTCAGACAATAGGCTCATATGGGCCTTAACACTTGAATGCTCAACCAAAGTCCTCTTCCGAGGCTTCATCTGTAGAACCATAGTCAAGGATTTGTAGAAATCTTCCATAAAAAAAAAAGAGGTATATCATCCCCACAATGTTAGGTGTCCTGGAGGTTGTTTTTTTTTTTATAGGAAATGGATTCCCTGTTTAAAGGAGCTGTAGATGAAGTGTTCATTTCAGAGGGAATCCAGTTTTATCCATTTTTTTCCTAGTGCTGCCCAACAGCAGATTGATTCTAATCCTAGACTAAAATCTACTGAGGTTTACTATCAAAGTGCAGTTTCAGAATGTTGACACTGAGGCACTGAAACATAGGAATGCCACTCCAGTTCATACGAGCTTTAAATTACCTTTAAAACTGGCTGATTTTGACAAGGCCATTCTTGATCACCAACAGAGACTGGGTCTGAAAATAAACCTTCAGAAGAGTGTTTTACTGAGGAAATAAAACTGATGTCCATTTGTTTTCGCCATCAATTTGGACAATTCCTGTAATTCCAAATCCTGTATTCCTGGAAATCGGTTTGTATACTGCTGGGTCTCATACCAGTGGCTTCACTTGGTCTATTCCACATGAGGTGGTTTCAGTGGTGTGTCAACAGCTGAGGATTTGCAAGGATTACACGCAAATGCTTTGTTGACTTTGGTGGTACCTTTGTGGTGGATTCTGTCGACACATGAATTATGACAAAGGGCTATCATCTCATGTGGTACATAAATGGACATGGCGCTTACTCTACTTTTGAGCCATTTCCTTCTGGACAGTAATCTGCCGTTTCTTCGATAAAGCACCAGCTTGTTTGAGTCCCATGGGGAGTTTAGCATGGCACATTCTTTTTTTGGCACAGAACATGCTTCTGTCACTGAGGGTGCGTCATGAGAGGGTTGAGGCCCGGCGAATAGTGGTTGCATCTTCATAACATGAGTCATTTGGCAAGGCAAAGGTGGATCTGTTCACGTCTAATAAGACAACCCACGTTCCCCCTTTGGTTCTCTCTGTCCTCCATCTTGGGATAAATGCTTTGGCTTATGCGTGGCTGATGGCCTGTGTGTATGCATTCCTATTGTTAAGTCTGGAGGTTCTCCTGGAGAGTGCAGGAGTACAAAGTACACATTCTACTGGTGATACCATTTTGGCCACACCACATATGGTTTTTGGATCTGGTATCTCTCCTTCAGAAGCACTCTTTAATACTGATCACTGAACACTCCCCCAGGCTAGGGGCAGCATGTGGCATACCCAGCTGGAAAGGTGGAACATTGGAGTTTAGCCTTTGAACAGGACTCTCTGGTTAAGTCTTTTGTCTGAGATTACAGAGACCATACAGAATACTGTTCTACTGCTCACTTCCCAGTTCAGACACGGTATGAGCATAATGCAAGCCTTTAAATTTCATTTGCTGTTCATGAATTCATGTGATGTCACTGAGCCATTATACAGCAAATGTAAAGGTCAAATTCTGGCTGACTCTTTTTAAATGAGGTCAATCAGATTACAGACAGCATTTTGAATGAAGAGCTTTACTTGGAGGCACTTTAAAGTGACGGATATATAAGTTGCAGCGTACAGTCTCTGAGGTTGGATGAGAGTGCTGCTGTTCCACAGTGTTCAGGTCTGTACACACATTTTCATTGTGGTTAAAGTCCAGGCTCTGATTAGGCCACTTAAGAACTCAAGTTGAACCCAACATGATGTCTTGAGCAGGTGTTCAGTATCTTCCTCATATTTTTGTGGCTTTTGCAGAGAGTTGACTGGAAACAATAGAGGATGATCAAATCATGAAATTACATGAGCCGGATTCAAACTGAGGTTGCTGCTTAAGCACCACCGCAACAGAGTATGTGCAATTTGTACACAAATCACACATACCAAATACTTTTGAACTTTTGTGGCAATGACCCAACTCCTTAAAATACAGAAGAATCAATTGCTTTTCAGCTCACACGCTATCTCTAAACAGAGATACTTATGGCAATAACTAAATGCGTGAAAATGTCTACTGATCCATAAGAATGATGTTTCAGACACAGTATGAGCATCATGCATTCTTTTAAACTTTCTATGCTGATCATGAGATTATGTCATGTGACTGAGCCATTAGGCAGCCGTTTAAATGTCACACTCTGGCTGACTCCATTTAAACGAAGTAAATGAGTGGAGCGCACATGAGAGACTGTGAAAGTTAGCAGTAATCCCATGCGTTTGAGTGAGATATGTGACAAAAAAAAAAAACATAGAAGGAGAAAGACATGATACACCGTTCAGAGATGCAACTCTGACACCTTTGTCTTCTGCATATCAACTATAAATGACCGTCACTGCGTCCGAGCCAGACAGTGTGTAACACCAATAAATCATATGGTTTGGTTTCTATGTGTGTTGATTAGGGCAACTCCAAACACTGAAGTCTCACTTCACATAATTGTATCAGTTATCAAATATGATGCGATAGGCTATGATTGTGTTAATGCATGATGCACTTCGCTTTCACGAGGAAGTGGACTTTAGGCATTTGTTGCACCGTGGCTGGTTTGGGCAGCAGCAGATGCATTTACAGCGAATATGTACAGTACGGGCTATTGTAGATAACAGTCGTGTGAGTGTGTTCACCTTGTCTGTGTGCTGTGTGTGCGGTAGGGCCGTAGATGTTGTCAGAGGACAGAGAGCCCTTGAGTGAGCAGGGCTGCTGAGTCTGGACCGGCTCCAGCGGTTCTGACACAGGGCTCAGTGTGGCTGTGCTGGAACCCACAGAGCTGTTACCCAGAACAGAGCTCTTCACCGGAGACCCCGACACACTGGAGCACGTCTCAGCTACAGGGAACACAGATGGTGAACGGTGACAATCTGGGATTTTATAGTGTGATTTGCTTAGAAAATGCAACTTTCATTTTAGTGAATTAATAAATTTATACTAATTTAAATACAAAGCAGTAGACTGCATATCTGAAAACAGTATTTTTTTATCTAATTATTTGTACAGTTAATAATATAATCACTTTGCAAAGCCAACACACTGATCTACAATTCAAGCTTCTTCTGACCCAACAGTATTTTGTCCTAGTGCTTTAATGCAATGACCACCAAATTTGACACAGACCTTCAGGCTGTTTAGACTCTATAGAGTTATGCTATATATTTTCTAACTGTCTGAACTTAGAGAATTCCCATAACTGACTTTTGACCAGGTCCAAACCTCCACTGAGGGGTGAAAACGTTCTTACAATAAATATTTTTATAGGTACATTCACCAAGACAAGGCATGAATAATTCCTCAAATCATGTGTCATGTTGGGGAAAATTTTTAACCCAAATGCTGGGTTGAGCCTTTTGGGTCATTTTTTGGGGTTATTTTTCAGTGTTTGGGTAGTTTTTGTGTTACCCAGCTCCTGGGTCAAATGTAACAACCCAATGATTTGGTAGTTTTTTTTTGTGTTACCCAGCTCCTTGGTCAGACATAACAACCCAATGTTTGGGTAGTTTTTGTATTACTCAGATCCTGGGTCAGATGTAACCCAGCGGTTGAGTTATTTTTGAGAGAACAATTATTGTGCTGTATATTGTTCAATTTCATGCAGAGCAGCAGGTGCGCAGTTTGAAAACTTTGGATGTTAAAATATTTCCTCAGAGCTGTTTACTATTTGTTTTTGGGCAGGTTATGAAAACAGTCGCAGTATATTCCAGCAATGATTAAAACGCAGGATGGCGGTCATATCCGTGAGCAGTTCCCCACCGAACGCTATTCCAGCTCGGCCAGGAGAGCCAGTGCCGTCACGGTAGAAATGGAATAACAGGTACGTGCCGATTACACGTGAATTACTTCTGTATAATGTTTAATTTGTATATTTAATGCTTGTTAATAAACGATGCTGTAAATGATAAATAAAGGAAAATAAAGGAAGTTATGCAAACCAGTGGTTGTGTGGAGTATTTTACAAAAATTTAGATGACTTAAGTTAATCTGTAAACATTATTTCATGTATAAAATAAAAAAAATAAGCTATATTATAATAAAAATGAATAACCCATTAGCTGGGTTAAATCAACCCATTTTGATGGGTTAAATAACCCAGTTTGCTGGGTAAAATGAACCCCAAATGTGTTCTGCCCTTTATTTACCCAGCCCCAGTGTTTTTTAGAGTGTACTTTAACCTTATAATACTCAAATGGACAATAAAATGTGCACAGTGGTGACAAGTTTTGGAGATCAAACCTGTACTTTTTCTTAAATACTAGCTACATTTTAAATTTACTTAATTTACATTAAATGTAAATTGCTCTCTATTCATACAGACACTAGATAGCATTCTGTTGTCAATTTTCCTGAGTGCTCTCAAATATAATCAGACCACCCCTTCTGTCATTTTAAAGCTGGTACTCCGGCACACACAAACTCTCGCATACATACTGGAGCTGTTGCTTCGGTTGTTCCTAAGCTGCTGCACCATGGGATTAAGCAGTCGGCTTCCTTTCAGCTTGTGTTTGGAGGTTCTGCGACGGCGGCCTGTAGGTGGCACTGCGTGCAAGAAGCCCACGCTGGGAGGAACGGGTCGACCTAACCGAGAATACAACTGCTCAATCTCTCCTCTCTGGTGAGCCTGAAGCTCAGAGATCTCCTTCATATGCCTGCAGACGCAAGACATTTGGTTATGGTTATCATTCTCTTATTTAGTGAAAACTGTTATACCTGTACTTAGAAATTAAAGAAGGTCAGTGGTGGTAAACAAAGCCTTTGTGAGAAGCAGCTTTACTTACTTCTCTCTCAGCTTCTGCAGCTCTCGTTTCATATCAGCGTCCTCAAATTCAGAGTCATTATCACTGCTGACATAAGCAGAGTGGGCGCGAGCCGACGGGGCGTGTCCATTCGCCATAGGACCTGGGGGTGAATCAGAGCTTTGGATGCTGCTGCTGTGACCAGAGCGCTTGAGGAACGCCACCGCCCTCTTCATGAAGTCACCGCCGCTGCACTCTGATGGAGCAGGAGCCGGAGATGAGGGCTTAACGGACGGAGCCTCACTCTGATCCTCCTCTCCTGTGTCGGACGACAGACACTGCGCCGTCCCGTCCGCTGACAGTGAGCTCTGAGTGCAAGGCATTGTGGGTCTGGCCTCTGGAAAGGAAGGAGTTGTGTCCTGAAAAAAAAAAAAAAAAAAAAAAAATGACAATGTCACACACAAAAGAACAAAATGTATGCGAATACCTAAAACCAGTGTTGGGGAAAGTTACTTTTAAAAGTAATGCATTACAATATTGAGTTACTCCCTAAAAAAGTAACAAATTATGTTACTTAGTTACTTTTTATGGAAAGTAATGCGTTTGCATTACTTTTTAAATCTGGGTAGTTGTTTTTAATATAAAAAGTACTATTTTTGGCAAACGTAAAAGCTTTTTTCCACACCAAAAGCCTCAGCCTTAGAGAAAAGTAAATTCACATCTGTACAGTAGACCACAGAAGGAAAAAAAAAAAAACAAAAAAAAAGTCAACTCTTCACCCAAAAAGCTAAAGAAAAAAAATGTTAGATTACCTTGAGTAATTTTTGCTTATTAGCGTGGATGAACTGGATCATCGAAGGTCGGCAGCAAAGACATTGGTTAATAAAATGGTATTAGATACATAAAGGAAAATTGCATTATTTAACATTTAATTATGGCAGGTTTGCGTCATATTCTGGGTTGAATTCACGGTTTTATTAATTCTGAGGAACACTAGATGTTTTTTTTTCTTGTGAGTTAGATGAATTTTAGAACTAAAGTAACATCTTATTCCCAATTTCTCTTAACATGAGGACAGGAGAGCTTTTAAATCAATAAATGAGAGGGGGGGGGGGGGGGGGGGTTACTCAGATATTGTCTTGTCAATTAAAAAGTAATGCGTTACTTCATTAGTTACTTGGAAAATAGTAATATTATTACTAGTGGTGTCAAAATTAGCGCACTCCAACTTTAAAATGGTACCTGTGGCGAGGAGCTTTAGTAGAACAGCAGGGAACTGAGGTCAGGTGAGATAGTGTCAGGCCATATGTCGGTAAAAACTAATTTACCGGTCCTGTCAGCCGTTATACTGTACTCGTAGCACGTGCTCTTTAAGTGCACCCACAAATGGGCCAGCGTGCGCTGTATTATGCTATATTAAAGCGCTGTATATCATATTAAAACCCAAATGAAACTGCGAGCATGCAAAGGCGTAGTTATGTCGTCAGATAAGACATGAATTTACAAAAAAGGTGGTTAAAGCTGCCTTAAATCTGTGAATATAAGTATTTATTATTTATAGGTCACATTTAAAGCAGTGTCAGATCCACACCAAGTTCAGCAGCGGCAGCTTTTTAAAGTAACAGCAGCCAAAATATCCTAATAACCAACCGCTGTGATGTCTGTTAATCAAAGATCAAAATTAAAAAGAGGAAATTAATAACTAAGCTTTATCTTTATATAATTTAGATTTTTATATCTTTAGGCTATATATAATTTAGATAACTTTAGGCTATATTTTCTTGCTGAAGGGCACAGGTAGCTACTAGCCTATATGACATTTATTATAATGGGTTTATGTAAAGTTCACTTAAATTAGAAATGATTATTTTTCTAGTCTAATAAATGTTAAAGTGATAACTCTTAATTATTCTGAAATGCTGAATGGTTATATTCAATAGTTAAATATTAGGGGGAAAATCAGAGACATCAGATGGAATCTTGCTTTTAGTCAAAAAAAAAAAGATGGCATTAAACAAATGAAGAGTTCAGATGCAAAACCCCCTAAAAGCCATCTCAAAAATGAGATAATGATTCTGAGTGAATGCTCTCAACACGTATTATACGTCCATCAAAAACTTTTACTTCAGATTCGCTAAAATCCCAGCCTCAGCCCAATCAGAAGTACCAGTACTTACATAGAAACCTATACTTTATGTCAGTTAGGATTAATAGCAATTAATTTCAGGAAAAATGTGTGATTAATTAGTTAATTTTTTTAATCGATTGACACCACTAATTATTACGTAACACACATTACAAGTAATGCGAGTTACATAATAATTAGTGGTGTCAATCGATTAAAATAAAATTAATTAATTGTGACATTGTGTTTACCCCCAGCAATGTCTGAAACTAAACAAAAAATAAATGTCAAACAGTAACATTTCCAAAAGTATTGTGCAACATTGCGGTGACATGACTTATGTTTCATGTTTCATACAGTGAGTGGCATCCTGTAAATTCATTCCGCATTTATTATCCAATTTTGGGCAAAAAAATCTCTTAAACTCTGACAGTCTGATCAAATAATAGCCCCTTTCACACAGTAATACCAGTAAATTGGCGGAACGACTTTACCAGTAAATACAAAAATGTGTTATTAAGACTTTTTACCGGTAAAACACCAGTCCCATATCAGTTTCAAATTACTGGTAAATTCTGTGACATCACAAACTGGCAATAACCAAGTGTGAAAGGGGCTACTGAGTCAAGAAAGAGATTACATCCTGACTGTCATTACTCTCACGTCACACTGAAAGCTCAAGTGTATATTACAGATTTTGTCAAAAACATATGTAGGTTATATTGTGGTTACTGTGCACAATATACTTAGATTTGGCACAAACCATACGAGTAGTAAGCCACCACACATTTCAGACATAGCCTTGTGCTTCACACAAACCTGATACAAGTCAGGAGGTGCAGAGTAACGGTTGCTTTGTGACTTTGATGTGGATCTGTGTCCGTTCTCGATTACAGGAACAGCAGCAAATTCAAGATCAACCGTGTGATCTCCTCCACCATCGTGAGAAGACGCGTCTGAATCTGTCGGCACAATCTACAGGAAACAAACACACAACGCTATCAAACTGTGATCATTCATTTCAAAAAACCACATCATTTCGAAACATAAAAATTCACTGGTAACCTGGAAGTGGCTCTTGGATGTGTGTGTAGCAGAAGTGGCCCCGGAGTCTTTTCTGGTCAGAATTCTTTTGAAGGCTGATCAACATTGGAAAAAAGCAAGACAAAGCAGCACAACAATAACAGTTCAATATCAGCGGTCAAGCCAATTATGACAATTTCTTGTAGTCCGCTGTTTGTCTATATCTAGAATCGCTTTTCCACCATCGGCCCATTCTTGTTTCAATGCTCCTTTCCAATGCCGATCCGATTATGATTCTGTTTTCCACTGTGGAGCTGATAACCGATCTCGTAATACAAAACCACCAGGTGTTGCCTCGAAAACGCAAGTGTTCACATATGGTATAAGTAGTAAATAGTGACCACATTGGGAGGATGATCAGATATTTCTGTTTACTTCGCTCAAATAGAGCATTTGGCCAACTACAGAGAGAAGCCAGACAACAAACAAGACACTGATCCTGATGCTGCGTTCATACTAGCAGCACTTTTGTCGCTGCATGTCGCCAGAGGCTGGAGACGAGGTTGCCAGTGGGCGTTCTCACTACTGGTTGCCTTGACAGTAAATCAGGTTTTGTGCCGCTAAATACAAACATTTTGGAGGCAAAAGACTAAATATAATATAAATTAAATCCGTACATACAAACAAAAATGAATGAGAAGCAGAGCTTTTTTTTCTATTGCTTATGTTTATCTACGGCTGAGAGGAGAACGATCACACAAGCTCTACTGTCTTTCTTCCTATTGGCTGTCGCTCCCAAAAGTCGCTCTTCATTTGCATAAAGTTAAAGGATTCTGAACTTTGTCTCATCACTGGACACGCTCCAACCGGTCGTCAACACCCGCTGTTGCTAGAAATCGCTAGCTCTATATTGAAAATAATGGGGTGTCGTTGCTTTGTCGCTTGTAGTGTGAACGGGACTTGAGTGTCTGGAAACGTTCCCTAGCGTTCTTAGAACCATTTGGGCCGATGATGGAAAAGCAGCTTAGATTACCACTTTCACTTACGGGCAACAGCAGAATCACTCAGGGTCCCGAGACTGTCGGACCTCTCTGGAATCTGCGGCTACAAAACACAGAAAACCCTGAGAAATACAGTATTTTATATGGTAAAATACAATTATTTTACCTACAGAATTACCACTGACAATTTCTGCAGAAAATAACAAGACTGATGGTAACCAGTTGAAAGCTGTGCAGTTTATTTGGCCATTTATCCTCTTCTTATGCTTATAAAGAGGACAATACAAGACAAACATCCAGTCTTTAACAGGTTTTGTCAACAGGGTTCACAATTTGACAAAACATGAGAGAATGTTACTAAAAAAGACATTTACTTTTATTAACTGAATAATGGTAACTCTGATGGTAAGAAGGTTTATCTATAACCTTAGATCGGGGGTGAAGGGACAAGTTATTATTCACAACTGGTTCCATTAAAAAGACTAAAGATTTCTTCTGCAATGTGGATTCCACTATTTGGTGGGACTATGCCACTACTGAATCTACCACACCATGGCAAGAGTGTTTTTTCCCCAAAGTTGCCAGTTTGCAGGCTGACTTAAATGAGATGATGTGAGAAAAAAGGAGGATAAAGTCAATAAGACAAGACAAGTGTGGCAAAATTAATAATTCAATGAATGATGATTTATGAATAAATCCCTCTTATCTGTTAAAAAGACTCATGAATCAATAGTAATGCGCTGACTTAGCCAAAATAACTGAATGGACTGAAGCAGTTCTTGATTCACTGACACACCATACCAGGGATAGGCAACATCGGTCCTAGAGTGCCAACGTCCTGTTTAGTTAGAGTTTAGCTCCAACACTGATTAAAAAAAAAAAAAAAAAACTCACCTGCCTGTAGCCCCAATTCTGAAGACCTTGATTAACTTGTTCAGGTGTGTTTGATTAGGGTTGGAGCTAAACTCTGCAGGACAGCGCCACTCCAGGACCTCTGCACCACTGTTCATTCTGAGTTGTACGTGAGTAGTATCTATGTTTCTGAGACTTCAGTGCAAATCAGTGTAGTAATTCAAAAAAAATGTACTACCAAAAAAGATTTGCAGAATGAACCTGAATATTTTAGTAATTATTCTTTACAAAACAACCTGACAACTCATATTGTTTGTGAAAATTATGAGCATTGACTTTACCAGTTTTTCTGCTTTCCTCACGGCACAGTCACTGCCTTGGCTGTCGGACAGCGGCGGTGATCCAGGCGGCTCGGAGGCCGAGCTTGTGGTTTGCGAGGGGTGGTACTCTTGGTACAAAAGGTTTCGCAGTTTCTCATCCAGAGTCTTTATCGTTCTGTCTGCAAACTCCAGCCTGGGTGGCCCTTCTCCGTCCGATTCGCCCGGCTGCACTGACGTGCCGTGCTGGGCATTCTGGGGCTGATGGGTGGGGCTCTGAGGCTGCGATTGGCTGCTGCTGACAGTAGCCTGTGGAGTAGGCGTGGCAAAGGGCTGCTGCAGCACCACAGGCTGGCTCTGGCTCACGGGTGGCTCCGCAGTGGGGCTGCTGGTGTGAGTGCCTGACTGCTGAGAGGCCTCCGCGGCTTTCTGAGCAGCGACATCGAGCGAAACAGGAGGCACAATAGGGCAGCACGGGATATCAGAAACACCTGCCGGACAGGCAGCCGGAGGACCCTCGGCCGACAGAGCAACCTCAGAGAGGGCCACCTGTGGCACTGAGTGCTGTTTCTGCAGAGGTTTGACACTGGTTGTGTTGACATTCTGCGTTTGAGATGTAGAGGAGCTCTCTGGGTCTGGAAAAACACAAGTAATTGTGTGAGATAATCATTTGCAAGCACATGAATTAATGTTAAAAAAGCACTGTGTGCTGAATTACTCATGGCAGCTTCTTCTCTGTCAGGAGCGGCAGTCTCAGCCACAGGACAGATGATGAACCAGCGCTTTCCAGTGTGAAGCACTGCAAATCAAAGCAGACTGTGGGTTAATACTCATTCTACAGTAGTTACAGTGAGAACTGTAGGACGTGACATAGTCTTACCGTTCTGTTTATAGACTAGCTGGTCAGACTGAGTGTGCTCAGGTTTTGACCCCTGAATACAGAAGACAACAAGTTCAGTTTGTTTGGTGATGCTAGTGGCGCACAAATGACAAGAAGGGTTTGATTTCATTTTCCTCTTAACCACTAGATGGCACAAAAACTCACAGCAGCACTTTCCTAAACATTAATGTTTCACTACACGTGATGAAATGTGGCTCATTCATGACAGCAACACAAGTTAATTCTGCACTTAGAAAGTACTATGATTTTCTGACCTGTGGGCCAGAGTCTGCTGTGACAGGCGTCTGACGGAGCGGTGAGGTCTGGACAGAGGCCTTCTCACCCTCAGCATCTTCATTCAGAATGTCCTCAGCTTTATCCATGATTTCCTTCAGCTGCTCAATGAACATCTCCCGTTCCAGCAACAGAATAAACTCATTCTCAACCTGGAGGAACATAGACAAGAACCAGCACTTTGAGCCCAGTTATCTGTGTTTCTCTGTAAGAAATCCAGGTCAAGCTACCAGTTAAGATTTAATGACCTATATGGGCCATTCTACAGAATTGGTGCAAACTACACAGTATTCAAATTTTAGATGTTTATTTAGATCCTTGTATTATCTACTAAACTCCACAATAATACTTAAAATATTAGTAAGCTTAATATATATATATATATATATATATATATATATATATATATATATATATATATATATATATATATATATATATATATATATATATATATATAAAAAATATACACATAAAATCATCATCATTTATTGGGTACTTTCAATTGGGAGGTGACTGTCCCGAAACCTAACCCCTAAATTTCAACTCATGAAAATTATATTAAAATATTTTTTGCATTTTTCCATTGTTGTTTTTAAGAATATCTTTTTGATTCTTTTAAAAAGTGAAGTTAAATTTTTTATATATATATTTTTGTAAATTACGAAATTTTATGTAAAAAAAAATAAATAAAGTGTCCCGCATTTTCATGTCACTACCGAAACAGTGTATGTTTTAGTCTATTGGCCAATACTGATGTTAACTAAACCCATACATTTATATGCAGGAAATATTCTTTTGTCCCTCTCTCTCATAGCTATATGGAGTAGATGGGCCCCATCATTTTGAGGTGAAAATGTTTAAAAGTCTGTGTAATTGTGTAATTTCAGGGCTCTAAGCTTACTTTTCTTTTTCGGAGCACTTGTGCTCCTAACTTAAATTGTACCTTTGTAATGCCATTTTTGACAACTTTTTTAAAAGTAGTCATATTTTATGTCAAATTGATAAATTATATATTTTTAAGCTTTTTAAAATGTCCAACTAAAACAACAGAATATGAACAAGTAGAGAATAAAACAAGAATAAGTTAGCAAATCAAATGAAAACGGTATTAACAAAATTCATTTGTACTACAGAGGTGGCACAGAACAACACAAAAGTGGCTTGTAGGTAGGTATTTTCATGTTTAATGAGGCTCAGAGGTGGCATGAGTACAATAATATTCATAAATTTATGTCGAAATGTTTCTGAAAACAGTAATATTAAATTATTTAAACAACAAAAGATACTTTAAAAATGAAACTAAATCTACCAGTAGGTGGCGGCAAGTCACTGATTTAATCACTGAATCACATTATTTGATTCATTCGAACTAAGCTAATTTATTTAGGAATAAAGCAAGTGACTGTCTTTATGAATGGGAAATTGAATCATTGATTCACTATTCTCAATTTAAAAATGCTAAATCAGGCAATAGTGTTATAGTCAGACAATGTAAGTCACTTAATATTAACTTATTGTTTATTGAACTCTTGTATTAAATTAATATCTTATTTAAAAGCCCTTAATAATCATTAAAAGCTGTCACTTATCGCAAACACAAATATGATGTTCGGGTCAGTTGCACATGGTGCTCCTAAATATTTTTTAATAGCTGCGCACAGTAGCTTTCGGTCGCAAATGCAACTGAAATGGCCACACTGTAGAGCCCTGAACTTTAAAGAACGTCACTTTTGAACACCATTTTTCTATAATTAAACACACTTTTTTGGGAGTTTTTATATGTTTACCACTGTTCAGAACTGTGCTAGCTAACCATGTGTTGATTAGCATGTTTGAGCTATATTCAGAAGTTTTTTTTTACAATTTAATTCAATAAATTTTAGTACAGTTATGCAATTTTTTTTGTATTTAAGTATGTTATAGTATGCAAGTTAAAATTCTGCAATGTGATGTAGTCGCTACCAAAGCATTACTGTCGCTAATGAAAATGTGCTGTCACTACCAAAACATGGGATGTTGTGACAAAAATAAGATGTTATGATCGTTTTTGGTTCAGCATATATTAACTAATAACTAATGAATCCTTAACTTTGAAATCAGTATGATTAAGTTTTTGCCTTTTTTTAAAAAAAATAAAAATAAATAAATAAATAAATTGATTCAAAATATTGAAATATTGTTACAAATTTTATTGTTATGGATTTACCTGAAAAAAAAAAATAATAAAATGGCAATCTACAATGTAAATACAAGAAAAATCTTAATTGGTAAATATGACCCTTCTATAAACGATAAACCACTATCATTCTGATAGGCTCACAGACAGCAAAACAAAAACAGAGGTGTTATTTGCAAAATAGAAATAACAACACTACTAACCACACACAATTGTGCATTTATCATTTTAAAAAACGAGAAATGCACATCCTGTGCTATTGCTGGGTGAATTTTAGACACAAAGTGGAGTTAGTTCAGGTCTGCTAAGCAATGTTGCAACCTTACGCATTAATAAAACATGTTCTGGATATAGCAGCTCTGCATGCAGCTTAATAGCCTTCAGAGTCAGTCATTTCAGTTTACATGTTTCAGTCCTTTTTTCAGACTTCTCTATTTAGAATAAAATGATAAATTAGTGAAAAAGTACTTTTTTACTGATTGGACAATAAAGCCCTGTTTTTTCATTATTACAGTTTTACACATTTTTTTGGCCCATTCCTTCTCCAAATCTCACCATAAATTTGCTTACACAACTTTAGCACAGGAATTTGAAACACATCATCTCTGGGAGTTTGCCAGAAGAAAAGAAAGCCATATGGGGAGGGAGAGAGAAAGTAGAGGTGAAGATCTCACCATATATGTGGCAATCTCCTCTGGAGCATCTCCATCAAGATCAAACTTAAATGTCACCATCTTATGGTTATGAGTCTCCAGCTGACACTCCACCATCTTGTCTCCTGTGTCACACACCTGTCACAAAGATACAGACAATATAACAACAAAAATTTCAAAAATACTTGCAATGCAACTGAAAGAACTGTCAACGTTAACAGAAATATGTCAAATTATTTGAACTTCTCTGATGTCTAAACAGCACTCATGTCTAAGCTTTGACCCGTGAAACACTCAAACAGTTACAAGCTTCACAAATCACTTTATTTTTGTCAGCTAGCATCTGAAGATCATGTTTGGACATTCTTCATCTGTTTGACTGTGTGGTCCACACTCACTTTGATCATGGTGAGTTTGGTTCTGTTGATCTTGTCTTGGCGGGAGCGTGTGCGGGACGATTTGCGATTGGGTTTTCGCACTCGTGATTCGCTGCGAGCTCTGCTGGAGCCCTCGTTCCCATCGCTCATCTCTTTACCCGATGTGGCATCCGAGTTTATACTGCAAAAGAGCAGAGATACAATCACTGAGCCTCTGCATGCTTAAGGTTTGTAACTCCAAAAGCATCCAAGATGAAAGAGAGAGTATGGCACTGATCTATGAACAGAATCCCACCTGTCATAAGTGGACCCAGCTGGTGCAGCCTGCTTATCGGGAACATGCTCCTAAAGTGCACAGAAGGCAATAAATTCAATGATACTTGATTCCAACAGAGACTGCAGTAAATGTGTTGCTAGGATATATAATATATATATATATATATATATATATATATATATATATATATATATATATATATATATATATATATATATATATATATATATATATATATATATATATATATATATATATATATATATATATATATAGCCTAGCAACACATCAATATAAAAACAGCACAGACAAAATTTTGGTTAGACAGTCCATTTTTTCCATTTATAATAATATATGATATCTCTCACATAATGCAGCATCAAACCTGTTTATAGCTGTAAACAGGAAAATATGTAAATGTGTATGGATCATTTCTGCTGACAGTCCTAGGTGCTTGAGTGACAAAGCTCTCTGGCTCAATGAAGTACTATGAAAACACCCCACTCATGATAATCATACTTCCTTGAAGTGACCACTGCATGTACTCTACACATCACTAATGGTATTTGGGGGTTGTTGTTGTATTATGGGATTGCCTTTTCCACTAAGATTCAGTGGAAGATGCTACCTTTAAGTTAATCCAAAATGCTACTATATTGTCACAAGTATTGTTTGAACAGGTTTGACTACTTAAGTAATTTCCATGAGTACTAATCTTAATGTTTAAGCATATAACGATATTCTAGGGAATTGTATCCTCCTAATTTTATAGCAAAGGTTTGGACGGGACTGTTATTCTAACATGACAATGCCTCTGTGTATAAGGCAAGGTTCATAGAGAAATGTTTGATTCAGTCAGTGTGGAAGAACTTGACTGGTCTGCATAAAGCCAAGTCCTACTCCCAGTTGAACACCTCTGGTGTGACTTTAAATACAGACCTTGAGCCAAAAAACTCAGACCAAACACCAATGACTTGTACATACACTATATGGACAAGAGTTTTGGGATACCCCCTTCTTTAGAACAGAAAAAAGCCACTTCCAAAACTGTAGCAACAAAGATGGAATCATAAATCATGCATTTAAAAATTGTATTCCCATCTTTGTTTCTTCAGTTTTGGAAGGGTCTAAAATTACTGTACCCATATGCACAAGTCATTGTTTTTTGGCTCAAGGTCTGCGTTCAAAGTTGGTGTTCAGCTGGGACTTGGCTTTATGCAGACCAGTCGAGTTCTTCCACATTTCTCTATGAACCTTGCCTTATACACAGAGGCATTGTCATGTTAGAATAAAAAAGGATCCTGTCCAAACTTTTGCTATAAAATTAGAAGGACACAATTCCCTAGAATATCATTACATGCTAAAACAGTAGGCATACTACTCATGGAAATAACTAAAGTATAAAGTATAAATCTGCTCGATTTATCCGCTGCTTTTGACACCGTCAACCATCAGATCCTCCTGTCCACCCTCTCATCGCTGGGCATCACAGGAACTCCGCTTCGCTGGTTTGAATCCTATCTCACCGGTAGGTCATTCACGGTAACCTGGGGAGGAGAGGTATCCAAAACACATCAACTGATCACTGGGGTTCCTCAGGGATCAGTTCTTGGTCCTCTCCTCTTCTCCATATACACAACATCACTGGGTCCCATCATAGAGTCACATGGCTTCTCCTACCATTGCTATGCTGACGACACACAACTCCATCTTTCATTTCAACCAGATGATCCAACAGTACCTGCACGGATCTCAGGCTGCTTGGCGGACATCTCAACGTGGATGAAAGAACATCACCTCCAGCTTAACTTGGCAAAAACTGAGCTTCTTGTTTTTCCTTGCACTCCAAACTTACAGCATGGGTTCACCATCCAGCTGGGCTCTTCCACAATCACTTCTTCAAACTCAATCAGGAATCTGGATGTCATCTTTGATGACCAGCTGTCTTTCAAAGATCATATTGCAAAGACTACTCGATCTTGCAGGTTTGCTTTGCACAACATCAGAAAGATCAGGCCCTTTCTAACAGTGCAGGCTACACAACTTCTTGTCCAGGCCCTTGTCATCTCCAGACTGGACTACTGCAATGCTCTTTTGACTGGTCTTCCATCATGCACAATCAAACCTCTACAAATGATTCAGAATGCAGCAGCACGGCTGGTCTTCAACGAGCCCAAAAGAGCCCATGTTACACCTCTCTTTATCTCCTTGCACTGGCTCCCAATTGCAGCTCGTATCAAGTTCAAGACTCTGATGCTTGCATATAGGACAACCACAGCTACTGCACCTGCTTATCTGCACTCGCTATTGCAAATCTACACCCCCTCCAGAACTCTGAGATCTGCTAGTGAGCGACGCCTTGTGGTACCATCACAGAGAGGTGCTAAATCACTATCCAGAACATTCTCTTTTACTGTTCCTGGCTGGTGGAACGATCTTCCTACCCCTATCCGGAATGCTGATTCCCTGACAAGCTTCAAGCGACAGCTTAAAACTCATCTCTTTCAACTCTATTTGCTGTTACCATAAAAAAAAATAAAAAAAATAAAAAAATAAAAAAATAATCTCTTTATTCCTTCCCTTTCTAGCTTGTACTTGTCTGAAGCACCACTTGAAATCTGGTATTATAGCACTGCCTGTGTCTGTTTGTCTCCTTAAGAAGAATCGCTCTATGTTCTCCCAACTGTATGTCGCTTTGGACAAAAGCGTCTGCCAAATGCCTAAATGTAAATGTAAATGTAAGTAGTCAAACCTGTTCAATACTTTTGGCAAAACAGTGCATCTCTAAAGGCTGCATGATAGAGAACTTTTATTCCAATTCAGATTGTCACCAAAATTATGTTAATGTGAAGAGTTTCACCTCAATGGATATTTCAGTGGGAGCTCCTCCACATCCGCTGGTGCTGTGCTGCTGCTGCAGTGCTGAAGAAACACTGCTGCTGGCCGTGAGATTCTGCTGACTCAGGCTGGCACCAGCTCCTGAATGCGGGATGCTAGATAAAGACGCTTGGCTCGTGTGAGAAGCCTGGTTTTGGTCCACGGGTACAGCAGAGGCGAAGGTGTCCAGTACAGGTCTAAAGGGTGAGAGCTGCGGTATTGGGTGAGCCTGAGGTGCATTAAGGCTGCTGTGGGATGGGACGCTGGAGCTCAGGGCAGGAGCTGGAGTCAAGTGGGTCATCATCTGAGAGATATGGATGTGATCGGAGCTACTGGAAGAGTTCTGGTCCATGTGAACAGTTTGGTGTTGGATGGACAAGGTTCCCTGAAAAATTAAAGGTTTTTCAAAATATAAAATTTGAATATTAATACTAAATAAGTATGGAGGGGTAAACATTTCCATTGTGATATAAAATTTGGTAACCATTCAAAACATAATGTGCCACTAGGAACACTTTTGATGCATGTGTTAGAAAAGAAAGACAAATAACGCCACATCATTTGTAACAGGTGAGTAAATGATTACAGAACAGTAATTTTCATGTAAACTATCCCTTTAAGACACTGATGTACCCTACCTGGGTAGGCGGGGCTTGTTTAGTGGGAGGGACTCTGACACACATAGAGGCAGGGTTTGGAGAGGGGTGATGGCTTTGGTGCACTGTGGGTGTGACCTGACTCTGGGATTGTTGGCACAGAGTGACCATGGTGGTGTTTACAGTGGGCTGCTGAGCGGCAGAATAGGCCTGCTGGTACTGCTGAATTGTGGGAACTGGAGGCGTGAACACTGGAGCAGCAAAGGGTGGGGCAGGACATTGTGTGGGTATAGGGGAGGTGGAGGACAGGTGAGGGTACTGGGTTAGCGCAGAGCTCTCTATCTGGGAACACGACACTGGCGAGATGTCAGGGTGTGTCGGGACGGGCAGACCGAGTGATGACTGCACTGAGGAAAAGCAGGCGGGATACGAGTCACATCCAGGAAGAGGGGTCCCGACTGACTGAGCTGTGTTAACGGAAGGCAACTGGAGGAGGAGACAAAAGCGCACTGTAGCATGGGAGGAATAACCACCATCAAGAACAGAAGAACTAAACACATGCTAACATTGGCCAGTCAAAAGTCCTTTATACACTGGACTGTTTAAATAAATCGAGCATCTGAAAAGCAGAAGAGTCAGCAGAAGGGTGTACCTGTGCAAGGTAAGCTGGGGCCTGTGGAGGGGGAACGGTTTGTGTCAGCAGACTGGAGGTGGACTGTCCTCCTTGCTGCCAGCTGTCCATTAGCTGTGTCTGAATGGAGAGCTAACAGGATAGATTAGAGAGAAATACAAGTTTGCAAAGAGGATGCAAGACAACCCATATAGAGTTTGCAGATGTAAGTCACTCTTGTCTGGTCAATGTTAATCTACAGTAGATGTGTCCAGCCCCTGTCCTGGACATCTACCTTCTAGCAAAATTCAGCTCCAACCCTGAAATGCATCTGAAGCAGCTCATTAACCCTTTGGGCTCTGAGGGTGTTTTGGGGCCGTGGAGAAGTTTTGACATGCCCTGACATTTGTGTTTTTTCCAGTATCTTATATTAATGGCTAAAGTCTGATTACACTGTAATCAGCACAAAATGGGCTACAACAATATGTGACCAGCATGAAATATACATGTTTGTGTTTTTGAGAAAACAACATTTATGCGTGGTTAGCGAAAAACTAAAATTAAGGTCACTGAAATAAAACCATAAAACACATACAGAACATTTCTTCAACTGAAAGTGGTACACTAAAGTCTTTACTACAAATTAATGTGAAAATCATCCCAAAAATATATTGAAAACAACATATTTAACTTTTGTAAGAAATTATTTGTGTTCAAAAGGCTGTATGCGATGAAGTGACGATGGCCATGAATATTTAGAGATTTACACCTGAGAGACAAAGGGCCTCCCATAATGAGCCATCAGTCAGTAATGTGTCTGTAAAGCAGGTAAGGTAGAATGTGAGGATATTCAAATAATGGGGGTTTTGATTATTTGTATTTTATTTACAACACAGTATAATCAAAACCGGCAGTGAAGGTCAAGGACACGATTAAACACTGATCTAAACACTGAGACTTGAACAGTAATGCACCTTTGTGCCAAACATTCTTAGACTACTACTAAACACTCATACTACTAGTATATCTTGTGGTCTTGTATTTTATAAAACATCCTGGCAATGTGGGACATTTTGAAATGTGCCATTTTATTGTATCTCAATGTTTCACTAGATTTCATACATGTAGTCAGGAATAATAGTTTAGGAAATGTCTAACTGGTAAAATGTATACAAGTTATGTCACAATAACTACTAACAACTAGTAATCTTACTCATCAGAACAATATCCTCTGAATTAAGCTGTATGTCACAATGTGTTCTTCAGAGGAAATTCTGCCTCATTCCTCTCAGTGTGTCTTCCAAAAACAAAAAGTAGCCAGGATTAACTTGAATCTTCAGGTTTGTTTACGGAGGTGATGTAGGCGTTTACATGTTTGTGTGTCTTGTTTGTGAGTCACTCGTGGGCGTGATCAAATTAAAGATAATGAGTTTAGACAGAAAAACTGGAGCTTGCGTTCATTTCATATGGATAACTTTATCAGATGATACTTGCTTGCGATGAGACTTCATTTAAAAGTAGACATTTCATGCTTTCTGCATATATATGTTTCATGTTTGTGAGGCAAGTATTTGCTGAGATTCAGGTTGTTTTATTTGCATCTTTGAAGGGGTGACAGAGACGACAGAGAGCGCACCCTGTATATTTTCTTTATTTTACAAAAGCACATTGTTTTGTTAACTATACACAAATAAAAGTAGACCCTTTGCAGTTTCAAACGATACCTTATTTTCATCTGTACAAGTATTTTATTTCTTTTCATGGTCATCAAGAAAAATTAGACAGACTGCACCAGTGTGGTCTTCGACCCCAGAGGGGGTCCGTTAATGTATTTTTAAGATATGAAAAAAAGCACAAATGTCAGGACATGTCAAAACTTCATCAGGACCCCAAAACATGAATTCTATAGGAAGGTAGATCTCCAGGAACAGGATTGGGCACTCCCAATTTCTCTTTAAAGGGTCCCATTATGCTTTTTTACAATTTCAACTTCCTTTAGTGTGTAATGTTGCTGTTTGTGCATGAAAAAGATCTGCAAATTTACAAAGCAAGTTATTCCCTTTTCTAAACCACCTCAAACCTTGAGGGACTAAATAATTCCTGCCCAAGGCACAGAAAAAAAAAAAAAAAAGTTGATGAGGCCTTGTTGTGTCATATTAGTAGTGTGTTAATGCCATGTCCAAGAAACTGAAGTTTCTAAAGTGCTCAGAAATAATTAAAACCACCACTGTCCTATAAAATATCCTTCAGAGACAGTCGACTGTCAGATATTAAAAACACATGTCTGGAATGGCCTTTGAGTATTACTGATCTGATCCGAGACATTACTGAATAGTACAATGTTCTTCTCGAACAGCACAAGTGATTTTGCAAATAGCAGTTTGGTTGTTATACAAAGATTCCGTTCAGTTCACTGCTGGTTCAAGACACAAGATATGATGATAGGTTTGACATCTGAAGGTGGTATTGAGCACTGTTTTCAAACAGCTAGGAACTGCATGCAGGTGCTGGGGGTTCATATAAAAGTTGAGGAAAAAAATAAACGACAAGCAAGCATACCTGTGGGACAGGAGGTGCAGGGCCCGTCTGCTGCACATTTGAGAAGTCGCGTAGTCGCCCATCTGTTGTGGCATTCGCAGTGGTTTGCTGCAAATGTAGTTGAGGCTGCACAGATGCCGGCGGTACATGCTGCACGCTGGAGACTCTGCTCTGAAAACTCTGATCTGCATGCAGCACTGCTTCTGTTTTAGATGGTAGACTGTGTGCAGCTGCAACTGCACTGTGCTGCATAGGTGGGAATGTCTGTGCATTGGCTAGCTCTGCTGTGGCAGGGTGATAACTCAGGCCTGTGACATTCTGTAGGACAGAGGCAGGCTGATGCGCTGCAGGTTGGTGCGCATGGGTCTGCGCATTCACCTCTGCGGTCTGACATGTAGATGCGAGCTGCTGTGGAATGATGGTTTGTGGAGCAGTCGAGATGCCCTGCAGAAGCGCCAGTGGCTGGGAAGCAGACAAAATCTGCCCGGCAGCCTGCGCGTGGGCCTCTGAGGATCCAGGAGGGAAAGTCTGCACGTGTTGAGCTGCGGCAGGTGCAGCCTGGCTTTGGACTCTCAGAACAGAAGACTGCAGAAGAGGAGACAAACTAATGAGAACTCGCATACACCATTCCATAACACAACTATGGGCCAGAGTTACTAAAGAGGGCAAATCCCATTAAAGGATTAGTTCACTTTCAGAACAAAATTTACAGATAACATACTCATCATCCCCCTTGTCATCTGAGATGTTCATGTCTTTCTTTCTGCAGTCGTAAAGAAATGATGTTTTTTGAGGAAAACATTTTAAGATTTCTCTCCATATAATGGATATGTATGGTGCCCCCAAGTTTAAACTTCCAAAATGCAGTCTAAAAGCAGCTTCAAAGGGCGCTAAATGATTCCAGCTGAGGAAGAAGGGTCTTATCTAGCGAAACAATAGGTTATTTTACTTTTTAACCTCAAATGCTCATCTTGTCTCGTCTCATCAATGCGCATGCGTAGTCTGTGTGATCCGGGTCAATACAGTTAGGGTATGTCAATAAACTCCCATCTTGTTTACTTCCCCAAATTCAAAATTGCATTACACTGCAGCAGAAGTACCAAACCAGTGTTTACAAAGTGAACATACAAAGAAGATCAAACGGCCTTCACAAAAAAAAAAAAAAAAAAAAAAAAAAAAAGTAAAACAGTTGTAGGACGATTTTGAAGTTGAAGATAAAAATGAGACGGCATGAGTTTTTCGACACACCCTGACTATATTGACCCAGATCATACAGACCATGCACAAGACGAGCATTTAAAAAAGTATATAAATTGTCAATTTGTTTTGAAAATAATCAATCGTTTCGCTAGATAAGACCCAACTTTATTGGCTGGGATTGTTTAAAGCCCTTTGAAGCCGCATTTAAACTGCATTTTGGAAGTTTAAACTTGGGGGCACCATAGAAGTCCATTATATGGAGAGAAATCCTGAAATGTTTTTCTCAAAAAACTATTTCTTTATGACTGAAGAAATAAAGACATGAACATCTTGGATGACAAGGGGGTGAGAGTACATCATCTGTAAATTTTTGTTCTGAATGTGAACTACTCCTTTAAGTACCGATGGAAGTGGAAAATTGTGCGGTTGATTAACTGACAATGCAC
Source organism: Cirrhinus molitorella (assembly GCA_033026305.1). NCBI lineage: Eukaryota > Metazoa > Chordata > Actinopteri > Cypriniformes > Cyprinidae > Cirrhinus > Cirrhinus molitorella. The sequence continues at coordinate 34,211,210 of CM065125.1, read as the reverse complement.
AAATAAAAAGAATAGAGATGGCAGCCAGAACATTTCCAAAGTGACCAATACAATCTACTACCAAGAGCAGCACAGAGCAGCATAGGGTCGCAAACAAGCAGAGCCGATGATAATCAGGTGCATGTAATCTACTAACAACAGAGGTGCAAAATGGGTTAAGACATGCTTTTTTAGGCATTAAATAATGGCACAGATATCAGCAAACTGACTAGTGCACACCTTAATCACCTTACATGATTCATGCATATGCAATAAGGTCATTTGTAAAAATGTTCACACCTTTTCATCAGTAGTTGATGTTTGCAGTAGTTTGGGTTTGTGGGGGTTTGTGCTGATGCATACTGTTGGTAAATCTGGCCCAAAGACTAGTATGTTTGCTTCTTGTGTACAAATAAAACAGCACAAGCCAACAGCTGCTACAGTGAGCAATACGCATGCATGCAGATCACACACAACCAAGTTAAGTGAAACGATTCATAAAGAAGGTTAGCAGCAACATCAGACATATCATAAGCATGGTTAATGGGCAGGTTTCGGAGGAAAATGGGCTGTTGGGATCTCCTCTGTCAGAGAACGGCAGCACCCGCAAAAAAGGTAAGTACAGTTACAGCTGCCGAAAGGAAGCGTAGAGGAGAAGAGCGCATCTGAGCATGTTAGACTAAGTCCTACAGGCACCTGGGAGCAACAGCAGAACCACTGCAAAGGCTGGAGAACACCAGAGGATTTCCTCTAAAGCGGCAGGGCGACTGAGTCCTCCAGCGGAGCGACCTACCGCATCAGTAAGAAAGCCCTCGCCAACACAGAAACTGGCTCGGCGACGGGTCGGCAGTTCATCACGAGGCGTCTCCAGGCAGTGGCCCTCATCGCTGTGGCTGCGCACAGGCCGGTACTGCCCTCTCTCGGGCTTCATCAGTGAGGCAGGCTGATGTTTGTGACCCGTGATGCTCTCCAGAGATTTGTTAAGCTGCGAGAGGTCAGAGGTCTCGCTGAAGGAGGCCCTGCGGACACCAGGGATGTGAGGAAGCGTAAAGGGCGAATGTCTTCTATCCGCACACGTCCCAAACAGGAATAATGACAGGCAGGCCTCACACGGGGATGGCGGCTGGTTAGGGGCGGGGTTAAAAGAAAGCCGACGCCCCTGACCTGCCATGAAGATAGACTCCTCCTCCTTTGTCTCAAAGGATGCTCCCACTGATGTGTCGCTATGCCGTCGAGTCGTAACAGGTGAAGGAACCAGCAGCAAATTTCCAGAGTATCCGAATCCATCTTCTGACTGGTCTCTTGGTATATGAAAGGAGGAAGGACTTGGGGGTCGGAGCAGGAAACGGAGACGCTCGTGACTTCTGATTAACTCATTTACAGAAGAGCTTTCATGACACGCACCCTGGAAGAAAAGTCACTTCTCTCAACTATTATCATGAAATGAGAAAAGTATCTCTAGCACAGAGCTAATAACACACAAGAAATAATGGACAAGACAAACTAGATTTGTACATTTTTTTGAGGACAACTGTGTAATGTAACCCAGGTGAAAATTTTACATCTGATGGCTTCTAAGAGTAAAGGTCATTGCACACTGAGTCCAAAATTTTGGAGTGCGTATGTGTTTTTTCATATTCGTCATCCAAATCTTACCTGATCCGAATGTATTTTATGATGGACAAAAGTTTCGGAGGCAGTGTGTAAAAGTGATTGAGGTCGTATTTATTTTTTAATGTGTGAAAATTTCTGACTCCGTGTGCAATGACCTTAACAGAACATCTCTCTTCAACAAGCTGCCTGATTTAAGGAAATCTTCATCTTCAGCTGTGAGCACCAGTGATGGCAATACCTGCATTAGCAAACACCACTAACAAAACAGAGAATTAAATGCAGTCCATGTCATCATGTGTGCTACATAAGGAAAATAAAGAAAGCCCTAGACAAAAATAAAGTGGTTGATGACAAGGTGAAAACACGGTACAGTTACACAGCTGCAAAATGTTGGTCTACATTTAAAAGCTATGCAGATACAAACATGTGCACACACTAGCAGGGGAATGCATATGAGCACATATGACATGCATCAGTAACAGCGATGAGGAAGTGATACGGACCTCCTGAGTCATGGTGGAGACAGATTCCTGTAATGACGGGTATATGACACTGTGCAGGCCACTGCTGTGGGAGTCCGAGTACACAGTTGAACCGATGCCACTGTCAGCTAGAGAGAAATAGAGAGAGGACAAACACATACTAGGAATATTCTGGACCAAACACAACCGAAACATCTGAGTATTCTGACCACTATGACAAAATCAGTGCCACTCATGCCTTAACTTACATGCTAAGAAAATGAGTCAAATGATTAGAGATTGTTATACACATTAGTGTCATGATAACATATGAGTGTCTTGTTTATATGTCCACAACAGTCCAATATTCAAATATTTTTAACCTTTTCATAGGTAGGTTCTGAATTTCCCAAAAGGTAATTTTGTGTCAACCAAAGGTTTGATTTTGCTAATATTTTTTCTGAAGAAGAAAAAAAAAAAGACATGTATAGCGATGCAAGCCAAAACATTAAATGTCATGGATGAATATTTACAGAACAATCCATCATTTTGTAGAGGAGGGTCAAAATAGCAGTTACGGGGAGTAAAAATAACTTCAGAAAGATGCAGGATCATAATGTTATTTTTACAAAAAGATTGGTAGCTCTATTAGTAAAATCTGTTGACTTTAGTAATCTTTGTTGCATTATGTGCCAATGGTGAACATTAAAAATGTAGAAACACTTCCAAGTTTTTCTCCAAAGTGCCCGTAACTCAAGAAGTATTAAAGATATCTTAATGGCCTTTTAGATATTGGGTCTTAAACTTTCATTCTGGCATCTTTATTTTTATTGCCCTATGAGATTCGGTTCCAGAGATATTAGAATTTCAATATGGCTCCAGGAGTAAATCGTTAAAATACACATCAGCGGTCAAAAACCAAATGCCTGCAGTTATTTTATGAAAAATATTATTACTATAATAACATAATATTTTTATATTATTCTGTGATTACTCCAGTCTTCAGTGTCATGTGATCCTTCAGAAATCATTCCAATATGCTTAATTCTTAATAATGGTTGCTATGCTTAAGCTGTGGAACCATTATTACAAACACATATGCTTACATGTGGTGGATGTGGTCCGTGCACTAAGTGGACACACGTGGACATGCTGATCCACTTCCGGGTCTTCAGGCTCCACCAGACAGGGGGGTTCACAGAGGATGGGTACCGTCCCGCTCGACAGGACCGGAGCAGCGCCACCCTGCGAGACCCTCGGCACAGTCCTCTCCCTGCGCCATTTGATCAGAGCCACTCTGTCACGGATAGACTTGCCCACTATCTTTGCATCGCTCTCATGGAAGAAACCAGACTCAACCTGATGGAGGGAAAAGAGGGGGCTGGTGTGAACATGTATTTTTAGAGCACAGAGAGAAAGAAGCAAGGGCTCTATTTTAGGAACAGAGAAATGCAGATCACAGAATTAAATGAAAACTGTATGTGGAGGAAAGCTTAAACTTAGAGATACCCCACATATACACAGAATGAAAATACAGGAGTTGGACAATGAAACTGAAACACTGGCCAATATAGTGTTGGATGTTTCATGGCTATATTTGTGCAGCCTGGTGGCCAATCCTCACTTATTGCACATTCCACCAGTAAGAGCAAAGTGTGAAGGTTGACTATGTGCACCCAATGTTTTAGACATTGTACCCTAAAGGTGGTGCCATGTATAAGGATGATAATGCACTAATACACACTGTTGACAGAGAGGTTTGATGAACATGAAAGTAAAGTTGAACATCTCCCACAGCCTGCAGAGTCACCAGATCTGAATATTATTGAGGTACTTTGGGATGTTTTGGAGGAGTGAGTCAGGAAACATTTTCCTACACCAGAATCACATAGTGACCTGGCTACGGTTCTATAAAAGGAATGGCTCAAAATCCCTCTGGCTACTGTGCATGACATGTATTTGTCAATCCCAAAATGAAATGATGCTGTATTGGCCACAAAAGGAGGCCCAACACCGTACTAATTGTGGTCTAAAACCTACATTGTATTATTTTATTTTAATAATCAAAAAAGTATTTAAAAAAACTATGGATGGACTTATTGTCATGTACACTGCCGCTAAAATGTTTAGAATCAGTATAATGTTTAATGTTTTTTAAAGAAGTTCCTTATAATCATCAAGACTGTGTTTATTTGATCAAAAATACAGTAAAAATGTAATGATTTATTATCAGTGCTGGAAACAGTTTTTTATTTTTTTTGGAACCTGTGATACTTTTTTCAGGATTATTTGATCAGTAAAAGGTTAAAAAGAACAGCATTTATTTAAAGTATAAATGTTTTCTAACAATATACACTACTGTTGTCAGTAAATTTTTTATTCTTTATCTTTTTGAAGGAAATTAACACTTTTATTCACCAAGGATGTGTTAAATTAATAAAAAGTGATAGCATAGATTTACATGGTTAGAACAGATTTATATTTTGAATAAATGCTGTTCTTTATTTAAAGAATCCTGAAGAAAAAAAAAAAAAAAAAAACACACAGCATAACATTTTCCAACATTGATAATTCTAATAATAAATCAGCATATTAGAATGATTTCTGAAAGACCATGTGACACTTAAGAGTGGAATAACAGCTGATGAAAATTCAACTTTGCATCACACGAATGAATTATATTTTAAAGTATATTCAAACAGAAAACATTATTTTATATTGTAATAACATTTTGCAATATTACGTTTATGTCTTTTTGATTAAATAAATGCAGCCTTGAGCATAAGGGCCTTCTTTAAAAACATTACAAGTCTTACTGATCCCAAACTTTTGAGCGGCAGTGTATACATTTAAAAAAAAAAAAACAAAAAAAACAAACAGTGCTAACAAATTTTTTGCTTCAAAAATTCATCCATGAAGGGTTTTGTGTGTCAAAATGGAAAGATCGATATCTGTCTAGTGAACAAACGGCTGACAGGGTGAAACAAGGAAACCTTCGGACTGTTTGCAGCGATCAGTAAAAATAGCAGCTGCCGACTCATTTTCCCTTCAGCAAACGTTCCCACACACTACAATGCTCAGATTGCATAACATGTGATTACAGCAAAAGGATTTTCCAATCCGAACCCGGTCCAGGAGGTCACATACTGTACTTAAGCGCATATCTGAATATATATATAATGCGCTCAAGCGGCTTTGACTGCTTAACATAAGTGTATTCTGTATTAAAATCTCAGAACAGGTTTGGTAAGAACTGAAGCAGGTGATCCAGAGTTCCCAAGAAAGCGAGGGTGGTTTTCATGAAATCTCAAGTGTGACCAAACACAGAACTCAAGCGTGGTTAAGGAAGCAGCTGAATAAAACCAGAAAGGGAAGATGTCCTCACAGGCAGAGGTTATGAGAGGACAGAGGGATGTTTGTTAGGGGAATATACAGTCCACCTCTCTAATAGAATAATTCAATGCTGGCCAGAGCGTTATTTCATTAAAGACCTTTCAGCTGTTTCTCACAATAGAGACAGGAAATATCTCTATATCAGTGTTCACAGATAAGATACCACAGAAACAGGAAGAAAACATCAGATTTCACAGGCCATGACACACACTGCTTGTTTTTGTGGTGTTCATATACGCCAGTCAAATCATGTTTACTACATTTAAAACTGAGCACTTCTGGCTCTAATTTCTAACTGGATGAGTCATGTGTGAATTTGTTGTTAAAACCACTAGAACAATATAGACACATCTACATGTAAATGTTAGGAGGCTTGATTCAGATCTAAGTTGTCCACACATGATCAGATCACAAATGCAGTTATTCCCCTTTGATATCATTACAGAGTAACGAGTGTTAACCAGGGGTTGACCGATATGTTTTTCAGGGTCAATACCGATTCCGATTCTTACAGACCAAGTAAACCATATTTTGAACCAATATATGTGTCTGGTAAAAACACAAGGCTCTGACAAAAACTGCCCTCTCTGGTGTTGGCTGAGTGTAGTACTCTCTCACTGCATTTCTTACTCTTGTCTTCCTCTGTGCATCCATATACAATAAGGGTAATTTAAACAGATTTAAAAGTGGGGCCACTGTATGCTTCATGATTAAGCCTATATTCAAATTTATTTATTATTAGGATAAACCCCTTGAGATGTACCATCTCGTTTTCGAGGGGGTCCTACAATGCATCACAATGACAAACATAACAACAACAACAAGAAAAAAGAAAAAAAACAAACAAAAACAAATTAACATTACATTCTTAAACAACAATAAAACATTAAAAAAAAAAAAAAAAAAAAAGCACCACAGCATTAAAGTAAGAACTATTAACAAATTAGAAACAAATCATAATACAAAAACAAATCATAATACAAAAGCCGATCAGTGAATCAAAATCAATAACATGTACACTCCAAAGTAAAATATGATAATAAAGTTTGCTTAAACCTCTTAAATGATGTAATAGATCGAATATCAACAGGTAAATTATTCCAATCTATTGGACCTTTAAACATAAAAGCTCGTTTACCAATAGATTTTTTAACACGAGGAACAAAAAAATAAGTCTGAACTGAATGTCTAACTTGATAATTTAAAGAAAAATGTACAAAATATTGTTGCAAATAACAAGGATATTCAAAGTGAATACACTTAAATAATAACTGAAGCCAGTGAATATATCGTCTAGTGTGCAAAGATGGCCACTGGAGTACCTCATACATTAAACAATGATGAGTATAAAAAGAGCAACCCAAAACAAATCTACAAAGTCTGTTATATGCTATAGTAAGAGGAGCAAGATCTAATTTTGATGCAGTCTGATAAACAACATCACAGTAATCAAAGATTGGAAGAATAAGCTGAGAGGCAAGCTTCTTACGAACACTGTATGAAAAACAATTTCTAGATCGATATAAATTACTAATACCAAAATTAATTTTATGTAAAATCTGATTAATATGTGATCTAAAAGACAATTCAGATTCAAGCGATACTCCAAGGTATTTAATAGTATCAACCCTATGCAGAGAAGTTCCGTCTTTACATAATATAGTACAGGACACATTTTTAGATTTAAGTTTGTATCTAGAACCAAAAATCATAATATTAGACTTAGATTTATTAAGTACTAATTTATTATCCAAAATCCAATCCTGTAAAATATTAAAATCATGCTGAAGAGATAACTGAATTTGTGAAATATCAGAATCAAATACATATATGACGGTATCATCTGCATAAAGCTGAACACTACACTTATTGACAATTGATGGTAAATTATTAACATAAATAGAAAAAAGGAGTGGTCCAAGTATTGAACCTTGGGGCACACCTCTTTGCTGAACCAAATAATCAGATGTATTCCCATTTAATACGACACATTGTTTTCTATTATGCAAATATGAATTAAACCACATAATTGCATTTTTAGATAGACCAATAGCATAAAGCTTATCTAAAAGTAAATATCGATCAACTAAATCAAAAGCTTTGGATAAATCAAGAAAAATAGCACCTGTGAGTTTACCATCATCAGCAGCTGCAAACACATCATTAGTAAACTTAAGTAAAGCAGTAGTTGTAGAATGATTGGCCCTAAAGCCGGATTGATATGGTGATAAAATATTGTTAATACTTAAATAATCAGAAAGTTGTTTATATATTAATTTTTCAAAAACCTTAGCTATAGAACATATAATGGATATAGGTCTATAATTATTTAAATCAAGTACATCACCTCCCTTGTAAAGTGGTGTAATACGTGCACTCTTCCAAATAACAGGTATCTCACATGAAGACAAAGACAAATTAAACAACTCAGTAAGTGGATACATAAGAATATGAGAAGATAATTTAAGAAACTTATTTTCAATACCATCCAATCCAGCACCACTGGTACCACTTAATTCATTAATAGCATTCTGAACCTCAATAGGTGAAATTTTCCTAAACTCAAAAGAACTACTATATGAAGAATTATCAAACTTAATACCACCAGTATTCAAATCAGAACCAGATACCAATGTAGAACAAACTGAAGAGAAATACTGATTAAATGATTGAGCAATGGATAAGGAGTCGTGTAATATTATATTGTTAACTCTTATTTGATTAATTGAATATTTATCTGAAGTACCAAATATATTTTTAATTTTATTTTTAAAAATATATTTGGTACTTCAGATAAATATGAATTAGGGTTGGGTACCGTTCACATTTTTACCGGTACGATTCTAGTACCGGTACCTGAAATTCGATACCGGTACCCAACGGTACCTTTTTTGATACTTTACTCTGATTTAAGTGACTTTCAGTGGATATGTTATATAGCCTAATTTGCTTTGTTGCTTTGTTTTACTTTTGGTTTCGTTTTAATGATCGCGTGAAACTCTCTGCATTCTACAGGCTTTGTTATAATGACAGGATTAATTAGCTTGCAGAACTCAGGACTGAACAAAAAGTCCGGCGTTATGAGCAGTGAGTGGATTCTATCTAATAAACGCAAACACAGATACGCACTGGAGTTTGGCGTGAGGCGGCTGCCGCTTACTTTTATTTTGTTGTTAATGTTTTTGTTATTAAAGTTACGTTTGCAGCTTCCCGCATCCTTCTCCCTGAGTCTTGAACTTTGTTACATACATACATATACATCTTCCTTAAATCATCCTGGTGACCCATTTTAAATATGTATTATGGAAAAGTAAAACAATATTTAAATCAACAATGGTATTGTTCTGCTCATTTAAATTACCCTTCAATGGGACCTATAGGTTTATAAGAAGCAGGGAAGTTAATGGTAATTTTAGATGTCCTTTCAGATGTATTTAATTCTAAAACCCTTTAGTCGATAATAACATTACAATTATTTCATATTTTCTCTAAACGTACTTTTATAAGACAGGCACCTGTAATTATGGCCAAATTAAAGATTTGTTGTATGTTGTGTGCTTTTGTGTGTGTATTTATATCTATGAGTGGCAGGACGCGCACAGATAGAGAATCATTTCGCAGCTAACCATAGACACATACTCTGCTAAAATACAGAAATAATAGAAATCACTTTAATTTCCAAATACAACTAACCAGTTGGAATGAAATGCCATTCTCCCTTGAAATTCACTCCCCAAACTCCGTCCCCCGTGTCCCACACCATTTCTAGCCCTGGGTTCGGCTATCTAATAAATTGCACTCCTGCGCTTTTAACTAAGTGCTTCCTCAGGTTGGATGTATTACCACTGCCTGCCTTGCACTTACTATTACAAATACTGCATGCAGCGTTGTCCGCATGAACCTTTGTGAAATGTAACCCACACATTAGAGCGCTTTCTGTTAGCCATTGCCTTGTGTGTTGAGCACCGTCTCTCTCGCGTGCGCACGCTTTCGCTACGTACCAGACTCACGCGGTGCGCAGACGTGTTCCCTCAGGTACCGAAATTGAGCACCGATTGAATTTATGTGAATCGATACTCGGTAGTACCGACACAATTCGGTCGGTGCCAATAAAAGTACCGAGTTCGGTACTCATCCCTACTATGAATACTGTACTTCAGCTAAACAGCTTCCTTATTCTTTTCTGATAGCTAAAACATAACCTAGAGTAGTAGAGGTGACTATTCAATTCAACATTAATGCAGGGGACTCCAACCTTTTTTACACCATGGACTGGTTATGGTTTGTAAATATTCTGGCTCATGTTTTTCACTATACAGGCTGCAGTAGAAATATTAAGGGAATGATTTTAGACAATTATCAGCACATGTTAAAGTAGATTTGTCTCTTGTCGTCTTAGTATTTGACAGTGTCAGAAAATGTGTTTTTTACCTTTACTTTCTGTATAGCAAATTGACTGAAGTTGAGACGTTTTATATATCTTGAACGTGTAAATTGGAAAATTAGTCTATGAAACACATGACGAATGGTGGGGTTGACGAATCGGTTTTGAAAATGACAGATACCGATAATCATAAAAATGCTAAATATCGGCGCCGATAATTGGTTGACCTCTAGTGTTAACGCGGTCAGATTGTACGCACCATCTCCTGCGCCACAGCTTCAGGAACCTCCTTCTCCAGGTCGAAGGTGAACTCGATGGCTCCTCCGTCCCTGTACTTGCCCTTGAGCCTGCGAGGATCCTCCACCCACAGCTTCAGCGCGATGGACGTCTTCAACCCGTCATCCTCCTCCGCCAGCTCCACCCTGACGCCTGTGTCCTCCGCGAAGAATGCGTGATTCAGCAAGTCCTTGATGGAGTAACTGTTGAAAGAGTGATGGTGGTTACAGGATGCAAGAGGGCACAAGGTTCAATTAAATAGTTTTTCTCCTTCATCAAATGGTCACAGGTGTGTAACCTTAAGGAAATGCCAATCTACAACCTCAGAAAGTCAAACTACTGTACATTATGCAGGGTTTCTAGATACGAACAAGTAAAATTTAAGACTTACAGGCACCTTTTTAATACTGCCTCATATGAAATTTAAGACCTAAACCTGTAATACATGTATGCAATATTTAATGTGTTTAATGTAAATAGAAAACTAAATTTCATCGCTGTCATTAATGATATTTATTACTATGATATACAGTGAACTTTTCATATGAGCAGACAATATTCCACACAAAATGAGTTTTTTTGTTGTATATGTTGAGCAGTCACTAGCTACTTTGGAAATAAATCTTTTGTATTTTTGAACAGCCAAGTTTGATGAACCCACACTATACCACTATAATTTCAGGGTGAGCAGCAAAGACAAACTACATCTGCTGCACTGGCAAAACTACTTCTGTCTGTATTCAGATAAAACCAAAAGTGGGTGGAGGATTAACCTGGAAATTTGTCTGAACTACATGAATAGCCCATTTTGAAATGCCATTTTGTTCCATTCATAGTTAACATACAGTATAGCATATGCCTGTATAACTGACAAAAATATTTTTAATTACAAAACCTCACTTTCAGTCATAGACACTGTTTTTTTAGTAATTCGTAGCAACAGTTCCCACCACTTCTTGGAAAATTTTGACTTTGTCTCCATTACTTCATACACTCAATACTACTGCATTGTAGTTCTAGTTCTTCATCTAAAATACCATGCCATCACCTGTCTAACAAATACTTTTTCTATTATTTGTTTGAAATCATTATTCACCCACAAAAACCTCCTCTAAACGATACCTTCTCTTGTCAAAATCTAAAGCAGAACCACTTGTATGCATGTGCAGAGAAGGCAAACCCATAATGCACTGCCATTAAAGTGGATTTTAAGTGCAATTCATTCAATAACTGAAAGTATAAATATTACACAGCACACACACATTGAAGTGTTTATATTTTCCATTCTTAAGAGTATTAGAAATTAATATTCAGCAGACTTCACATGAAGAGCTCATACATTCATGTGTCATGTGGAGTCGCTGTCTATGTAGACTAGTCATGAGGCTCATAAGTCTGTCTCTGTCTGCACTGCAGTAGTTACTGTACTGTTCTGGACTCATTGGTGTTCAGCAGCTGTCAGTACTCACCGCTCCTCCTTATTCTGGCAAATACACTCGCCAATGATCTCTTTGACCTCAGGATCCATCACCTTATTATAACTAGCAGGCTTCACCCCCTAAGAGAGAGAGAGAGAGAGAGAGAAATTGAGGTATTAAGCAGCAGTAACTATAGAGGACCAGCACATTTTGATCATTCGCATCTATTTGTGAAAAACAGACCAAAAACTGATGCTGTTATTCGCTGGTAATCTTTACCTCCAGTGAACTGTTGCTCATAAACTGCTGCAAACAGACATGAGTCAGTGAGCTGAACTCTGACTCCTAAACAAACCGTTTATTCTGATTTTTAAACCAGTTTCCAATTTACTGACTCACTGACTTCACTGTCGTAGTGATTCTCATGTCATCAGTTCACTGATTTTCGGTGGACAAATTAAAGGAAAAGTTCACCCAAAAATGAAAATTTCACCATGATTTACTCACTCTTAAGCCATCCTATGTGTATATGACTTTCTTCTTCCAGACGAACACAGTCTGAGTTGTTTTAAACTTTATCCTGGCTCTTCCAAGCTTTATTATTGGTGGTGGATAGTGGCTATTATTTTGAATATGCGTGTTCGCGAGGGAGTCGAGTCGGTGTAACGTTACTCCAGTTCAAACAATTAAGGCTGTGCAAAAAAATATATGATATATGCGCTTTTTAGAGCTTCAAAATATTTGCCAATAACCACCACCATTATAAAGCTTGGAAGAGCCAGGATACATTTTAAAACAACTCTGACTGTGTTCGTCTGGAAGAAGAAAGTCAGATACACCTAGGATGGTTTAAGGGTGAGTTAATCATGGGGTAATTTTCATTTTTGGGTGAACTATTCCTTTAAATTTTAGTCTGATTGTCAGACAAAGCTATCCTGTAACTTCAAAATATAATGCACAAGTTTTTTATTAGTGGTTTTGTTTTAGTTATTATGAACCATGAATGTCTTGAAAAGATTCTTTTATGCTTTGAAGAAAAATTTGTAAATGACGAAATGTTTATTTTAAGGTGATCCATCTCTTTAATTGTCATAAAAACGTCAAAAACAAAACAGAAAATCTAAATATTTTGATCTGGGGGTTAAATATGACCTGGGTCAGTTCTTGAGTAAGGGAACAATTCAACTAAACAATAAAATGGAGAATTTGCTCCATCTCATGCCCTTTCTTGGCCTTCTGTGCAGCAGCAGCACTGAGAGAAATTACTGATAGCACTTGCTCCTCTTCTTATTCAGTAAAGATGAAATAAATCAAGGCGATGTTCATCTGAAGCATATTCATATGTATGAAGTGCTGCAGTCAGCAGAATGAGAGCAGGACTGAAACAGCCTCACAGAGACCTAGAGAAACCCTGACCGTCAAACACGCATCAATGATGTTTACTCCCAAAGAAACAGTGCACGAGTGTAGCAGAAACGGAGACGACGCAGCTGAATCATTGATTGAGTTAGCTACTGAAATCAATACCCATCAGCCCCCTTCCACACACACACACACACACACACACACACACACACAAACACAAACACACACACTATTTAATTAAACCTGCTCTAAAGATATTACGCCAACATTTTAATACTTTAAGATAAGTCACACATAGATATATATATATATATATATATATATATATATATATATATATTCAGCAAAAGCTGACTGGGATATGATTTCACTCATGGTGAACTGCCATGACCCTGGACCACAAAACCAGCCACAAGGGTCAATTTTTGGAAACTGGAAAGATTTATACATCATCTGAAAGCAATGGGCTTTCCATTGATGTATGGTTTGTTATGACAGGACAATATTTGATCGATATACAACCATTTGAATATCTGGAATCTGAGGGTGCAAACAAGTCTAAATATTGAGAATAAAAAAAATAATAATAATATCACCTTTAAAGTTCAGATGAAGCTCTAGCAATGCATATTACTTATCAAAAATTAAGTTGATACATTTACCGTAGGAAGTTTACAAAATCTCTTAATAGAACATGATCTTTACTTACTATCCTAATGATTTTTGGCATAAAATAAAAATCTATAATTTTGACTCTGCAATGGATTTGCAGCAGTCCGCTTCCCTTTTAAAATTTTACTGACATGGGGAAAATCATGTCCACATCCACCTTCAAAACAATCCATCAGAGCCATAAACGTTATAACAGTGCTACAAACTGGTATTAATACAGCTGCTCATCCACAGAGATTTTAAAAAAATGTTTTCTGTGCAAAAAGTCATGTTTGTGGAGAGATTACAGTTCAGGAAATACGTTTTTATCCTTTGTATTTCCTTGTTTGTGCTTTATGAACATGCAGAAACACGCTGATGCGGATCATAAACAGCCTGTGTAATAACATGAGTCTCAAAGATCAAATCAGTCACACAATCACAGCATTCTTCCTGAAATGAAACGATCACTGCAGTGAGAAAGCTAGAAAGTTAGACCTACACTGGTGACTTTGCGGTAGATCTGAGCGGCGTTCTGGCACTCTGAATATGGGTACTCAGATGTGGCCATCTCCAGCATGCACATGCCAAACGCGTAGACGTCCACAGACTCGTCGTAATGCTCCTCGTACATCTCTGGGGCCATGAACTCTGGCGTACCTGATCACACAAACAAAGAAAAGTATGCAATGATGTTCTGATCCATAGAGAAAGACACACGACTGAACACGCTTTAATGGGGCTCAATTTAGCCAAATCTCAGTTTTTTGCATCTGCACTGATACTGGACTGTGAAATAGATTTGAATGTGGTCAAATGAGTACAATTATTGGTAGCTGAAAACAAAATCAAATGAACCTGAAAAATGAATAAAGGATATGGTCAGTCTTAGGGGTGTGCTATATATATTGTCTGCAATAATATTGTAACTTGTTTCAACAATGTGCGATTTGGCATTAAGTATATTGCAAAAAAACACAAACAAAACACACATACGGAGTGCACACATAACGTTACACTACGTGATGAAGTCTAGTAAGTATGCATTTAGAGTGCATTCTTTCACTGCATGATTAAAATTCATTTAGAATGATCACATAATTCAAGATATGGGGGTAGAAAATATATATTTTGGCTCAATTTCGCCAACAAAAATTCCAACAGCCACAGTACTGTTTTGCATCTCTGAGCAACGTGACAGTGTTTCGTTCCTGAACAAATCAACCATTAAATGATTCGGTTCAATCATAATGACTCCCTTATTAACAGCGACTTGCTGCCACCTACTGGCAGTTTTAATTTCAAAACATTCAAAGTATCACTTTTAAAATATAGCTGCATTAACGTGTAAATACATTTAAATGCCACTTCATATGCAACTTCTGCAAAGATGAATTTTGTTGATGCTATTTAGACAGTCTAAATGTATTATAATAATAATAATAATAATAATAATAATAATAATAATAATAATAATAATAATAATAATAATAACAACAACAACAACAACAACAACAACAACAACAACAACAACAACAACAACAACAACAACAACAACAACAACAACAACAACAACAACAACAACAACAACAACAACAACAACAACAACAACAACAACAACAACAACAACTGACTGATTAAATTAAGAATTTGACTCAAAAGATGCACACTTTAAACATTAAAAATGGCTTTATAAAAGGTAAAAATCAATGTAAACTTATTGGAAAAGAATCATTTCTATCACAGCTGTGAACTGACCACACAGAAGTCCTTGCACAATAACACACACAGGAAAATTGATGTTATCAATGAAAATATTGAGATGATATTTTTTGTTGATATTGCACACCCCTAGTCAGTCTACTGTCTCACCGATCACACTCTTGGCGAAAGAGGCTCTTTTGAGCGTAGCCAGACCCAGATCACCGATCTTTACGCTGCCCGTGGGCCCTGTGATGAAGATGTTGTCACACTTCAGGTCCCGGTGGATGATGGGAGGGGTGCGCGTGTGCAGGAAGTGCAGGCCTTTGAGGATCTGGCGACACCAGCTACGCAAAACTTTAGGTTTCATCACCTTGAAGCGCTTCAGATACCTGAAGAAAACAAAACGAATAGCATGATATGCATTTATATGTATCAGTGTAACAGTGATGACTCAACTTTCTCTCTCAAAGGAAAAAGAACACAGAAGACCTTAAATACAGCATTTCATAAAAATTAGACCCACTTTATGATAAGTGCCTTTAACTACCATGTAGGCCATATTCAGTGCCTTTTGTGTCCCAATAAAGTTCAAGTTCTTACTGCTCTGAAATGCAGAATAATATATTTTAAAGCAGTCTTCATCATAAAACCGTTCAAATATAACAAAACTGTATAAAACAAACAAAAAAAATAATTTGAAACTAGTGGTGTCAAATATAAACGCGTTAACGCAGGCAATTCATTTTTCCAGTTTAATGCGTTAAAAATATTTAATTTTTGACTGTGGCCGATTAAAATGTCTCCACGATCTGCTTTTTTTTAAAAAAGGTAGTATTGTGCTACAGTGTGGCTCTGTCTTAATATACTGTACAACATGACATACATTCACTCATGAGACAATTGCACTTATTCGCAATCACAAAAGTACATTATTTACATGTGCTCTAAAGCCTTGCTGGTTACGTTAAATAATGTTATTTCATTTGCATGCTGTTCTAGCATGCGCTTTATAAGCACGTAGGCAACACGCAATTGTGGAACGCATTTTCTTCTGATGGGAATCAAGAACCGTTATTTTTTTGATGCGCTGCGTTAATTGGATCAATACCGGACTACAGATAACCTTCAAAACAAACAATACTGTTATTGATACTTGCGTTGTTTTATCTTTGTATACTTCTGTGTTAATGGCGAATTAGGAGCTGCTCTCATAAACTGATTTCACCTCCGTTGTCATATGCGATTATTTATGTTTCTGAGCACGCACATGTAAGCAAGAAAAAGTGCAACCATGTTATGTGAGAGTGAAAATAATCCACTTGCGAGAGAATAAATTTGTGCTTGCGCATTTTGATGTGCCCTCGAATTACAATAATGCGCTCTAGACATTTGTCATTAAAATAACGCCACAGAAACCATATCTAACTAACTATTAAAATAAGAAGAAAGTCACGTCTGAAAGCTGCATCGATTTTTATTAACTGGTTAAAAATAAAATGGAGAATATCGTGTTTTTCCATGTGCGCTCGACCATTTCCGTCGGGGCTACATCACTTGATGAGGTCCGCACATCCTTTGCTTGGAAACTACGCCGCAAAAAGAATAAATATAAAACTTTCTTAAAAAGGCAAAAGAACGCATGCACGTTTTTGTAATATGATAATTAAAAACCAACAGACTGATGAAAATGCGGGACATTTTCTCAATGTGCGACCTGAGGGACAAGGGGTGAAAATGCTGTGCGGTACAATGCAAAGCGGGATGGGTGGTCACCTTAGTCTCAATCTCTGTCTGGGGCGGGTAAAACAATTAAGGCTAAAGGTAAGGTACAATTCATATTTCTTTTTAATAAAGAAAAAAATTCTGTGAGGCGTTATTTTACAAACAGCACGAGTGAATCTCCGCGAGCTCTGTCTTTCCCTCTCAAAATGCGCAAATGGTTTTAAATTTTTATCATGTAGATAATAACAGAGATAAAAAAAAGCCCCTCTAAAACAGAGAGGGATGCTTAGGAGGAATCACGCCTGCTCCCTGAGAAAGTCAATATGTTAATTTTCATAAATAAAAATAGCTAGAGATGCCAGAATTCTCGATTACGTTCTGCTGTGCTCCTATGCAAATGATGTTCAAGTAAGTTGTGCTATGGTATGCTGAAGAAATCTCTCTCTCTCTCTCTCTCTCTCTCTCTTTAAAGGACCTTATTATTTTAAAAAAATGTGCTTTATGTGCCTTTTTGTATTTAGAGGAATTTGTAAACTGCAATAATAAAATAACTTGA
Source organism: Cirrhinus molitorella (assembly GCA_033026305.1). Lineage (NCBI taxonomy): Eukaryota > Metazoa > Chordata > Actinopteri > Cypriniformes > Cyprinidae > Cirrhinus > Cirrhinus molitorella. The sequence continues at coordinate 34,193,687 of CM065125.1, read as the reverse complement.
AATTTTCCAATTTTAGCATTATTTATTTTTGCACCAAATTATAGTGTGTAGTATGGATAACGGTATCGATAAGTAGTATTGTATCGGTATTGATAACATGCAAACGATACCCATCCCTACCTCAGAATCGACTGCAAAATCCACCAAGGGAAACACGCCACTGTTTGGACTTGAGAGAAACAATTGTTAATGCTCATAAAGATGGAGGAGGATACACACGTTTATCAAAGTGTTTTCAAGTGTCAAGAAGTGCAGTGAGATGCATTATCAAGAAGTTTAAAAAGACCAACACAGTGGAGAACAAGACGGGCAGAGGCAGGAAGCGAAAGATTTCAAAAACTTTGGAAAGAAATCTAGTGAGAGAAGATTCTAAAGACCCAAGAACAACTGCCAAGACACTAGTGAATGACCTAGCCAAGTCTGGAATTGATGTCTCAACGAAGACAGTCACTAGAGCCCTGCATAGGAATGAACTGCGAGGTTGCCGACCAAGAAAGACTCCACTTCTGAAGAAGAGACACCTCCAAGCTAGAATAAAGTTTGCTAAGGACAACCTGGGGGAATGTGATGCATACTGGAAACGTGTCCTTTGGTCAGATGAGACAAAACTAGAGCTTTTTGGCCATAGAGATGTTGCCTATGTTTGGATAAAGAAGGGAGAGGCATTCAACCCCAAGAACAGTGTCCCCACAGTGAAACATGGTGGTGGGAGTATAATGCTGTGGGGATGTTTCACTGCATTTGGAACTGGGAATCTCGTCAGGGTTGAAGGAAACATGAAAAAGGAAGACTATAAGAAGATTTTGAAAGACAACCGCAGTCTGCAAGAAAGCTTGGTTTGGGTGGACATTTTGTCTTCCAGCATGATAACGACCCAAAGCATACCTCACTTTTGGTGAAGAAATACCTCCAAATGAGCAAAGTGATTGTACTTGACTGGCCTGCACAAAGCCCAGACTTGAATCCAATAGAAAATCTGTGGGGCACACTAAAGTCCAGAGTTTATGCCAGAAGACCAACAAATCTGGAGGAGCTTGAGAGATTTGCTATAGAAGAATGGGCTGTCATTCCTCAGGAGACATGCTTGAAACTTGTTAAAAACTACAGCAAACAACTAAAGGCTGTTATCAAGCAAAAGGGATACACTATTAACATCAGAGGGCTAATAATTTTGACCAGTAGACTTTTTAAAATTCTTGGTTATACATTTATTTCTATTTGTATTACAAACCCTAAAAACTTTCTGTTTTTTGTATTATTATGTAGTATTGTATTATTAAGTATTATGTTTAAAAATGCTGTGTTGATAAAATCGTCTTTCTGTTAAACAACACTTTGGAGTTATTTGAAAAATAATGACATTTTATAAGGGGCTAATAATTTTGTCTTTAACTGTAAACATAGTTGGTTATGTCTAAAGTAAAAGTAAGCAGTTGAGAGAAAAACAGATGCGCACCTGTATATTAGATGTTTGACCATGCTGCCGATTGTCATTAAAGGGACAGTTCACCCAAACATTTACTCACTCACATGTCCCAAACCTCTATTAATTTTTTTTTCTTGTACACAAAAGATATGATATTTCTGCCATATCGCCCACCCCTACTCACCACTGCTAAAGAATTGCTTTTATTTAGGCACAGAACATCTTTACAAGCATATCAAATGGGAGACTTTTCAGACGTGCGCCACATCACCTCAGCAGCCAAACAAAATCAGCAGCCAAATAACCAGCTGCTGTGATGTGTGTTAATTAAAGAATAAAAAATAAAAAGAGGAAATCAATAACTTCTGTAGTTTTAAGGTTTATCTTTATTTAATTTAGAATGTAGTGTTGGTTAACTTCATTCAATTAAGCTATATTTTCTTGCTGAAGGGCACAGGTACATGACATTTATTATAATGGGTTTGTATGAAGATTGTTTCAGGTCTAATAAATGTTTAATAGATAGCTCTCAATTATACTGTAGTGTTGGAGGGTTAGAGCAGGGGTAGGGAACGTTGATCCTCGAGAGCCATGTCCCTGCAGATTTCAGCTCCAACCCTAATCAAACACACCTGAACATGCTAATCAAGGTCTTCAGGATACAGGTTGGCATGTTTTTCTTCAGGGTTGAAACTAAAATTTGCAGGGACATGGCTCTCGAGGATCAACGTTCCCTACCCCTGGGTTATAGTCAATGGATAAATATTAGGGGGAAAAAATTCAGAGACATCAGTGATGTCTTCGGTTATAAAAAAAAAAAAAGAAAAAAAAGAAAAAAAAAGATGGAGAACAAGCATTTAAGCATCATACAAATGTTAAAAATATACTTCATGTCGTTTCTGATGGTGAGATTATTGCATTATATCTAAAATTATAATGAAAAACTAATGTTGGGATTAATCACTATTAATGTGCAGTTAATTAGTTTTTTTTATCACATTTTTTTTTTTTATTTTAGTGTTTTACACAACCAAAAATCACATTTTGTTAAATTTTCTATTTTTCTTTCACATTGAGTATTAAGTAATAACTCTCTGTAATGTACAGTTTGTTAAGTTATTACATTTAATTTAACAATTACAATAAAGGTTTTTACTGTGTCCTTCAAGTTATTGTCCACTGTGCATTTAAATGGACACTTATAAATCACAGATCATTAAATCAATGTTGACATCACATCCTTGGAGAGTTGATTTGAGTCTTGACCATTTTTAGGCTTCCATTTCATAGTGTTTTGTATGTTGTATGTTTCATAAATGCCTGAATGAATGCCTGAGCTTGACCAATTACATCTCTCTATCATGAGTATGCAAACAAAAGGCACTGAAATATCAACTACTCCTTTACTATCACACTGAAAGCCAGTTCAGACTGTGACTCCAATCACATCAAATGCTGTCTTGCACTGAGTCTGTGTCCAGCTGTCCTCACGTTTTCAGCGTTCCTGACGTCATGAGCTCTGTGACCAGCACGATGCACTTCTTCCCCTTCAGCGGAGATTCCCAGAAATCATAGAAGCGCACAATGTTTGGGTGCTGAAGACCCTTCAACATCTCAGCCTCCTCTTTAAAGCGCTGCCTCTCCATCTTCGTCAGCTTACGGTCCTGAAACACACAAACACACACACACACACACACACACAACCAATTAAATCAATCAATCGGACACAGATCGCCTGCTTGGAGAAATGAGACCCGGATACATAAACTCAAATCACACCACTGAAAAATCCTTGATTCAGCATTCAGTTTGATATGAATCACAGTGAATAAATCAGCTCAGTGTTGCTGCAGTGAGGAACAGACAGACAGAGAGAGATCTCATGGGAGATTGAGCTCCTTTACCAAACTCATAAATATCTTCTATACTGAGTGTCTCTGCTCTTCAAGTGACAAGAGAGAGGGATACCTCCACCATCCTGCAGTGATATATAATCAAACAGTGACACATCTAACCACTGACTCAATTCCTCACAGAGGACAACAAGTCCCACATCACATTCACACACCATTTCACTCACAAATGTGTCTCATTACAGAAGTCAAATGTTGGTTCTCTAACCAGGGTGTACCTGAAAATAAAAGTAGTGTTATTTTTAGACCCTGATGAGAAAAAAGGATACGTGTGTGTGTGTGTGTGTGTGTGTGTGTGTGTGTGTGTGTGTGTGTGTGTGTGTGTGTGTGTGTGTGTGTGTGTGTGTGTGTGTGTGTGTGAGAGAGTGTGAGAGAGAGAGAGAGAGAGAGAGAGAGGCTTCTGCAGCTCCAGCAGTCTCATGTATTATGCAGTGGTTGAGTGAGTGTGTCTATCTGTCCCTACATGTACTGAACAGCAGCAAGTTCTCTGCTCCATCCACATCACCTCAAACTCACAGCACAGCTCTGCCAATCAATGTTTCAAACATGCACACGGATTTCAAAGAACCCTACCAGTTAAACGTTTCAAATTAATGTTTAAGAAAGGTCTGAATTTATTTGCTGAAACAATACAGTAAACTGTAATATAATTTAAGAAAAATTGTTGGACCCACTTTATACGCAGTACTATGCATTTACATTTTAATTAATTTGATACTATGTACTTACTGTACATGTGCATGCTTCTACATTATACAAATGCATTTACTAGTGGTGTCAAAATTAGCACGTTAACGCAGGCGATTAATTTTCTCGATTAATGCATGGGCGGGGCTAGGCACTCACAACTTCTAAAGAATTCCGTTTATTTAGATGCGTAGAGCGTCTTTACAAGCAAATCAAATGAGGTTTTTCAGATGTGCGCTCCAACTTTACTTCAGCACCAGACGCGAGTCAAACGAGTGCGGAAATGGTACCGTGACAAGGAGCTTCCGTAGAACATCAGTGATGAGGTCAGATGAGATGTTGTCAGGCCATACAGTTGAAGACAAAATTATTAGCCCCTTATAAAATATTTAATTATTTTTGAAAATAACTCCCAAGTGTTGTTTAACAGAAAGATGACTTTATCAACACAGCATTTTTAAACATAATACTTTATTCAGGAAGCTTTTTTGTAATACAAATAGATATAAATGTATAAACCAAGAATTTTAAAAAGTTATTATTATTAGTTAAAATTATTAGCCCTCTGATGTTAATAGTCAATAGTGTATCCCTTTTGCTTGATAACAGCTTTTATTCATTTGCTGTAGTTCTCAAGTTTCAAGCATGTCTCCTGAGGAATGGCAACCCATTCTTCCTTAGCAAATCTCTCAAGCTCCTCCAGATTTGTTGGTCTTCTGGCACAAACTCTGGACTTTAGTGTGCCCCACAGATTTTCTATTGGATTCAAGTATGGGCTTTGTGCAGGCCAGTCAAGTACACTCACTTTGCTCATTTAGAGGTATTTCTTCACCAGAAGTGAGGTATACTTTAGGTTGTTATCATGCTGGAAGACAAAATGTCCACCTAAACCAAGTTTTCTTGCAGACTGTCTGAGGTTGTCTTTCAAAATCTTCTTATAGTCTTCCTTTTTCATGTTTCCTTCAACCCTGACGAGATTCCCAGTTCCAAACGCACTGAAACCTCCCCACAGTATTATACTCCCACCACCGTAAAACATTTACTGTGGGAACGGTTTTTCTTGGGGTTGAATGCCTCTCCCTTCTTTCTCCAAACATAGGCAACATCTCTATGGCCAAAAAGCTCTAGTTTTGTCTCATCTGACCAAAGGACACGTTTCTAGTATGCATCACATTCCCCCAGGTTGTCCTTAGCAAACTTCATTCTAGCTTGGAGGTGTCTCTTCTTCAGAAATGAAGTCTTTCTTGGTCGGCAACCTTGCAGTTCATTCCTGTGCAGGGCTCTAGTGACTGTCTTCATTGAGACATCAATTCCAGACTTGGCTAGGTCAATGTCTTGGCAGTTGTTCTTGGGTCTTTAGAATCCTCTCTCACTAGTTTTCTTTCCAAAGTTTTTGAAATCTTTCGCTTCCTGCCTCTGCCTGTCTTGTTCTCCACTGTGTTGGTCTCTTTAAACTTCTTGATAATGCATCTCACTGCACTTCTTGACACTTGAAAACGCTTTGATAAACATGTGTATCCTTCTCCATCTTTATGAGCATTAACAATTCTTTCAAGTCCAAACTAAATTCTTTTGTCTTTGCCATGATGACAGTGCATATTATTTTACTAGTTGTTTAGCAAGATACTAATCCTCAGCTTAAAGAGCAATTTAAAGGCTTAACTAAATTAATTAGGCAAATTAGGTTAATTTGGCAAGTCATTGGACAACAGTGGTTTGTTCTATAGCTAATCAAACTAATAATTTCTTAAGGGGGCTAATAATATTGACCTTAGCAGTTTATTTAAATTATTTTTTTTCAAGCAACTATAAGAAATAATAGGAAATAATGTGAAAACATTCTCTTGCTCTGTTAAACATCACTTGGGAAATATTCTAAAAAAAAAAATGTAAAATTTAACAGGGGGGCTAATAATTTTGTCTTCAACTGCATGTCAGTAAAAACGAATTTACCTGTCCTGTCAGCCGTTATTCTGTGATCGTAGCACATGCTCTTCAAGTGCACACACAAATGTGCCGGCGCACGCTGTATTAGGCCTATATTAAAGGGATACTCCACCCCAAAATGAAAATTTTGTCATTAATCACTTACCCCCATGTCATTCCAAACCCGTAAAAAGGTTTGATTGTCTTCGGAACACAATTTAAGATATTTTGGATGAAATCCAGTAGTTTTTTGACTGTCCCATTGACTGCCAAGTAAATAAAACCGCCAAGGCCCAGAAACGTATGAAAGACGTTGTCAAAATAGTCCATCTGCCATCAGTGGTTCAACCTTAATTTAACAAAGCTACGAGAATACTTTTTGTATGCAAAGAAAACAATATTGTAAACGTTGTTTACGTCCAGTGGATACTTTCCAAAATGGCACTACGGCAGTCAATGGGACAGTCAAAAAGCTACCGGATTTCATCCAAAATATCTTAAATTGTGTTCCGAAGACGATTGAACCTTTTACGGGTTTGGAACGACATGGGGGTAAGTGATTAATGACAAAATTTTCATTTTGGGGTGAAGTAACCCTTTAAAGTGCTGTATTATATTCAAACCAAAATTAAACTGCGAGTATGCTATGTCGTAGTTATGTTGTGTCGTCTATTAAGACATTAAGTTACAAAAAAAGACCATTAAAGCTGCCTTAAAACTGTGCATGTAAGTATTTATTATTTATAGGTCACATTTAAAGCAGTGTAAGCAGCGGCTGCTTTTAAAGTAACAGCAGCCGAAATATCCCAATAACCAACTGCTGTGATGTCTGTTAATCAAACAATAAAATTAAAAAGAGGTAATTAATAACTTACTTAGTTTTAAGCTTTCTTTATAATGTTATATAATTTAGTGTTTGATAACTTTAGGCTATATTTTCTTGTTTAAAAGGCACAGGTAGTTATTATAATGTGTTTATGTGAAGATTGTTTCAAGTTCACTTAGAGTTGTTTTTTTTTTTTTTTAAGTCTAATGAATGTTAAAGTGATAGCTCTCAATTATACTGTAATGACGTTGATGGTTCTTTTAAATTGCAAATACTCAATATTATTGTATTTTTTTCCAGTAAAGAGCTGCAGCCTGGGTGAGCATAATAGGGACCTCTTTCAAAACCACACACACACACAAAAAAAATCATGTCAGTAACTTTAGGATGTAACATTAGTAAAGTACTGTTCACTGCAATGATGCTGGCAGTGGTTCATTCACACAGAAAACTGAGGCTTTATAGAGTCTCATACAGATATGCTGTTGCTAATATAAAGTTCAGGTATGGTTTGTAAACGCATCATTCAATTGGCCCTTGTGGGCAGAGCACAACCAGAAGACACGCTCCCTGAAGTCATGCGGCCAATATCTTTTCACATATTGTGACCCTGTAGCACAAAACCAGTCGTAAGTAGCACAGGTATATTTGTAGTAATAGCCAACAATACATTGTATGGGTCAAAATTATTGATTTTTACTTTATGTCAGAAATCATTAGGGTATTAAGCAAAGGTTATGTTCCATGAAGATATTTTATCAATTTCCTACCGTAAATATATCAAAACTTAATTTTTGATTAGTAATATGCATTGCTAAGAACTTCATTTGGACAACTTTAAAGGCAATTTTCTCAGTTATTTAGATTTTTTTAAACCCTCAGATTCCAGATTTTCAAATAGTTGTATCTCGACCATATATTGTCCAATCCTAACAAACCTGGAAAGCCTATTTACACAGCTTTCAGATGATATATAAATCTCAATTTTATAAAATTGGCCCTTTTGACCGGTTTTGTGGTCCAGGGTCACATACAACATGTCGAGCATAAAAGGTATTTGAGCATAATAAACATGCTAAACGTTAGATGACAGCAAAGCAAGAATAAAATAAGCAAACAAATCGCATGCAGTGTCGCCGTAAACACAAACACCACACACACTAGGGCTGGGCGATATATTTATATCAATATATCGCATCTCATCAGTAAAGCTGGTTCTTTGATTAGCGGGAAATCTCCATCACCTGTTTTCAAATGGAGCGCCAGTTAATACACAGAGCCGTAGATCACTGACAAGCTACGCAATATCGGGTTCAGTTTTGCAGGTGATTCATTGGGGTAGCTTTTCAGTGATATACGGCTCTGTGTATTAACTGGCGCTCCATTTGAAAACAGGTGATGGAGATTTAGCGCTAATCAAAAAAACGGCTTTACTGACGAGATGCGCATGAATTTATCGATCAATATATATCGCCCAGCCCTAACACACACACAAATCTAGTGGATCATAAGTAATGATTGAGAGGAATTGAGTCTGTATTGTGGACAGCAGGGAATTCTGCACCACTAAGATGAACGATTTGTTTTAAAATCGTTTGAACTATTCAGAATTAGAGGTTTGTTCTCATCATCAAGTATGAGCAATAGTGATGGTTTAATAAGCACACTTAAAGGATTAGTTCACTTTCAGAATAAACATCTATAGATAATGTACTCATCCAAGATGTCCACGACTTTCTTTCTGCAGTCGTAAAGAAATTATGTTTTTTGAGGAAAACATTTCAGGATTTCTCTCCATATAATGGATATGCATGGTGCCCCAAGTTTGAACTTACATAATGCAGTTTAAATGCAGCTTCAAAGGGCTTTAAACAATCCTAGCCGAGTAAGAAGGGTCTTATCTAGCAAAATAATTGGACATTTTCTAAATAAATGGACAATTTATATACTTTTTAACCTCAAATGCTCTTCTTGTCTAGTCTGGTCAATTTTTGTTCTTTGAAAGTGTACTAATCCTGTAACAAACAGCTTCCCTCATACTCTAAAAAGTGTTTGTCAGCAGCATTTGATGTATTTTTAAATTAAATTTTATTATACTTAAATCAGAGTGTTCATTGTACAAGCACAAATAAATGCATCTCATAACTCTGCAGTTCCACATCCTGCTGTTCCTCATTTGAGTAATTCAGTATTTTGAGACAGACAGATCTAAATACGGCCTGTTAAACTCACAGGAATTAATCAATATGCTTCCAGTCCTGCACAGCTCTATTAGCACACGCAGAGACCCAGAAGGCATTTATTGATAGAGCTGTAATATGTGCAGACACACTCACAGTTGAGCACACAGAGGAAATCTGTGCCTGTTTTCATTCCAGGAACGTTACATCACAAAAACTGCTGTGTGAATACGGCTGCGCAGGCGTCGCTGCAGCTGCATGAGTGTGTTCAGACTTCATGAATAAATGGCCGCACTCACACATACAGCTCTTCCGTCTGCCAGCCTCAGCCTTCACATGCTGTGCTATTTGTTTAGTCAGAACTAAGAGAATGACAGAGAAGTCATCAGTATTAGAAAACAATAAAAGGTCACCTTTATGAAAGCCAATTAAACAATATTACTCTGCCCAGTTCACTGATCAAACTTGAAATGTATTAAAGACCCCATGAAACAGCTTAACAAGCAATTTCTTTTATCATTTCCTAAGAGGAAGTACTGAACTGGGACATATTAAAGGGCTGTTTTATTTATATATTTAAAGAATTGAATATCCTTTAGTTGGTCACTATGATTTGCTACTGATTTGCCAGTGGGAGATACTCTTATAGGACAGTTCACCACCAAACCCGCAAACCTTTCTTTTCTGTGGAACATAGATTATATCTGAACACTGAAAGCATTTTTGGACAACAATTTGGACATCCATGAGTGCAATATGAGACACTAATATTTTCAGTATGTTTTCCCAAAGACGACAACATACATTTTTCCATTTTCTATCATTTAGAGAACACCCACAACAGACGGGTCTGTACCTACAAACATCTGAAAAAGGCAAATAAATTAATGTTTTTTTTGCATTTAGCCTTTATACAAACAAGAAATGTAAAATCTTCGTCAAATAAACATAAGACTCTCAGACTCATTAACAATAAAAACTATTAACACTAAAAGTTGACTATTAACAATAAAAATGTAAATTTAAACTTTAAAATATAACTTGATCATTCCTATAGATTGAAACAAAAGTGCTTCAGCCAAGAATGCGAAAAGAATCAGTGCCGCGTTTTGATTTTTGAACAGTTTAATGCAGTGCTTTTAAAAATATATCACAATATAATTTATTTTTTCAATAAAAGTTATGATTTTTTTTTTTTTTTTTTACATACATTGACAATAATGATTGATCGATATATTAAATTACTGTCCAGCTCTAGATATTAGCAGTGTTAACTTTACATGTTCTTGTGTAGGGATGCAACGATTATAGATTTTGTTGGTACGATTATAGTCTGAGAAATAATCACGGTTTCAGGTTTACCACGATTATTGTGCATTTATTAATTTCACAACACTATGAGCTTATAAAATCACATGAAAACTCCTATTTTAAAAAGTGTTATTTTTTGCTGCCTTTTGAAACAGACATGAACTCAGTAACCAAATTATACAGCACAAAATAATAAAAACAAACAAAATTCCATTTCTCTCTTTGGAATGAAGTAAATGCGAAAAAAGATTTTTGATTTAAGCATACTTTAACACTAATAATAAATAACAATCAAAATAAAAAGTTTTTGTCTATTTTAAATTAAATATAAGCTGCCTACATATTAGCTAAGTATTTCCCTTTTGAAGACAACTAAATGTAGTCAAAGGTTGCTGGGCCTCTGTCTGAAAGGCTCTTTTGATTAACTATATTACAATACTGTTTTGCATTTTAATTTTGTGTATTTTTTCCACAACTTTTTGGACCCGAATAGAAACAGTGAAAAAAAAAACAAAAAAAAACTCCAGTTGGCTCTTGACTCCAACAGTATAGCTGCCTTTAAAAACTATATCAGAGCTTTTCGTATTTAATTACATTAACAATTATATTTCTATGATATTTAATATTACTATTAATATAAAAGACTGAACTTAACTGAACTGTTATTGTCATCAACTTTGATCCACATATGTGATGCGATCTGGGAAAACCCGTCGGATGTCGCGCTGGGATGTTTTCAGGAAAAAAATAGGTTGAATGTCAATTTGTCGTCAAAATTAGGTTTTCATTAAATTATTATTCTATGACATCTTGTCTATCATCTCTGAAAATATCTTGGCAAAATTCACTTGTTTAGTGCAGTAAAATTGTGGTTTATTGCAGCAAGCAGAAATGACAGTGTTATATAAACAGTGCGCAAACAGTTGTGCTGCGCTCGCATTTCAACATGTAAACTACAACTACTACTAAGGAACATTATTGGTGCCATTTAAACATACAAAGGGTGATCAAAAGTTCGGAGACCATACCCATAATAAACAACGGAAAAAAGACGTTGGTCTATTTGTGTAATAATGCAGTATAGCGCTCCTTACATCTCGTGTTAAACCCGTAAAGTGAAAGTCGTCTCACTTCAAACTCGTTTTTCTCAAAATTCCATTCCAGAAAATCATTGCTATCAGCCAACTTCAGTAGCTATAACTTTTGTTACGATCCAGCTATGGACAAAATGAAAACAGTTTTGGAAAGGGCTTGAACCCAGCTTACCCAGTGTGGCACAAAAAAAGGTAAAATTTCACCATGTGTTGGGTTTTCCCAGATCGCATCACATATTCATTTTAATAATTTTTCATAATTAATATAATTTTACAAACATTACATGCAGTTTAAGTTGCAAAGCTGAAAGCCCACAACTCACCGCCATGGCATTGATTGGAACTGACGCATTTATATTTATTTCCCTACCAACATATTTCATTAAGTAATTGCATTTCATTGAGTAATTGCATTTCATTAAGTAATTGAACCTTTGCTTGATCGTACAAAGTTGGGTGGTGATCCCGCAGGTGCATCAAATTTGATGTATTCGATCTTAGCAGCAGTCTTTTTACGGCACGTTTTGCAAAAAGGTCATTCTTTGTGTACCCCAAATAATCTCAAACTACCGACTTCAGGCACTTCTTTGGAGGCAAGAGAGTTTCGCTGCTAGATGCCTCTTAATTTAGTGTGCGTGCATAATAGCCTCCGTGTCTCTGATAAACTTGGAACTTTAAACGAGCGCAGGCTGGCATAACTCTTTTCATTTTGCGCAAGTTGCAACAGCTCCTTTCCTTGCAACAGAAACACGGTGTTGCGGAGCAGTTACGATTAATTAATCGTGACGTTTTTAATCGGTTAATCGTTGCATCCCTATTCTTGTGGAAACCATCTTAAATATAATATTTCATCATAAAGTGTACTCTCAAATGGCACACATTTTGGAACAAAAACAACATTCTAGCTGATTAAATGTACAAAATTACAAAACTGTAACTTAAATTTTAAACACGCTGGGAAAACAAAACCAAAAAAAAAAATTTCCCCCATTACATAAATTAAATACCCAAATTTAGTTTTTTACTGTTTTGTCTTGCTTTTCAAATGAAAAATCAATTACAAAATAACAATTTAAAAATATTTAACACTGGACATTTTGTAACATTCTAGCAGACATTACCAAGAAACTAGGGCTGGCTCGATACCGATCCGATACCAACAATTCTGAGCAGTTTTTTTTTTTTTTTTTTTAAATTGGTGTTGAATTTGAATCGGTTGTTGACCTGACCATCACTCTTCTACTAAATATAGACAACTTTATTGTAAAGAAAAACAATAATCTATGTCCAAAATACTATTATAAACTAGGTTGTTGGATAATTGAGTAAGCAAGTGTTACTCTAGAAAAAATAATAAAATTTATGCAAGGCGTTCTGCATAGAGAAAAGTTCAAAGCAGAAGTTCAAAGTGAAGAGAAGAGATATTAATGCGTGCGTGGTGTATAAAAATCTGTGTGATTTCTTTTAACATATTAAAGGTAGGATCTACGATTTCTGGTAGGCAATGTTGACATTTGAGATGACCAAAACAAACGCCCCTACCCCAAAAGGGTCTCGCCCCTGTTTTGATAGCTCCGCCCCACACATACGTACGCAACCCAAGGCACCGATCACTTGCTATCACTCCTGTTTCACACATACTCTGTCTGCAGTCACAAATAATTTAAATTAAAACTCACCACAGACAGAAACAGTCGGCTATCGTGTCTTTCTTCTGCATTAAATCTTTATTAAAATCAATTCCGTGGGTCTTAAAGAACTTTTCTTCTCTACATCCACAAGTGGATCTATTATGTTGCCTTTGTTTATTTAAAAGTGCACTTATCCTTGTTTTAAATGTAGCCAAAAACCACACGTTGTCTGTGAAACACAGTAGGCTTTATTTATGTGCATTTATGGTGTAATCACTACATTTCCGTGTCAATCCACGCTCATTTTTAATCAATGCACTCTCACTTTAAATTCAACGCATGCAGCACAGCAAAAAATAGACTCTGTGCATTTTGGTAGTGCTGTGTGTTGAAAGGTTTAGCTCTGTTTCGCGCGGAAGACGACGTTCAACCTCGGCGTCCAATCGCAGGCCTTCCCGCTCCTTCAGTTCTCTCCAGCACTGTAAAGCTAATCCTATATTCACAAGGGTCCTACTTCTTGCCTTATCGTAAGCCTTTTATGTTCCACAGACGGCTTTTTCTTTTCGTTTTTATCCGCCATCTCAATCTAGGTTGGCTCGGCTAATGTCACATGTGCACTGAGCGCTCTCTCCGCCCCATCATTTGAAGACACGCCTGTAACTGCTGATTGGCTACAAGTTTGTTTTTCTAATCAGCCCGAATCAGTTTCCCAAAGCATTTTTGAAAAATCATGGACCCTACCTTTAAATTTCAGTTACTGTGCTCGTGAAGAACAATTCATAGTGCTCTCTACAACAGTGTTGTGATCTAACAGATACCCGGTAGAAAGTAACGCAATTTAGAAATGGCACTAAACTCCAGCAAGTCCTTTTAGGCAAAACCACTGCACTTTATTGACAGATCGGGTATAATAGGAACAGTGAATCATCTTGGAGAGAGTTTTATCATCTTGACTGTCATAACCAAATGTGACATGCATTTTGAATGCTAAATTGAGGATGACAGACAGCTAGTGGAGAGAAGAGTTTACGTGAATTTGACTTAAATGTTAATCTGTACCTCACATTAAACTATGGAACAGCTTTAGAACACTTGAAATATAATGCACAGAAACTTTATGTTGCTTTATCTGGCAGAAAATGCCAATATCGAAGCATGTAAAGATTTAGAGTATAAATACAAATGCTGAGATGGGTAAACAGTTTAGATAATGCATTGTGTAAATGCTGTTGAGTTTGTGGAGTTTCTGTCAATGTCATGAACTCTATGGCTTTGAGTGCACTACTGATCTCAGCGCTTTACCTTGTATTGAGTCTGACCGCAGTCCTGACCGACCCACTGACCCCATTCCACACATCAGAACAAACAGCAGAGCAGTGAACGCTCAGGTCAGGGGTCAACCGCACGACCCTGACCTCTGTGACACACACTAATGCTGGAGGTTCGCTGCCAGAGGACATTTTCAAGAGATATGATGCATTTGTCTGTCTGAAGACATAAGGAGCCATGAACCGGACAGAAATGAGCTTCTGTTATCAATTCACAAATACTGGTGTGACTAAAGATACTAAATTTCATCAGTTTTGTATTTGAGGGAGCAACTTTACAGAACTGCTGCTGCCAACAACAACAACAACAACAACAACAACAACAACAACAACAACAACAACGATGATGATGTGCCCCGTCATCATAAATAACCTCCAAACACAATGTGAAAATTAACACTAACTGGGAAAGTTAAGCAACATAAAATAACAGAGCTCTGATTATATCATAATTGGTCTTGATATTTTCTGTATTATCAGTGGAATTTATTAGGAGCAGTCATATGACAATAGGCAAAGCTAATCAAAAGCATTACTATTTTTTAAATGTCATTATAATTGTAAACTTGAATATCTTCATGGTAGGGCTGGGCGACATGGCCAAAAAATTATCACGATTGTTTTTTGTTTTTTTTTTGTATCAGTCGATAACGATAGTTATCACAATAAATTGACAAATTATTATTTCTTTCAAGTTTAAAGGAAAATTTTTGCTACAATGCAAAAGTTATAAAAAACAGACAGTTAAATGTGGCTTTAAAATATTCTTTGTGGTCAGAACATGTTTTCTGAATTAACACTTTTTCCCCGTCATTTTATATCTTAATAGAAAAAACACTTAGCTCTGCATGTTTTAATGAGTAATATAGTTTCAAGAAAACAAGGAAGGTCCTTGAACTTTTCTTGATTTGAATATGCACTGAGCACTTTATAAGAATAATAAAAAAAAAGATTGCTAGTATCTCAGGATGTAATCTGTTATTTTTGATACACAACAAACAAATTTCAAGAATTTTGCTCTCTGATGGATTCTATGATTGACTTAAAAATCGTGGTACACGTGAAAGGAATTAAGCGCAAGATCTTCTTTTTTCATTTTTAATATAGTTTCAAATCAAGAAACAGGTTTGCGTTACCTGAAAAAATAAATAAATAAATAAATAAAATAAAATAAAATGGTCTCTTAGAAATACACAGTATTAACTAAGAGACTATTTTACACAGTATTACTTAACTAGTAGCTTGATTTAGAATCCACACGTAAATTTTTTTATATGCTGAAACGTAATTATTCTGACTGTTTGAGGGGTTTTTCTAGCAATGTGCAATATATCGGCAGTCATATCGGTATCGGCCGATAAATGCTATTTTTAGTATTATCGTTATCAGGTACGATAACAAAATTAGGTCGATATCTTTAAGCCGATAAATTAGGTATTATTTCTGCTGGCTGAACCACTTTAAGTGCTTGCTACTGGCCACTAGGGGTTTAATCGTAGCGTCTTTGATGTCATGCAAAGAGAATCGCACCTTATGCTGCTTCTAGAGAGAAGATGTCAGCGGTGTGTGGGTTTTTTGTCATGAAAAAAAGAGGAAAGTTGAAAGAAAGTTGGCCATAGAAATGAATAGTAAATATAGTTCAGAGACAACCGCTGCTCGCCAACCAAAGATTAACAGTTCACTGATCAATCTCCTTTTTGGACACACCTTCAGAAATGAATACATCTTTGCGGATTACATAATGAAAGAGTTTTCCCCGATGTGTTTTATTTTGTTAAGTAATAATTTAAAGCGTTCCGTTTATATATCTATCATGTTTGTCATATCTAGCATGTATTCGCTGAAAAAATGATTGCACTGGCACCTCCATGTCCTGCAAAGCAGTTTCAGCTTCCCCTCTCCAAAAACGATATGCACCTAATAGCGCACATTTATCAAGGTTTAATGCTTAAACTAATACGGTTTCATATCTACTTTAACTGTTTTAGAGTTATAGATTTTATTTCATGCAAGTCGTGATGATTTGAGAAGGCAAACTGATCAGACTATGAACAGTCTTCCGCTGGCAGCTGGCGGTATTTTAAAAAACTAAAACTTATATTTAATGAACAAAAAAAAAAGCTCCAAACTTTTTTCTAAATTAACTTAATAAAAAAAAAAAATATATATATATATATATATATATATATATATATATATATATATATATATATATATATATATATATATATATATATATATATATATATATATATATATATATAATCACTTTGTCATTACATACAAAATGTAACTATTATAATAGCTGAAGGAGACGTGCATGGAGACATGCTGTACAGGCAGACAGAAGCGTTGCCTGTTAACTGTTAGACTTGCAGCACAAACACCATCACAAAAATCTGCGGTCAATTTGCGGTTCGGGACTCTGTTGATTTTATGAATGCAGAGGTGGTTAAGTTACAATCCTCTCAGCACACAAAATGCAGGTAGTGTTCTGTTCAGTTCTGCACTACACGTTCGTGAACTATTATTAAAACAGAAAATGTAGACATGATGTAAATAAGAGATTAATTGCGCAGTGTAAACCTTTTTTTATTACTCTTTATTAACTTTCTGAGATAGCGCATAGCTACATTAAGATGTGTGACAGCTTTTTCAAGTGATTGTAACGGAGCACCGCGCCCATTGTGCACTTTCTAGGCTATAATCCATTCAGAATCCATTCACTCACGGATTCACTCTCTGATAGCCATTTATCCAATATTGCCACTTGCCATTGTGTTACAGGCTGCATTAGTTAAGTGAATGTGCAGCAGGTGTTTGCTCTGTGAAATATATCTGTATAGTAGGCATGCTGCACGTGTCGACACTCACCTGTGAGTAAACAAATTCTTAAGTATAGCACTGTTCTTTCACCGTACAAACGTAAAAAAATACTTGCAGAAGAAAAAAACTTTTAAACTGTTTAACTGATATTATAAATCGGTTAAAAATTCTTACTGGCGGTTAAACGGTAAATATGAGCATCCCTAGTTCAGAGATCAGTTCAAACTTTTCTGAAGTTAAGGTTTTAAAATAAAATCAGTTATTCACTATATGCGTTTACTGTTTGTTTTTGCAATCATGCTCAGAAAAAAATATTTATCGGCCTATATATCCGCTATCAGCCTCCAAATATAAGAGTTATCGGTTATCGTTATTAGCCAAAATTTCCACATCGGTGCATCCCTAGTTTTTTTGTTTTGTTTTGTTTTGTTTTAAATGAACCATTGCTGTTCCATAAACTGAGTCATTTGTGTTCTTCACTGAATCCAAGTGCTTCTTGCGCCATTTATTGACCGAGACTCATCAGCGAGTGAAAGCATTTGCTCTAGTGAGTTCGTGCTGTGTCGCTGTTTCAACTTTGATCCGAGCGGATAAACGGTCTGAGTACGTGCTTTGACTAGCGCTCTTTTGTTCCACATTTGCCGCATAAACATTATAACAAACATTTATCAAACTCTTTTTATCGTTTATCGAGGAAATTCATATCACGCGCTAATTATCATTATCGATTTATGGTGAATGGTGAAATAATTAAAATAAAGCCATAGGCCTGTAAACCTATTCTTTGTTTTTTTTTTTGTTTTTTGTTTTTTTTTTGTATAGGGTCCTTTTTTAAAACAATAATAGGGCCCTATAAAATGTACATTCTAATTTTTCTGGTAATCAGATGAAGGCATAAAACATTTAATTTAAATTATCCTGACCAAATGAAAATGAAACCCTTTTATTTTTGGGCAAACAAAGTGCTGCACAACAAGGTTTACTATAAAAAAATAAAAATAAAAATGTATTATTACGCATTAAAAATAAAGATTCAGTAGTAGTAGTAGTAGTAGAAGAATTGTTGTAACATTAAGTCTTAAGACTGCTAAATAGTATATTTCTGACCTTTTTTTTTTATGTTAAACTAAACTTTTATTTTGACGGGTTGCTGTGAAGTACTTGCAGTTGCTGTTTAGGCCTATGTGATATGATGGTAGTTTTCTCAAATAAAATGGTCAAATGCTAACGAAGTGACTCTCAGCTGGAGATGATATTGTGTGTTCATATCGTCGTATAGACATAGATAGACGGCAGAAGCTGAAAACGCCACGAACGTCGTCCGCAGTTTAGTAAACAAAAACAGTGCGCCATGCCATCCGACGTTCATTCATTCATTGCGGATATAGCGCCTTTATCCTGCTGTATGGCAGATAAACAAAGAAGTTTCCCAGAACTCTACGCAGTGTGACGTCAGTTTCACATTCTCTATACCGATTTCATTTTTGTTTTGATAAAAGTGTGCAGCACCATTTGTTTCATTCAATGTTTGACTGGATTTTATCCATTATTAAGTTGTTTTCACCAACTCACAACCCCTTGTTTTTTTAGATGGCCAAGTAAACGTGTGTTTAGGTCAACGTGTTTACTGATGGATTAGGACGCAGCTTACATATTATATAAGCCTCTTTACAATAAGAAAATGCTTAGTCTGCCTAACAAACCTTTTCTTTGATAGAAAACAACTGCAGAAAACACACTCACAGAAGAGTCCTGCAGAACGAACACTCAGACCAAGTTGACATGATTGATTTTGCATCAGAAGAAGCAGAGGACAAGACCAACATCTTGAGCACACAGTTACAGTAGCAAATCAAACATTTACTGTATCTGCTACAATGTAAGTGGTGGTTTTTATCCTGACGATGTCCACTTAGCCTGTATTTATATTGAGAAACTCAAATCATAACTGGCCCACATTTACCTTCCTAAATAGATGTGTCTGGTTTTATTCCCCCACCTCCCAAATAAGCTGGTTTTAGCAATCCTTCATCACATTGTAATATCTTGCTTCACCTCTGAAATGACTTTTTGGCAAACATCATAATGACAAGCACCAGTTACACAGCTATTATTAGCCACTGCTTTAAAAACGCCCATACAGGTCTGGCTCTATTCTGATTGGCAATTCCCATATCTCCTGTTTCTGTTCTCTTATGGAAAGTTCTGTTGCTTCACTTATAGCAAACATAGCAAATTACTAAAATAATCTGGGTTGCAAATGTTGCTTTACATAACAGAGCTCTCACTTTATCACTCATCAGTTTGGGTCCAAAATAAACGGATTCTCATGTCCTTTGTCATCAAGACCTTGCACTTGAGTTAAGACGAGTTAACGGACAGAAACTAATGGTGTTCATGTCTAGTCTAGTTTGTGGATGAGCGGTGCATTCAGCTTGGTTCTGTTGTGTTCACTCCAGCTATTTTTGGACACAGTAACACATCCTGTGTGAACACCCACTTTCTCATCTCCCACTGCAGTCACAACAGCAGCATCCCTTTTTCTAGTCATTCGACACGGATAAACACAGCCACTAACTTAATACTTTCTTGGCTTGGTCGTGTTTCAGGTGTGGGCTAGTCAAACTGTTAACAACACAAAGGCTTCAACTTAATTACTACATTTTTCCCATTTTAAAATAATGAAATTAATTTATTGTGCTTCATTTTAAAACACTTTTTTTTTGGACTTCTGCATCCACAAATCCTAAAAACAGATCTACTCCTGGTTTGTTTTGGTCAATTTGAAAAATACAAAGACAAGTTTAGTATTTGTTTGAGGTCAAGTGCTAAAATGAGATATTTGTTCCCTTAATTTAAACCACATTCATGCAGAATTTTTTACCCGTTTACGTGATGGCACTAATGCACATTTGATTCATTAAACTGTACATTTCAAAAGGACTGATTTGCAGAAAGTATTTAATTTCCTAGCTTGAGATTTGGTGGACATGACCATAAACCTCTACAGGCTGCTTAGACAATGATCGTGACTAGTCAATCTGGAAAATATGTAGTTTTGTGCATCAAACAGACAGTAAATGCATGAGAGCGGTTAAAGACCTGGATGCGTGACACATTAATTAATGGCTGAATGGAGCCAAAAAGAGCCTTATTAACCCTGCAATCTGTGAACCGTACAGCGCTAAGGATGAAATATCTGCTGAACATGAAACAAGTAAAAGTGATCTGAACATCTGGCTTTTATTTAGAAAGATCACACAATAAACCAGCACCACTGCACTGGTCAGAACCTCACATGCAATATGAGGAGGTCATGAGGATGACAAAAACATTTGTTGCATACTGTATACAGTCATACATACTTACTAAAAAACACTCAGCCTCTCTTTTAAAACAGACATTTTGTGTAAACATTTTTATAAACTCATTTGAAATGCTTTTGCTTAATGTTTCTTCTGCATGTCTGACAACGTAATCTTTCCCATCTCTTGCTCTAGCTACTGATATACAGATTTCCTAAAAGGACTTGCAATTTCCTCTCAGACCTATTGGTTAACGTTGATAGAGCGCTAATTGTCTGAGATTTTAACATTAATGTTGATAATACACATTACACATTAGGACTCATGTTTACAGACTCATCGCTTTAATCATACGCTTGATTTAATTATATTGCATGGAGTTGATCTTACTGATATAGGTATTGTACCTCAAAGTGATGATGTTACTGACCACTACCTTGTATAGTGCATGCTATGCATTACCAATTTTAACAATACCGCTCCATGTTATTGTCCGAGTAGAACTATTGTTTCAGCCACCAAAGATTCATGAATAACCTGCCTGATTTATCTCAACTGCTCTTTGTTCCCATAAATAAACATGAACTAGACAAAATGACTAGCAACATGGGCACTATCTTCTCTAATACATTAGAAGCTGTATAATATTATATATATATATATATATATATTTTTTTTTTTTTTTTTTTTTTTTTTCAACCCTAGGTAGTGCAACTGAAGCAAACCATCAACTATGGGTGGCAAGGCATTGTCAAAAAATCTCCGGGATAAAGTTGTGGCCAGGCACAAGTCAGGGGATGGATACAAAAAAATTTCAAATGCTTTATCAATGCCTAGAAGCACAGTGAAGTCCATTATTAAAAAGTGGAAGGTATTTGGTACAACACAGACCCTCCCTGGATCAGGACGTCGCTCCAAACTGGATTAAAGAGCCAGGAGGAAACTGGTCAGAGAGGCAACCAAGAGGCCTACAACAACTCTGAAGCAGTTGCAGGAATATCAAAAATTCTCCACAAATGTGGATTGTATGGGAGGATTGCACGAAAAAAGCCTCTTCTCAAGAAAAGCAACATAAAGTTATGACTGAGCTTTGCCAAAATGCACCTAGAAGATTCCGAGGCCACGTGGAAAAAAGTGTTATGGTCAGATGGGACTAAAATTGAATTATTTGGCCTCAACACCAAACGATATGTCTGGCGGAAATCCAATACAGCTCACCATCCAAATAACACCATTCCTACCGTAAAACATGGAGGTGGAAATATCTTGTTATGGGGCTGTTTCACTTGTCAGGATAGAAGGAAAAATGGATGGGGCAAAATACCAACAAATTATTGAGGAAAATCTGCTGCCCTCTGCCAGAAAGTTATCAATGGGAAGAAGGTTTACCTTCCAACATGACAACGACCCGAAGCACACAGCAAAACTGACCACACAGTGGTTAAAGGAGAAAAAGGTGAATGTCCTGGCATGGCCAAGTCAGAGTCCAGACTTAAACCCCATTGAAAATCTGTGAAATGACTTGAAGACTGCAGTCCACAAACGGACACCATCAAATTTAACTTGAACAGTTCTGCAAAGAGGAGTGGGCTAACATTGCAAAGTCTAGATGTGCAAAGTTAGTAGAAACGTATCCCTACAGATTAAAGGCTGTAATTAAAGCAAAAGGTTATTCAACCAAATACTGAAACAACGGGGTGATCCTTTTTCCAACCCATTGATTGTTTTTTATATGTTCATTTTTTTCAGACATGTTGGTGTTATATCTCTTGGTTGGGTGTTATAAGTTGCACTAAGTAAATACAGTTAGATAAAACAAAAAATGTGTTTGTCTTCATTTCAGGCTAAAAAGCAACAAGATGTAATTATTTTGAAGGGGGGTGATTCTTTTCTATACCCACTGTATATAAGAATTCCAGTCAGGTTTAGGTCCCATCATAGACCAGAAACTGCACTTGTTAAATCACAATGACTTGCTTCTTGTGTCAGATCAAAGCCGTATCTCATTGCTGGTTTTACTTGATCTTAGTGCTGCATTCAAAACTATAGATCATGACATACTCATAGATCGACTACAAAACTATACGGGTATTTAAGGGCAGGCTTTAAGATGTTTTAGGTCCTACCTGTCTGGCAGTTTTCACTTTGTCTATTTTGAAATGGAGAGTCATTTTAATTATCACCAGTAAAGTATGGAGTGCCACAAGGATCTGTCCTTGGTCCTTTGCTATTTTCAATATACATGATGCCCCTTGGTAATATTATTAGAAAATACAGGATTAGTTTCCATTGTTATTAGGGCTGTCACTAACAATTATTTTGGTAATCGGATAATTATAATACATTTTTTGCAGTTAACAATAGCCTTTACAATGATATATAATAGCAATGAGGCAATAATTATTAGTTCAAGTAAAGTATCAAAAGCAAGAACACTGTAAAAAAAACAATGTTGTGTCAACTTAAAATAATTTGTTACCTGGCTGCCTTAAAATTTTAAGTTCAGTCAACTTAACTTGAAATGTTTCATTTTACTAAGTGACATCTTAGATATTGGAGTTGATTCAACTTAAAATTAAGGCAGCCGAGTAACAAACATAGCTAAGTTTAACAATTTTAGTTTAGTCCACTCGAAGATCTAAGTTGTCACTTAGTACAACTTAACATTTCAACTTGAATAAACTTAAGTTGACTGAACTTAAAATTTTAAGGCAGCAGGGTAACAAATGATTTTAAGTTGACTCAACAAATTGTTTTTTTTTTTTTTACAGTGTAGTCACATGGTTTTATTAAAAAAAAAAAATTAATTACATAATGTATAGCTAATGTAGTTAATGTAGTAGAGCTAATGTACTTTACACATAACAAAATACCTGCAGAGGGCGCCAACAGCCTGATGATTGTTTTTACACTTTAATCCTTGTTTAATATTGACTAGTGGTGCAACAGATCACAAAACTCACAGTTCGGATCACATTATGGTTTTTGAGTCACGGATCGGATTTTCGGCAAAAAGGGGAGGAGACAAATGTAATTTGCTTTCCATTTATTACAAGTAGGGCTACGCGTTTTGGCAAAAATCATATATATATATATATATATATATATATATATATATATATATATATTATTTTATTTTATTTTGTTTTGTTTGTTTTTTTTTTGAAAATTTAATGCAATTAACTGAATGGAAAATAAAACAGCATAGTCTTCATTGTAAGAATTAAACATGTTTGTTTCTTATAAAAAAGTCTGTCTGTCAAGAGCAGTGAGTGATTTTGTCTTTTGTTGTTTGATTAACATTAACCGCAAAGACGGCAGAAGGAATTACTAGTGGCCGCTTTAAGAGCTGCACGGATCCAATTTACTGTTACAGACGTATTTTCATTCTCAACTGTTTACATAAATTTGAGACAACTGACGAAGAATTACACGAATAATCACCAAACGCCACATTTTGACATATATTTGCATGTATTTGACCGTTTTGGTAACATCTTAAGCTAAATGTTCACTTTACTTGTCCGTGTTCTGTTCCGTCTCTGAGCGCATACACAGAACAGCGCACATGCTCAATGTATTGCCGCTTTCATACGCCCTTCTCGTGCCACAGTGCCTATACATTGTAACAGTTTTGTCCACCACCCTTCTTCCATCATCATTATATTTTACAGGGAAGACAAAATGCTCCCACACATGCGATTTGAATGACGCGGGAGGCTTTTCGAGTTCTTCTGTGCATTGTTGACTGATTATTTATTGTTGACTAATTAATTACTTAAAAAGCAATATCGGCAGAAAAAGCTGTCTTTTTCTCTGTGATTGTTAAAAATGTAGAATTAAATTTAGGATTATCTATAAATTAAAAAAATTAGCACGGATCAACTGCGATCCCACACCCCTAATATTGACTTCAAATGTCCACTTAATCTTTAATATTTAGCCATTTCTTTATGACAGAAATGCTGCAGCCACTGTAATTTGTTGAATATGTGGACATCAAACCATGTAAACTCAGAGTGAGAGTTTAAACTTATTTTGAAATTGCGATAAACAGTTAACATATTGAGAAACAGTGATGAACTCTCCTGTGTTTGTGTAGGTTTATAAATAAATGTACATTACAAATTTGATGAAATGGCACACGTTGGGTTCCCAGATGAACATTATTATAAACCCAAACTCACAACAACATGCAGAGATGAAGTTTGAGATGCTCCACACATGTAAATGATAAAGGTTTGTGTAGCAGCATTTACCGTGAACGGAGCCGATCTGAGACGCACGCAACATGTAAATAACTAAAGCGCATATATTAAACCTGCATCACACATATACTTAATTGAATCATAGCGTTTTTGAATTGTTAATAGCATTATGGCTTTATTATGATTTTTAATTGGGTTTAATATGTGGAATGTGCCACTTCCGGCATTTTGCTGATTACTCGACACAGGCAAAATCCAGTCGAGGATTTTTTTACATCTAATACTCAAACAGAATTGAGGAATCGTTACAGCCCTAATTCTAATGCAGATAATATTCAACTACACATCTCAAAAAGACTAGATGAAACTTCTAAATTATCTAAGCTAACAGAGTGTGTTAAAAATGTAAAAGACTGGATGGCCAATAATTTTCTCCTAATAAATTCTGATAAGACAGAGATATTGTTTATTACACTTAAAAACAGTACACAGAATCTTGAAGTGTTATATTAGACAGCAACTTGTCTTTTGAAAATCATATTTCCCATCTTACAGAAACAGCATTCCTCCATCTTGCCAAGCTACGAAAACGTTACCAGTTTCTGATCCAGAAAAGTTAGTTTATGCATTCATGAGCTCTAAATTAGTGTTCACTGTTTGCTTGAATACAACATTAACAAACAGCATGATTTTAACTGCACATTTGTATCATGAAAGGCACTATACAAATAAACATGAATAGAATTGAATTATAAATCCATCTCTGCATAAATCAACTGATTTAAGAATGATCGCATTGATGTACAGTTTCATCCTGCTCATGTTTCACATTTGAGGTTTGTATCATATCTTTCTCTCCTGTCCTCGCTGACAGCGGAGTTTATGAAATTCAGGGATGTTCAGAGCATTTCCCATGAGTCTGTGTGAGCGCAGCACTGTTGACACAGCACAAATTCACCTGATGTGGCTTCATCTGTCAGGCAGGACGCCAGAGGACCATTAACAGATTTGACTGGAGCAGGAATCCACAATCCACTCCATAAAACGCTTTTTGGCAGCCCACACAAGCACACACCATCAACACTGAGATCTAGGATGAGGAGCTTTAATTACACACACAGAAGCAAAAGAGCCATATCCTGAATAGAGACACAACAGGCTGTGCTGACTTTATGCATGCAAGTTATGTTATCTAATAACGTAAACATGTAATACTTCTCTCCAAGGCTTACAACCGTTTATGAATTTAGACATATATGCATTTGACAGATGCTTTTATCCAAAGCGACTTACACTGCATTAAACAAATGCATATGCTTAGTTCATGGATTCCCTGGGAACGAATTGCAGGAATACTCGGATGTGCCTATGGAGAAATAAATGAATTGCCAGTGATCCAGAATCAATGCTGTTGAAATAGTGTGCAGTCACTATCCAGAGGACGACTCGTGGATAGCAGTGTCTTAACACTTTGACCAGTGTTGCCAAGTCTGCGGGAATTGGGCTACCTTCATACTGTTGCTGTGGGTTGTCTTTCATGTTCGTGGGTTGAAGCGACCCCAATAATGTAATATTTAGTCTCTGGAATGCTAATTTTACCAGAGGAACCCCACCACAAAACATGTATTTTACCCCCTGGAAAGCGAATTTTACTGAGGGACCACCTTCGAAACGTGATTGGGCTCCTTTTGGGCTATTTAAGGAGCAATTGGGTGGGTTTTGTTGTGAAGACCTGGCAACCCTGACTTTGACATGTTAATAATAAATCAACAAGCAAAACCTCTTGAAAAGATCTCAAATATAAAGCAAATCCATTAGTGTCTGAATTCCTCGAATGAGCTTCCTGCAACAAAAGGCCAAAGTTTCTAAAAAGAATGATTTCTCAACATGGTCCATTTCACGCTCAACCTCTAATAACCTGCTGAACAAAATCAACAACAGTCCTGACCTATTTTGCAGTGTTTTGCATATTTACCCCAAATCTACCCCAAACACAAGAGCAGACAAACCCGGACAGGACTTGAATGCATTTCTCTGTGGATTTGTGATCACCATCAGCCACGCCACATTCCTGCAACTACAGATGCTTATCAATGAGCACAACTCTGACAAACAGATGCTCTGTTAAACTACCACTGACATGCTTAAATCAGGCAGAAACTTTCAAATGCATCTGAAGGGTTGTGAAAGTCATCTGAACGTCTTTACAATGCTCAACAATAAGGACCTAGAGCTGAAGTCAGAAAGTTTCTGTCAACTGTCAACATACATGTGACTTTTTTTGCTTTTGTGTGTTGCATTAAACTTTTTTGTTGCAAAAATGATTTTAAGAATGATTTTAAGTGCATAGATATTTTGAACTGGCCAATCTGTTAAAATAACAAGAGTTATTTGTGATTGTCTTGAACGCATCAGTTACATAAAGCTGAAAATGATCAATAAACCACTGAATTTAACCACTTTTATACCTAATCTAGCTTTTATTGTTAAAAAATGAAAACAAAATCTTAATGAAAATTACACTTTTCTGTCAGACAAAATTTTGAGCCCTCAGTTACAGTGAATTAATACTCCTTACTATAAAAATGCAATGGCAAATTATTGATGAGTTGAAACAGAAGAACCAAGATGATGATGATGAAAGAAACAGCACTGGACTGATGTCAGACAGTTTTGATCACAGACTGAATCAGTTTGTCACAGTAACTGTATTCATCCAGTCATGTCACAGCTAAACTGCAGTCACCAGTAGAGATGCACCGATTGCAATTTTCTTGGCCGATTCCGATTTCCGATCTTTTAGTAAGTGTGACCTGCCGATTCCTATTTTTGCAGATTCTGATTTTTTAAAAAAAAAACTGTAAAAGCATATATTTGCTTCATTTTTTTTATTTTATAATAAAATAAATTAAATATTACAGGATCTTCTCACTACAAAATAACTTTAACAAAATAAAGTGTGTTGTGCCTTGAAAAAGATAGAAAATTAGTTCCTGTATATAACTAACATAGTAGAGTTATACTAACAAAAATCATCTTTTCCTCAATGAATTTTTTTTATAATAAAATAAATTAATAAACATTATGGGATCTTCTCACTACAAAATAACTAACAAAAAGTGCTCTGTGCCCTGAAAAATGTAGAAATAATATATAATTAAAGTAGTCACGACAATAACTTTAATAACAAAAAGTGCACTGTCTTAAAACAGGTAGAAATAACAATGCTAGTACTAAATGCTATTACTTGAACATCCCAATAAA
Organism: Cirrhinus molitorella; assembly: GCA_033026305.1. Classification (NCBI taxonomy): domain Eukaryota; kingdom Metazoa; phylum Chordata; class Actinopteri; order Cypriniformes; family Cyprinidae; genus Cirrhinus; species Cirrhinus molitorella. The sequence goes on along the minus strand of CM065125.1, from coordinate 34,165,762 downwards.
AGATAGCAGAGGCTGCTGACTTGTGGCTGATGAGATTTAGCTTGGACATGGCACGCTAGCTTTAGCCTCTTTCCCCTTTTCAAACTGGGCATATTCAGCTGAGTGATAGTGTTTTAAGTGTCTTATTAGGCCCGGATCACACTGAACGCGCTTTTTATGTCTGAAAACGCGAGGTGCACCGCACTGCCTTTTTTGGAGCCGTTCAGTTCACGTCACGTCTTTTGTGTGCTCAAGTTCGTTATTTCAAATGTAGCCGCGCTTTATGCACACTCATAATGAAAGTGACACACAGTGCGATACGCTCATTTCTTCAGGCCGTTCCGAACGTTTTTGTGGTAGTTCCTCCACGTTGTATTTTAGCCTTACAAATGTTACAAACTGCGATTTTTGTGTCATCTTCACTCACAGAAAAAACTTCCAACGGCATGTTTACACCAGACTGTGAGTGAATTTCATATTTGATTCTCTTAGTAAATACAGTTTTGGTAACAAAATCATATCTTTAATAAAAATGCTATATAAAGACATCAATAGTTCTATATCACTGTCGCATGGGACTTCTCAGAGATTTAATATTACACGAGGAATCAGGCAAGGCTGTCCCATTTCCCCTTTCCTATTCATTTTGGCTGTAGAGATGCTCACTATTTTGATTAATAATGATAATAGTTTCAATAAACTCAAGGTATTTGGAAGACAAATTTCATTTAGCCAGTTAGACGATACAGCTCTTTTTTTTAAAGAATAAATATCAAATTGACAGAGCTATTCAATTAGTTAAGCTCTTCTCCAATGCTTCTGGTTTGCATCTAAATATAAACAAATGTGAACTAACTGCAATTCATGATAGCGAATTAGATGTTGTATGCAATATCCCAGTCAAAACTTCTGTAAAATACTTGGGTATTACTATTACTAAAGATAATAATCATAGTATTCAGGAAAATTTTGTAATCAAATTTCTAAAAGCAAAATCAGTTCTTAATAGTTGGTTACAAAGAGATGTCTCAATTTTTGGAAGAATTCTGTTAACCAAAATGGAATTTCTTTCTAGATTTGTTTACCCAGCCTCATCACTAGCTATCCCTCTTCATTTACTTAAAAATTGAACAGCACAATCTTTAATTTCATTTGGAAAAATAGACATCACTATATAAACAAAAATGATTTGGTTCGCAGTTTTGAAGAAGGAGGTCTGAATGTTATTGACTTGGAAATATTGAACAATGTTTTAAAAACTCAATGGCTAAGATCATTTCTTCGCAACACGAACAGTATATGGTTTTCAATATCTTCTTCAGTGTTTGGGAAAGTAGGTGGTCTTGAATTTTTAATCAAATGTGATTTTGAATTGTCTAAGCTACCTCTCAAGTTGTCTCTCTAGCATTTTGCAAACTAGCATTTTCTCACAATTTCAGTCCTCACAAGACTTGTATTTGGAACAATCGTTTTATTTTACACCGCAACAAGTCTTTATTTAATGAAAATTGGTTTAAATATAACATTATTTCTTTATTGGATATGATGGATAACCATGGTGACATTCTCAGCTATAACGATTTCTGTCTGAAACATGGCTTTGTATGTCATCCTAAAGAATTTTGTACAGTTGTAAATGCCATTCCTAAAAGTATGGTATTATTGCTCAAAGGAATTCTTCTCACTATTCTGTGACATTCTCTCTTCCATCTCTGTGTTTGGCTACTTATTCTGTTAGAGATCAAAAATGTACCAATGTATTTATAAGAAGTGTTTTCATTAATAGAATATGTCCAAATCGACTAAGACGTCACCATATTTTTAAAGATTTTGATTCAAAGGAATTGAAAGAGATAAGAATGAGTTATCTATCTTTTCCAATTTTCCCAAAAGTTAAAGAGCCTCAGTTTAAAATAATTAATGATTTATATCCATCGAAAGAATTCCTTAGATCAAAATTTGATATTGAAGAGAACTCTTGTCAATTTTGTGAAAGTGACATTGAATCATATTTTCTTCAGCTGTATCCATTCAAAGCTGTTTTGGTCTCATCTGAATAATAGAATGTCCTGTGTCAATATCCAGATTAACCTTCTCAATTATAAACACATTAAGTTTGGAGTTTTCAAAAAAGATTGTACACAACATTACTTGATTAACAACCTTCTTTGTTGTGGTAAATTTTTTATTCATAAGTGTAGATTTTTGAAGATTTTCCCTTCTTTTCCTCACTTTATAAATTATCTCAGAATTATTGCTTCATCTTTATGCACCCTTTCAAGTAATAAGGCTATTACATTAGCTAACTTTTTCAACAAATGTAGTGACTCAATATTTTATACACCCTTTGCGAAATTATACAAATGTGTTATTTATTTATTTTTTTATATTATTTTATTTCTTATTTATTTTATTGTAAATTTTTGATTGTGTAATTTTAATGAAACTATACCTTATAGTTATGTCTGCCTTATGTGCTTGCAAATGTATATTTTGAAATCTCTGTTTTTGGTTCATTTAAAGCCTGTTTGATTTGTAAATTTTCTGGTTTTTCAATTAAAAAAAAAAAAACAGACTGTGAGTGTGCGCGTGGCTGTGATGTAATTGCCTGCGCCGCTGGCAATTAAAGGATCAGCTTGGAATCGGTAAGACGTGAGACTGACCGGCCGGTCACCGATCCGGGCGATTCTGATCACTAGCCGGTCAATCGGTGCATCTCTAGTCACCAGCTTCTGCTCGTCCCTTCAAACACATCCACAGTCCTGTCGTTTGACGTATTTCTGACCTGCAGAGCTTCTATCGCGTTACGCTTCGGCTCAGGCTGTCAGTATCCAGTCAGGATAATGTTACGGCTCTACACTGCTGCCAGCGCTTCATCACAGCGTCCCAAACCCCATGAAGATCTCCAATCGCTCTGAGAAACTGCCCCTCACACATCACGCATGCAGCTATAAGTGTAACAGATCAATGGAATCATTTATGCCATGTCCAACAGTTGTGCCTTCATGAGTCTTCAGTCTTTCTCTGATTTTAAAGTCTGCAGGGGAATCTGGTTTTTAGATTGACTGTTGGCCAGATCTGCTTTTTTTTCTGCATGTGCACATTGGTTGTCATCTAACAGGACAAACTAGCATAGGTCCACCATTCCTAAGATGTTAGCATTGGGCATTACTGGTGGCAACACACCATCCTCTGGACTGCTGAAGAGGACAGCTGGCTTTGTGGTCTTCAACACCCCAAATTCACCACTGAACATGTTCAACATTAAACAACACATTCAGTCTGAATGATTTGTTAGATTCACTTAGTGCTGGGTGGTATACCGGTTCATACCGAATACCAGTTTTCATAAGAATTTTTAATATACCGCAATACCGGTGTATATCACTTAAACAACGTTCGGAACACGCGCAGCGCGACACTGTTTGAGAGGGGTCGCTTTTAACTGTTGCACTGTTCACAGCTTTAGGGGACATTCACACAAAACCCAAATTTTCCATTCCAATGCGCTACTTTTCCATTGTTTTTCTATGTAAACACGTGCTTGACGGACGTGCATGACCGTTACATTCGCGTCTCATGTCTTTTGTAGCGCCTCGCACATGAGCGCCACATTTTTAAGACGCCGTGTCAACTTTTATGCACAGCGCCGCTCATCAATGTCAGTTCCAAAGCAGTGGACCAATCAGAAGAACTCGGATGCAGGGCAAGCGTTGCAAGCTTTTGACTGCAACATGGCAGAGGTGGCTCTCATAGTGGCTGTGTCCGGATACCCTGAATTATATAACATTTCTTCAAGAGATTATCACAACTTGTTCTTTAAAAAGGAGCTTGGAGAGAAATCCCTCGGTCACTGAATGTATATATACTGAAAACGCCCCTTATTGTCGTTATTGCATCACGTCTCAAAAGCACATCTCGAGACCCTCGCGTTCTATGCTGCACTTTTTTTAAAACCATTCCTGAGCGCTGCTTCTTGCGTTTTTAGAAGCAAAGACGCGTTCAAAGAAAAGTCGATTCAGATGTCACTTGAAGACGCGTTTTCTAGAGGTACTGTCTATGTAGTTTACCTAGGCTTAAACATGAAGGAATAGTACTATACTATTAATGCAAGTTGCACACCTTTTCTATTTATTTGTTTAAATATTATGTGTACAAGTTGCCTTTGCATACTTTACCAGTTGTTAAAGAAGTTTAAAATTTGCAGTTATAGGGGAAGGGGATTGTTTACATTGTGTAGTTGCTAGGTGGTTTACTAATATATATATATATATATATATATATATATATATATATATATATATATATATATATATATATATATATATATATATATATATATATATATATATATATATATATATATATATATATATATATATATTAGTATATATTAGTATATATTAGTATATATTAGTATATATTTTAAGTTTGTGAAATTTGCACAATAAAAATGTTCTGTATTTTGACTGCAACTGTCATGCATTCCGATTCCTTCATGAGTGCCACCTCTTTGTAAATGGCATCATTTTGTGAGGCCTTGCAAACCTGTATTAATACTAGTGTGCATTTTTTCTACAATATTCATTCATCATGGCAGTAAAATAGGGCATTCCAAGTCAATCTACTGCAGTATTTCCTCACTCAATCAGTAGAAAATGTGGTTAACACCTGGTCATGCATGAAAAAAAAAAATAAAAATACCGTCATATACCGTGAAACGGTTATAATTTTGAAAAATACCGTCATATGAATTTTTGGTCATACCGCCCAGTACTAGGTTCACTCATGGACTGAATTGTTTTTTTTTTCTGTTTTTTTTTTTTCACAAAAAGTATGACGTGGATATGTATGCATGTATAATCGATTGAAACCAAGCCTGAAAATGCATTTATCATTTGACAGCAATGAAGACAATTCAACATATTTAACAAGTAAACATACTACTTTTTCTCTTCTGAAAGAAGGCTTTTTAATTTGCTCACAAAAATAAATAAATAAAGTGAAATTTAGCAAGCCATCTCTCACAAATAAAGTAAAATTTTTCATAATACACAAAACCCTTTATTGATTCCACCATCATTATTTCGCTGAAAGCACACACACATACATCTCAGAGATGTCTATTCGATTTGTGTGTTTGTAAGACTTTTTTTTTCTTAGAGTTTGACCCTTGGCAATGCATCTGTATGTTTTTTTTAGTTAGATGTCAAATAAACATTGAGAAAATATCTTTAAGATCTTTATTATTTAGAATGTATGTGAATCTGACATCTTAAAGATATTTGTCAGATGTTTGTTCACAGCAGATGCTTTCCAGATAAAGTGTTCTTTCAAAGAATGAAAAGTCTTCTTGTTTCGACTTGAGTAATTATTTCTATCAACTGCTTTCAGGATTACTAACCCAGGTTAAAGAATGAGATAACCCAGGTTAACGGACCATGGGTTAATACTGTCAAGTCTATTTGAGTCACAAAGAGAGAGGAAGTTACTACAGTGTTAAAACAGGCAAACACACTCATTCGCTCTCAAATAAAGCACATATAAAGATTTAAAGACACACAGCAGCACACACGCGAAGAGAGATGATATTAGCACCGCCAGACATGGCTAATAAGGATATGAGAATATGGGGAGAGTAAACCTGCTGAACCCTTATACAGAGATCCAACAACCCTTCAGTAAATAAACATCTGAGATCAACGTTCACACTGAACACTTCTAATCACAAACACTGAATGTTCATGCTACGTCCCTTCAGATCAGGGTACAAGCATTATATAAGCTATGGTTATAGTTATTATAAACCAAATATAAACAAGCAATTCCGACCCACCCATGAAATGTCACTTTGTCACACAATAATGACATACAAAAACAGCATCTGTGCTTTCAGTTTGTCTGTAAAGAATTACTGAATATTTTCATACATGAAACATTTGCAGGTTTGACATACAAGCCCTACCTCAATGACATGACGTTTACAACTATGGAAAACAAGTATTTAAAAAAAAAAAATAATAATAATAATCAACTTTTCAAACACTGGAAGATCTGGAACACTGAGGCCCAGCAAAGATTATAGATAATCTTATGATTGCTGCTGTTTAAGTTCACTCTGTGCTGTTACAATCAAATTCCTAATCTGTATATCTTTCAAAGTATCACAAAGTGACTCAAGTTTCACAATTTAATAATATAACTGTCAGAGACCTGTGACTTTATTCAACATTATTAACAAACAATAATCTGTATTTGAGGTCGACCAGTATTGGATTTTACCTAAAGCTAGGTTGGACCATACTGGCCAATACCGATTAAAACGGATACAGAATGGAAAATAAATGGTGCTTTACCATTTAAATAAGAAGTAGCTTACTAAACTATATTTCATAAATAAATAAAAATATTAATATTAATTGATCACTACAGTTCATAATTGTTAACAAAAGCAACTTAATTTTTTTAAGAAATTAACACACTTTAACAAGGAACAATACTTCTATTCTACAGCTTTTATCAATCTTAATGTTACAAATGGACTCTAAACATTTGTAAAGCGTTACCATTACGTCAACAGTCAAGCTAACGATGGCCATCTTTAAATATCTACACAAAGGCCACAGTATTGAAATTACATACATATAAATATTGTGTACTTTAACAATTTAACTGCTTCAGTTCTAGAGCACTTGTGATTATCTAATCAAACTGTGTTAGTCACACACCAGGCAAAAGCGCAGCGCCGCATTCAGTTTGAGCGGCAGTCTACGAGAGTTTATTTGATCACCAAATGGGCAAAACTATACTGCTGTCCTTTCTTTACTTAATGCAGCATCTCGTCAACAAATTAATCACTTAGTAATGATGATATAACAACAAACACTATATACTGTATACACACCGCTTCGTTGTCAACGTTTTAAATCCGCCTGTAAAGTGTCCCACTCTGTGCAGCGTGCAGTGTCACGTGTCTAAACAAACTGCATGTGCTGTCAGTGATTTCCGCCACTAGAGGCCGCTCTCGTGCTGTATAACAAAGACTATAGGGACTTTGCTGTATAATAAGGACCTTCTCAGCCACTGTAGCAACAGACCCAAACTAAACAGCATGGATTTTTGCCGATAAACAATAGTTCCATCATTCATCCATCAGTGCCAATTAATCAGCAAAACTAATACATCAGTCGACCTCTAATCTGTATGGATATGTAGAGTAGTAGTACCATGGTACTCCAATATACCATGTACACAGCAAGGTATGCATGGTACATTTACACAGCATCACTAGTCAATCAGCAGTTAAACAAGCTAAACCTTCTGAAGACCACCTTGCTCAGGCTGCGAGACCAGCTAGAAACCACCTTCAGTCTTTTCAGCAAAGATAGTGGCATGGTATCACCACCAGTCTTTATGTACAAACTGAACCATGAGAACATGTGGAAACGCACCTGAAGTTCACACCAGGCCACCTCCACCCAGGTGTCCGTGTCCAGGCCCTTGTAGACTGTCTTGAAGGAGCCGCGTCCGATCTCGATGTCAAACTTAAGAAAGCGTCCACCAGGAGAGGTGGCAACAGCCTTCATCTCAGCCTCCTCCTCATTCTCCTCACTGGCCGCCTTTATGTTAGTCTTAACGCCGTCCGTCACATCTGTTTTGAGGTCCGTTCTCTCCTTCTCCTCATCTGCACTGGTGCTGTCCACTTCTTTCTGAGCCTTCTGGCTCTCCGTGCTCGATCCTTCTTGTAAAGCGGATCGCACGGCCAGGGTTCGGTCCACAATGGTCCGCAGGTTGATGCTGAGCATCTTATTCTGCTCCTCGCACTCCGGGGCCACATCGTCCGCCTGGTGTTCATCGTTATCTGTGAACCACAGGCTCCTGCGAATGAACCTCTGGCGGGTACCGGGCGGGCGTTTGGACGACAGGTAGGAGCTCGGGTCGCTGCCTGCACGCACAAGCGCTGAGTTCTCCAGTTTATTCACATTCCCCTCACTGATCGTCTCATAGATGTTGAGCTGGAGCTCACACTGAGAGTTGGGCACAGAGGAAGGGCAGCAGTCAGGTTTGGGCTCCATGGTTTAAAATCAGTCACACGTTTAGTATATGCTGGCGCCGCTCAGGATCGAACCGCAGGGGAGCGGCAGCACTGACGCATTTTCCCAAACATCAGCGATAACACATCCACGCTCATCTGTGGGAACACAACATATTCATCACTATGCCATTCAAGAATCATATTCAGTTTCAGGTTACACCACAGCTACTAATAAATCTTAGTATTTCTGTACCATTTCATTTTTGACACTAGTGCAGCTGTAATTTTGTTTCATTGAAGAAATTAATTAGACTGGTTTTGAGTGAGCTGTTCTTTGGTAAAGTGTATGTAAATGAACATGCTTTCTGTACTTTTCCCAAGTAAAACAAACCATAACATTTCAGGGAAAACAAGACTGTTAAAACTACTAATGGTAAATGAGCTATGATAATCTATTTAATATAAACAAAAAGTTTCCACATTTTTAACTGGTGAGCCATTTAAAGAGTAAACATGTATGCAAATTAGGTGTCATCATAAAATATATTATATTGGATGTGGTAAACAGACAGCATATTAACTTTTTTTTTGGTCATTATTTTTATTACATTTTCTCAAAACACTTACAAGACTGACATGTACATATTGTGTCTGTAACAACACTTACAACAAAACAAACACTAGGGATTCATATCACATGAAAATTATGATAGAATAGAACAAACCAACATTAGGTTAATACAGTATGTACTTTGGAAGTTAGATTTAGTAAACTATTGCAAACAATAACAGCAACACAGCTGCAAGGGGTTAATATAATGCACATTAAAATATATTTTAATACCTACTCAAGAATCCTCTATTATATTATTAATATCCCTACATTCAATAAATAATAAAATGGGACTCCAGATTTTCTTAAATGTAGCTTCTTTATCCTTAAGAATATAAGTTATCTTTTCCATTGCAATGCATGAAGATATTTCTCTTAACCAACGAGTTATGGTAAGCCTTTCTGTCTTTCCAATAAATGGCAATAAGCCTTTTAGCATGTAAAATGCACGTCTATCAATACTTGATTATCCTTTTTAATGTTCTATATATCTGCATGAATGCCAAGAATGAAAAACCTTGGATCTAATGGTAACCTTATCGAAACCATATGCCCTATCATATAACTATTTTTTTTCCAAAACTCTTTTATTTGAACACATTCCCACATACAACGAATTAATGTACCTTTTGCACTGTTACATTTAAAACAAGTATCTGGAATGTTGCTATAAATTGTATTACATTTTACTGGAGTAAAATAAGTATGCATAAGTAAATTATACTGTAAGAGTTTTAGTCTACTGTTTACCATCTGTGTTTGGGCCGCACATTATCTTTTACAGTTTTCTGAATTTAATGCACATTTAGGCCCGGTTTCACAGACAGGGCTTAGACTGAACCAGGATTAGGCCATAGTTCAGTTAGGACATTAAAGTAAAGTAATTTTTATAAACGCGAAAAAAAAAATAATAATAATAATTGTGTGCATCTTGAGAAAATACATAGACACTGATATATTTTAAGATCAGTTAGTGCAAGTTTCTTTTAATTAAACTTACATTACCTCAGACTTACATTTTAGTCTGGGACTAGGCTTAATCCCTGTCTGTGAAATGGGTGGATAATGTATGTCGTTGTCAAAATGCTCCAAAGCAATAAAATAAAACTTGTAACACTTTCATAAATACACAATTTACGTATATTTTACCTCTTTTTTTTTTTTTGTTTTTTGTTTTTTACAAAAAGAGCAATATAACAATATTTTTAAAAAGCCAAAAATTACCAGAAAATGATTCAATATCATTTTTTAAACGAGGTGCTGTGAAACATGATACATATTTACAGCACGGGCAAATGTCACTTTAAGAGATTGGCCTCTAAATGCTAACCAATGCTAATCTAATCGACGAAGGCTTAAATCATAACAATTAAATGTTTATAAAGACGCTTGTTCTATTTTGAATATTTCTGAAAGTTGCAAAATATTGCGGCAAAATCCGAATTGCTAAATGTTTCACAATCCCTCAATTAAGCCTGCAATATCTCCCTTATAAGACGCTATAAGCGAGCGGCTTGCAAACGAATGAACGCTTGAAATGATGATGATGATGAGGAACTACTGCAGGTGCGACACATAATATTCAGCTTTATATCCTCCATCAGATGCAACCAACATAAAGCAGTGATGAGAAGCAACTCACATGTACTGCTGCCGCGTGTCTGATGCAGCTGAAAGCTCAAGTGTCGCACTCGGTTCGATGGTGGAAGATCATCAGAGAGCAGCGGCGGTATTTAACGCGACAGCGAGCGGAAGAGATGACGAGCTGACCACCCGCAACACTCAATAAATCACGCGCAGCACGGCGCTCGCGGTAAAACGCATATTCTCAGAAGTATATTGTCTGGAAGCTCAGCAGTCTGGCTTTAAACACATGCTATCCTCGCGCTCGTATCTTCCCTCGGCATCCCTGGAAATTTCTGCGTTTGAAAAGGACTGCTGAATGCTGCTTTAGTGGCGCTGCTCCTCCACGCCCATTGCGCGCACAGGAGCGGCTGCGCGACCTGCGCCTGCCCGAGATCGCGCTGCTCCAATCAAATGGGACATTCCAAACATTCCTCTGCCTCCTCATTACAGCGGCCATCAGCCACGGGCTCCTTACCTTTCACTGTGCATGACATCCTGAGCAGGTCAAACGAACTGGCACATTTCTGCAAAGTTACGTATTTTGCAGGATTTCCATGCAGCAGCACAACAGTATACGGTAGTCCAAATGCGTTCAACTCATGCACATTAGTTCAAGTTTGTTACACATTGTCTACTTGTTGAGTTTTGACATAAAGAATTAATTTTTGGTCCAGACACCAACTCCAATTGAGAATACTATCTCAGCAGGGTTCCCTGTGTCCTTGACAATAAATTCATAAAAGATAAATCACAATCTGACTATGGAAAAAAAGCACAAGATCATGATTTTTTCAGTGGTATCAGCACACCAAGTATATAAACCTGTTTCTGCCACAAAATTTAAAAAAATAATTTAAATTAAAAATTAAAAAGAATATATAGTTGCTTGCAACTACACTTTTTTCTGAATTTTTTGTTCATCACAGAATGTCTCAATTCAGAGTTTACGTCTCACAATGCAGTTTTTTTCCTGCCAGCTTTTTATCTCAGATCAGATCTCTGTGTGGAGCACTGGCTGTTGTCATATGCAAACAAAAATCACTGAATTATTACAATTATTGGCAAAATGAATGTTTGGAAATGTAAACTGATATTTCCTACTGACACACTACAGCTGGTGAAAATACTACTGTTCTAATCATTTTGGCCACCAATGTTTATTAAAGTCTGAATTGTGAGAAATAAAGTTGCAATTATTTTTTTTTTTTAACCTGTGGGAAACAAGTTTCCATACACCATGAGTGTATATTAGCAGCATTTGTTGTTTTGCTTTTGCCATCTGATTTTGGTTTGGAGCCAGAATATACTGTATATTCGTATACTGTAAAGATACTATAGAGTGTTTTGTACTTTTTAGAGCTTGGCAGCTCCTGGTCATGGTGTGCTTTCCCTGTGTGTGAACATCAATATGTGTTTGGAATGTAATGAGAGTAAATGGTGACACTGTTCTTTTTTCATTGAAGCTTATCATGACAGAAGGAAGAGGAATCATCAGAATGTTCAAAACAACATTTCAGTGTCTCAAAGAGCATTCCAAGAGTTCTTTCATTCAAGATAAGACAAAAAAGGAAAAAATAGCTGATTCAAGTTTTAAACCAGATTCAACTATATTTATAACCAAATGCATCATGTTTTACCAAAAGCCTGTCATGAAGGTGCGTGTTATTGAATTTCCTTCACGTGTAACTCAATCCTCAGCTGGACAATAAAAGCTTTGGCTCGGATATTCACAGTGAAATTTGAGTCGTGGCACTTTCTATTTCTCTGCATCTACAGACAAGACCTCAAGACCCGTTCCCTTAAAAAATGAACAAGACATATACCGTATAAATAGAATATTTTTGTAGCCATCCCTTATTGTAATTTGCATATGCATTGTTATGAATATAAGTTCAATGTTCAAAGTAATTATTCTCTTTACAGGACAAAAGTAATACAAAAAGTATGAATTATCACAAAGACTAGTATGCAAGTGAAAAGAAGTAATAAATGCAATGTAGAATTCAAATAGCTGAGGTAGTGAATACCTGAGTGAGTAATGACGTAAATACTGGATGAGTGTAAAGAAGACATCGCCACTTCACAGCTGATCATATACCAAGCCAAATAACAGGAACTCTTCCTACCCTGCATCTGGTCAGAAATACTGCTGTTGTCTGAGGTCTAGAAAATCCAGTGTAAGCACAGGAGAACAGCACAGTCTCACCGATGGCAGCGGACACTATTGAATTAAACACGGGCACCGGACTGCAGGTAGGTCACCTGCTAGTGTCAAAATGACAGCAGGATCTAAGTCTTTCATGGTTTATAGAGTATTTCTAGCTGCACATGACTGTATGCCACTGACTGCTTAATCAGACTAAAAACTGCTGTTTTATAGGCTGTTCATTTTTGTTTCCCGTGTTATTGCTCTCCTTGTTGATAAAAAGGGTAAAAAAAAGTCCCATAGACTGGCAGAGAAACTGAGACCAGAAATAGACAGGCCAACAAATGACAGAAACAAATATTAATTTAAGAAAACTGTGAGCCAGTTCCCAAAGAATTTCTCTCATTCCAGTATGACAATGCTCCCATATACAAATAATGAAGACCAGGATACAAACTTCAGAAGAGCACAGAGCTGATTTCCATCTCAGCCCTCACAGAGCAGGAATACAGGAATATCTTAAAGTACGCAACTGCAACTGCAACTGCGATTGAATGTGCTTGTGTTCCTATAGCTTTACTGAATAAACACAAGGAGGAAGTGAGGTGCATTTATGAGATGGTATTTCATGTGAAATGAGTTGGAGCGTGTCATCTGTGCTGTCACTGTCTCTTATGTAATGTGTGTATTTGTGAGTGTAGCTGTACTGGATCGAACTGAATCTTTCCAGTTGTTATGATGAGCGATTGGTGTGGTTAACTGCTGTGGGCAGAGTCAATACAACACCGGTGTGATCTGTGTGTGTGCTTCATGTTGACTTGAGTGTACTGGAGTTGAGTTGGGCTACAGATTGTGCTGTTGGGAGCTTTAAGACTTGTACAACCTTTAGAGATCTGTGTGTGTGTGTGTGTGTGTGTGTGTGTGTGTGTGTGTGTGTAAGCAGTGTAACTAAAAGCTCTGTAGAGAATCAGGGAAATGTAATTTCCCTATGGTGGATCGATGAGCCGCTGGAGCGCAGCCATCCTGAGATCAACATGAGAGAGAGTGAAGAGTGGTGTCTTCTCATTACGATTGCAGAGTCAGCAGAGGAATAATGATAGGAAGGATGGATGGTAGAAAGACAGAACGAATTAAGAGCACTATTTAAAGGAATCGTTCACCCAAAAATGAAAATTTGCTGAAAATGTGCTCACTCTCAGGCCTTTCAGTGTTATGATGAGTTTGTTTGATCATCAGATTTGTATAAATGTGTCATTCCATCACTTGCTCCTCACAATGGATCGCCTGCAGCAAATGGGTGCCATCAGAATAAGAGTCCAAACATCTGATAAAAACATCACAGTAATCCACAAGTAATCCACACCACTCCAGTGTTTGTGCTACCTTAAAATTTTAAGTTTACTCAACATGAAATGTTAAGTACTACATGAAAACGTAGATATTTGAATTAAGTAAACTTAATATTTTAAGGCAGCACACTTACTTTTTTAAGTTGAAACAACTTTTTTTTATTTGTTTCTTTTTTTACAGTGCACTCTTTCGCTCGTATTTTAGTTTAAAATGTGTTAATAATGGATTTGTTTCAGCTTTTGTCTTCTCAAGATGTTAACTGATGGACTGGAGTGGTGTGGATTATTGTGATGTTTTAGCAGCTGTTTGGACTCTCATTCTGAAGGCACTCATTCATTTTACCTTACATAATACAGTATAATAGAGTTTGACTGCTATTTAATAAAATCAAAATCATTCAAATGCATATTCAGTTATCCGTTAATTTACTGCTCTGTTGTGATGAATAGTGATGCTTTCTCAAGGAAAGTACAGGCAAACAGAGTACCACAATATAACAGCATATGCAGTCAATCTTTCCTGTGTGTACACACACACACACACACACACACACACACACACACACACACACACACACACACTCATTTAGATTTTACAGAACTACATTGTGGTTTTACAGTGCACTGGTGTTATGATATTAACTGTGAGATATGCTATTACTTTAGATGAGGGAGAATCCTTCAGTGGAGCTCAGTGCTCTAAGTGTACTAAGAAAGAGCAGTAATGCTAAGTCCTCAGTCACTAAGACCAGAAGAAGTGCCACAGTCAGCACTCTCTCTCTTTCTTCATTTTTCTTTACGCTACTCGACAGCAGAAATTCTTCTGTCACATTATGACACCCAGTACAGTTCTAGATAAATCATGCATTCGTGCCAAGAATCCTATACCATTCATTCTGTAAGTTCAGTGTGCTCAATAAGTTACAGTTGATTATAAATCAAGGTCATCCTCATCCTCTACTGCCCATAAACATGTGCACTGTTAGTTGGGCTTATATTCAAACTCTATTTACAGTGCACAGCTTAAATGAGTACACCCCCTCTGAATAAATATAAAATATGTATTTTCTTAATGATCACTAATATAATTCATATACATATACATAAACATATACTTAATAAAAACAAAACATATATGCCATTATTAATTAAAATAAGTAAATTAGCCAGTTTTGTTTAAATGAAGGATTGCAGAAATGAGTACACCCTAGATTTAATTTAGCAAATGTATAATATTCTAGTATTTAGTAAGTCCTAGAACTTTAAGTTTACTGCTCTGACCCTTCCTGGCAGTGAGTGTACAAGACAAAATGCCATCTGTCCTGTTAAACTCCTGGAGGACGACCTCTTTAAATGCACTCCCTTTAATGGGGAGTGTTGCTCAGATCATCGCAGAATCACCCACAGCTGCTCAAGAGTGTAAGGATTGGGTGAAATACATTTCTGTTGAGACTACAGTATATATTTTGTGAATATGGGTCTTGGAAGAGGTTAAATGAGTTTATTGTGCTTTGATTACAGTAGGTAATTTTAGAGGTGACAACAACCATGCATGTCACTTCTGCAGGCTGTGTCATACTTTGTGAGGTAAACTGTCACTCTTTTCATAGCTTTTGCTGGCTCTAAGACACTTGCATGGTATTTATCCTGCTCTTTTTTCAGCAAAAACTCACTAATCACTAAATTAAACCTTTAAGTGAAGACCCGACACTGCCAGGATCCTTGTCAGCACTCCATTGTTTTTGAATGTCTGTGGTACTTCTGCTATATTTTCATACTTAAAACAACGATTTGGCATTCCTCTTGCACCATTGTCCTCTTTTATGCTAAGAAATAAATCTCCTGGCAGTTCTCTCCCAAGTGGTTTCATTGTTGCCAGCATTCTGAATGTCTGAGAATGATTCAGTGGGCTATACAACACTTTTAATTGTCAGGAAATTACTTGTCTTTAAACGTTTTGGTTCAATATACTTAACCGTTGATCAAAAATTGCCTTAAACCTACACTATTATTTTTTTTAGTAACTTTTAGGAGGGTGTACTCATTTTTGCATCACAACATTTTATTGCTTTGATAAGAAAATCTTGTTTTCCTGAATAATTTTGACATTCTTCTTTGGTACTTGGTCAAGCAGGCTTGTTGGAACATTATATCTCCAAAGAACCCTAACATGTCTTCTAAGTAAAGAGTAATTGCTGAATTTGTTAAGCTTTAGAGGGGGTGTGCTCATTTATGCTGTGCACATGATAAACAACAGTTCTTGAGGTGAGAATTTGATTCATCCCAAAACTCAAATGACTCTTTTGAAACCTTTTACCAAAACAATCTATTCAGATATGACAGATTTCCAACCACTTTTGTGGCAGCCAGACAACTGCCTTTGAGACACATGAGAATTACAGAGCTTCTTGGTTTTAAGTCTTCGCATCATTGAAATCATTAAACAAATGAATTCATAAAAGTTATTCACCAAAACAAGCATGACTATCCACTCATTCCATTCACTCACACTCAGTTTAAGCAGGGAAAACCAGCTTTTGTTTTGTCATTCAGTATTTGGAATAGGATTAGTATATCCTATTACTACTAATGAAGCTTTAGCATGTTAACAGTCCTCTCTCTCCATGTATTTCTGGTCAGGTTTCTCACGGTCTTGGCCTGCCGCGCGCTCCTCTAAACATGAACCACTACGCCAATAAGAAGAGTGCGGCGGAGAGCATGCTGGACGTGGCTCTGCTGATGGCTAACGCGTCACAGCTAAAGGCTGTGCTGGAGCAGGGGCCCCAGTTCACCCTGTACACGTCCCTGATCACACTCATCAGTCTGTCACTCTGTCTGCAAGTGTTAGTGGGGATTTTGCTCATCTTCATAGGTGAGTGAGAGCATAGACACACACACACACCTGCCTTACTAGGGTACAATAGAGCTAAAGATGCATTTGTTTTATTAAACCACTGGATCGGTGGTTTTTATAAACCTTTTATCCCAAGTACCACCTGAGAAAATATTTGGCTCTCCAAGTACCACCATAATGACCAGCATTAAAATACAGCAAGCCTAACTATTCCGCTACAGCTCTGCACAGTTCAAAAACAAGGCAGTTTTATTCCTATTAAGAATATTTATTGTTGTCAGCCTCTTTAACATTGTAAATACACAGTTTGAACATTAACACTGCACTGTGCTTACATACAGGTAAATAAAAAACCTAAATAATGATTCAATTAAAATGACTGTACTGTAGTTAAATGTAAAACAACAACAACAACAAACTAATTGAGTAAAGATTACATTCAAATGTATGGTGTTTTAACATTAATTTATATTTTAGTGATTCCTCTGCGTACCACACTTTGAGAACCACAGCACTTGATGACAGAAAACTGATGTAGCACTCAAATCAAAGTATTTTAATCTCTACTAAAGGCTTTTTACTGCCCACTTGCTAAAGTCTGGCTGAAAGCCCTGTTGTACCCTACTCATATTTTCTGAAATGTACTCATTAAATACTCAGGAGAGGTGACATACGTAGGTGTAACATCTAATCCAGAACTGACAATAATTTACTCATGACACTTTTTAGATATGAGAGTGTTATGTGTTACGCACGATGTTGCTGTTATTAATGCAGCTGCACAATTACTGTGGCAGATGTAGACAGGTGGTGCTGGGGAGGAGGAGGCTGTCAGAGGAGCTGTGATAACCTGCTGCTTACAGCCAACACTGAAGAACACTGTTATGTTGAGTTTGCAAGCTCACTGGCTGTAGGTTTATGAGTGTGCTTGCAGCATGTAGAATACAATGCAATTACTAGCAAGATTAGATGTCAGGAATTTCTATTGTCATATTTTTCTTTCACTTGTTTATTCATTTCTATCAGCCACTGCTCAGTGGAAATATTGGCATCAAGACAATAGGCTATCATTAGTGTGGTTTGAAATCTGCTGAAAAAAGTCCAAAACTATCATAACACTACTTACCAAACACCTGTCACACATTGGTGTGTTGAGGAACACGCAGGCTCACAAAGATGACGATAATTAAGTCCTTTAATAATCCACAATGATAGAGTTCCAACACAGGAGGAGAGTACACACACACACGTACACATTGACGACGTCGTAGTGAGGTTTCATAGACGAAGACCGGACAAAAACCATAGGACAGGGAGGAACTTATAAAGGGAAGATAATGACACACACCTGAACTAAATGACAATCAATTAACAGAAACTAGGTCACACTGAGCACATGGGAAGAAAACACAACAAAAACAGTCCAGGGGCGTGACAGTACTCCCCCCCTCCCGGATGGCACGTCCTCGCGCCACAAACAGAAACAGATGGAAACTTGGGAGGAGGCTCAGGAGGAGGACGGACAACCGGGAGGAGGAGAACCAAGAGAGTCCAGGGAGGAGATGATGGAGGGAGGAGCCAGGGAGAAGACAGGAGGGATCTGAAGCAGGAGGAGCCAGGAGAGACCCAGGCCACAGCCAAGATGGCGGCCCACGGTGGAGCCGACGGAGGGAGGAGCCATGGTGGAGGAATGGCCACCGACTCCAGGGGGCTGACCAACGGCGGCGGAGCAGGCGGAGGAGGAGCCCGAGGCGGAGACGGAGAGCCGATGGGCCAGGGTGACGGGGAGAATCCGGAGGGCCAAGGCGGAACAGGTGGCACCGGTGACCGATGCGGAGACGGGGATCCAGAAGGCCGCGGTGGAGCCGGAGCGACCGAGGACTGAGGAGGAGCCGGAGGGAAGGAGGAGCCTGACAGAGCTGGAGGGATGGAGGGACGAGGCGTAGCCGGAGGAGTGGAATCCCGAGGCGGCGGATGGTCGACGACAGACCAAGGCGGAGCCGAAGGGACGAGGGAGCCCGGCGGAGCTGGTGGACTGATGGGCCACGGTGGAGAGGAGGGAGCTAGGAGCCATGGTGGAGCCGACAGGTCGAAGGGCCGAGGCGGAGCCCGGGACTCAGAGGCTGGAGGCAGAGATGAGGGATCCTCCAGCCATGACGCCGATGGAGACTGGCAGACCCGTGGCGAATCCAGCACACTGATGTTGGGCTGAGGGTGAGCCGTAGGGCTGACAGGAACCAGCAGCGGAGTAGACAGGAAAGGGTGGGTGGGCGGGACCTTGTGAATGTCCTCAGGGCTGCATTCAGGAGGGCGCTCTTGAGGAGCGGGCACTGGAGGGCGCTCTTGAGGAGCGGGCACTGGAGGGCGCCGACGAGGTGCTGGCATTGGAGGGTGCTCTTGAAGAGCAGGCACTGGAGGGCGCCGATGAGGCGCTGGCACCGGCGGGTGCTCTTGTGAAGCGTGCACTGGAGTTTCGGGAGCCCCTTCTGGGCTGGATGGGACCAGCGGAGACGAAGGAGGGCTGGACGGGAACAGCGGAGACGAAGGAGGGCTGGACGGGACCAGCGGAGATGAAGGAGGGCTGGACGGGACCAGCGGAGACGAAGGAGGGAGGAGAGGGGCAGGATCTAACTCCAGTTCTGTTTCCCAGTCAATGAAGTCTTCTTTTTCCATTTCAAGCAGCCCCAGATGTATAATCAGCTCACCCTCAGCCATGGTGCAGTGGGCAGAGCTCCACTCCGCGCTCTCGCTGTCACTGGCGTTCTCCACCGTGGCGTGCTCTGTAGCCGGCTCACGCACCTGGTCTGACTCTCTGGGCTTGGGCTCCGAGGCGATCCTCAGCTCTGTCGCGCTCCTTGGCGATGGCTCGTCGGTCGCGTTGGGCTCTGGCTCTCCGTCAGCGGTGGGCTCGGCTCTGGGTCCGGAGTGGCACTGACGAGATTTTCCTCAGGGCGGATGGTGAGGGAGGACCCGTTTCTCGCCAGTGTCCACTCCACATAGGCGGCGAAGTCCACTCGAGGACCATCTTCGGACGACAGCGCTCTGCACGCGGGGTTCAGGCCAGCGTTGTAGAATGTGCAGAGCGCGCCGTCCGGATAGCTGGAATAGTTCGCGATGGTCATGAACTGTCGTGTATGGTCCTCGAGCGTTTTCTCCCCCTGCTCCAGCATTATGAGGAGAAACTCGGGGCTGTACACGGGGTCCATCACACGACAAAAACAGAAAATAAAAACTGCTCAAAAACGGAAAAGAAAAGACTGGGGAACACGACGCTTACTGTTTTGAGAGGTCCGGTCTTCTGTCACACATCGTGTGTTTAGGAACACGCAGGCTCACAAAGATGACGATAATTAAGTCCTTTAATAATCCACAATGATAGAGTTCCAACACAGGAGGAGATTACACACACACACACACACACACACACACACACACACACGTACACATTGACGACGTCGTAGTGAGGTTGCATAGACGAAGACCGGACAAAAACCATAGGACAGGGAGGAACTTATAAAGGGAAGATAATGACACACCTGAACTAAATGACAATCAATTAACAGAAACTAGGTCACACTGAGCACATGGGAAGAAAACACAACAAAAACAGTCCAGGGGCGTGACAACACCCTGAGGGCTCTTTATTTGTTATGGAAGATTTAACCACATCAACCTCAAGAAAACATTATGTCAATTCTATAAAATGTATCAACTTCAGTCTCAGTGGAGATTTTCTGCAGGTCATGGTGTAGCCTTCAGATTTGCTGATAAAGTGGATCAAGCTATAGCCAGGACCAGCTAGTCTTTGGCATAAACAGAGGCTTGTGTACCCAGAGGATCTGTAAGAGTACATGGAAAGCAATGAGCTTAAGGACCTGACAGAACACAGGGGCAACAGCATTATACCCAGCCATTTAAAGTGACAGCCACCAAAGTACTCCTGCTGATATCACACCACAGACACGATCTCTGGTTTCATACAAACACAACTGTTACCATCTTGCGCCTCAGTTACTGTAAAACAAACGTGCAGGATGGCAGCATTAACAGTACTGTAATATTGTTGCAATGTTGATTTAGTCACAGGATGATTGTTTTGTACACTGTAATGGATTATAACAATAAATAGGTACATTTTTAAAACAGTTTCAACTCAAATAAACATGTCCACATTATTTATTTGTAATAAGTGGTACCTTTATACATTTCAGGGTGATACAAGAGCCATCTGTTTTGCGTTTTGGTCCTGATCACCCTGTCAGGGTTTATTCTGCTATTTCATCCAGCTGGATGTACATGATTATTTAGTTTATGGACTAACACCCCTTTGCACTTCCATCATCATGAAGTGATTAAGTGGCGTGTTGTGACTTACACTGATGCTGTCATCTGACAGAGACTGAGCACTGAAAAACACAATAGCTCTGAAGTCTGACACATCTATTCTGATATCTTTGTCAGTCATAGAAGTTAAAAAATCAATTTCAGTTCAATAAAATGCATATTACCAACTCAAGTCTCTCTGCTGTCACTGATCCGAGATCAACAGTCAAGTCACGTTTATTTATAATGTGCTTTATACAATACAGGTTGTTTCAAAGCAGTGTCACATTAAGTCATGGATTCTAATCATCTCTATGGTTCTACCAGTAAGACTCGGAAGATGAAATTAAGGCTCAAAAGAATTTATTTAACAATGGCGATATAAAATTATAAAGTTTGGCGTAGGCCCCGTCTGAAGCTTGAATCCGACGTAGTGGATTCTGGCTAGCACTGCCGAGACGAAGGCAGGAGAGGAGCCTACCCCCCGTAGACAGGGCCAACCTGGTAGTGGTGGGGAGGATGGAGGGGAATGTCAGAGTCGGTTTCTGCAAACGCAAAGAAGGGTGAGTAGAGAGCTTATATATACACAAGTGTAGGATAGTGATTGGCTGGATCTGAAACAGTCTGTGGAGAACAAACCTCATTATCTGAGAAGACTCTGAATGGAATATAAAATGATGTTGTTGTGTATCTCAGGGTGTTTTCACATATAGTTTTTTTTAAGGGAACCAGCCAAAAGTGACCTCAGTCCTTTTGGTGTTCACAATCTAGGGGACTCAAGAGAGAACCCAGTTCTTTTTTTGGTCCTCTTCAGCAACAAAGAGATCTCAGACCCTTTCTTGTTCACACCACGACTTTATAAGAACTCAGACCCCAGCTTTCTTTGCAGCTGTGCAAAGAAATATTAAGAATATTTATTGTTGTCAGCCTCTTTAACATTTCAAACGTTATTTTGGGTATTCAAGATGGCGTCTTCACATGTTGTCATCACATGGATGTGACACATTTTGAAGCAAATGACAAACAGAGAAAGAGTCAGACAAAGCAGAACTAAAGGAAAACATCTGAAAAACTGCAAAAGGAAAAGGATAGCAACTAAAACAGAATTTTCGACCAATACTTTAAACAACTGCTGCTGCTTGCCACAGGACTGCTTGTGATGTTTCAGCTTTCATTTGAACGGTTAGTATAGAAAAGTTTCATAAACAGAAAACTACATAGTTATTGTCATTTGAACTGTAATAATTTTATTCTTTTAGTAATATATAGTTTTGTTGTTATTATAAGTGCAAAGTAGGGCAATTATTAGGTACACATGTCGAAACGAAATGCAAAGCGGACCGGGATCTCATTGCTTTCGCATATCATGAAGATATCGAACCACAAACGGACCCACAAACAGACCGTACTCAGACCACCTCCGCTTTTGGGTCCTTTTAGGGGGGTCTGAGATCACATGGTTTGTTCACATATACACGCTGAACCGCTCTGAGAGCATTTGAAAGGGTTAAACGAACTAGCTGTAAAAACATCCTGTCTTAAATTGTTCTTACACAGAGCAGGAAGGGTTCATCTGAATGAGTTTTTATAATTAATTTATAATTAGCTTAAGGCGTCATCAGAGCAGCATCGTGTAGTGTATCTGCCGATGAAAGACAACCAAACCATTTTAATTTTATATTCAAATGACGTCCTCTCAATCTCTGCTCAAAGATTCCTACGAGGCATTACTTATTTGAATTGTTAGTGAATTCACAGAATCCCAGCAGGCACTGGTTCATTCAGTATATCTATAAACACACGTCTGTTTCAGGAACACTCTGTAAACTCAATTTGAATTTGGGATTAGAGGAGCACCACATGACAATGGCATCACAATACGCTCACTCTCTTTCTCTTTGACCTACATATCAGCAGAACCTTTCTCTGTGTCTGTCTTTCCCTTTCTGTCCCTTTTTTTTCTCATTCACACTGACCCTCCAGAGCCATTCTCCATTCTGCACCCGCTGACCCCACCGTCTCTCTCTCTCTGAACCAGCCGAGCGTGATGTGAGCGCCTTTCACTTCCCTTTCAGCAGAAAGACATAGTCTTTCCATCACACACACACTGTGCTTTTTGCCCTACAGCATTCCCATACATGTCATGACTAACACTGTGTATGAGCAAACTGGAGTTTGTTTATATGCCATTGTTTAAGTGTGCCTATCATAAGCTTAAACGAAAGGATCCAAAATTCAGCATTTAATTGACTGTCACTTATGAGTGTGATTTTTTTCCATTAATTTTATTGACATTTTACTCAAAACCTCACAAGTAATGTGTCATTTAAAAGACAGATTTAAAAAAAGTTACAAATGAGTACATTAGGAATTCTCTACTCTCTACATAAATTTGTGTAGATAAAAATACTCATACTGTACCTTTACCTCGGTTGACGACTCACCCGTGAATCAAACAGAGTTGTGTATGTTTTCCTGATCTCATGGATCCTGATTAAAAGGCTATTTGCTGCAGTCAATGCTCTGGTGGATAATGCATCTTTCATCAGCAGAGAGCACTTTCATTTTGTCAGACCGCAACTAATCTATGAAGAGCGGACGGCTCTGAATGAGCTGGAGAGGTAGTCTGGGTCATCCCAGGATGTAGCCTCAAAAATACATTACCTTTACCTCCGAGCTCAACCTGTGGTGTGTGAGTAACTGTGAGTCTGGTCCTCACGAGAGACACGGAGCTCAACAAAACAGTGTCAGCAATGCTTTAATATCTACTGTGAGGAAAACTGTCAGCTCACAGTGAACTAGTATGTCATATCTAATATTCATTTTGACATTCGTTATTTTGTTTGTAGAACTAGCAGTAGAAAAACTAAAAGAATAATGTTTTGAAGCTCTGCTTCTATAGCTTGAACCCAGAGTAGGTCATTCATTCAAATGTTTTTACAAGTTTGATTGAAACAAGGCTGTTTGATCTGTATATAAAATAACAAACAACCAAATATTAAAAGTATTTATATTTTGTGTCAGGCCATGGACAGTGACATTACACTGGGTTATTAGTCTGACCATGTCTGTGTTTGCTGTTGCTGATTGCAGTGAAGTGGAACCTGAATGACGAGCAAACGCATCTCAGAGTTAATGTCTTAGAGAACATCACCACAGCATGTATCTTCATCATAGTCGTCGTTAATGTCTTCATCACTGCGTTTGGAGTTCAGCGTCCCAATGCAGGCGTGTGACCAGCTCACACTCACAGGTAGGCTATATTACAGAAAACACACACATGGTTTTAGAATACTTTAAAGTTTAACCAGCTGTGTGAGCTTGTAGCAGCCCTTACCAAAAAAAAACCCCAAAAAAGTTTATTTTATTTTATTAGTAGTAAGTACACAAATATTAGTGTACTATTAAGTGTATTACTATTAAGTGTACTATTTAAATCATCTTGGAACTAAATTGGCCCACTTTCTAGTATATAAAGGTATGTTTTTAAGCATACTTTAAGTATAACAGTAGTAAACTTTGAGTACACAACTAGTTTATATCTGTTTTCAGTTTGTTCTGCAAGTATACTAAAAGTGAAATTATACAGGTGCATCTCAATAAATTAGAATGTCGGTGCAGTGACTTTGGTTTTCAAAAAACACAGTGGACCAACACCAGCAGATGACATTGCACCCCAAATCATCACAGACTGTGGAAACTTAACACTGGACTTTAGGCAACTTGGTGCTATGAGTCTCTCCACCCTTCCTCTAGACTCTAGGACCTTGGTTTCCAAATGAAATACAAAACGTGCTCTCATCTGAAAAGAGGACTTTGGAACACTCGGCAACAGTCCAGTTCTTCTTCTCCTTAGCCCGGCACAGACGCCTCTGACATTGTCTGTGGTTCAGGAATGGCTTAACAAGAGAGAATACGACAACTGTAGCCAAATTCCTCGACACGTCTGTGTGTGGTGGCTCTTGATGCCTTGACCCCAGCCTCAGTCCATTCCTTGTGAAGTTCACTCAAATTCTTAAATCGATTTTGACAAGCCTCTCAAGGCTGCGGTTCTCTTGGTTGGTTGTGCATATTTTTCTTCCACAGTTTTTCTTTCCACTCAACTTTCTGTTAACATGCTTGGATACAGCACTCTGTGAACAGCCAGCTTCTTTGGCAATGAATGTTTGTGGCTCACTCTCCTTGGTGTCAATGATTTTCTTCAGTCTTCCCCATGATTGTGTAACCTAGTGAACACCATCACAATTAAAAGAATCAAATACTTAAACTACGTCCGTCTGTGTGCACTTAATTTATTTAATACACAAGTTTCACAATTTGAGTTGAATTACTGAAATAAATAAACTTTTCCATGACATTCTAATTTACTGAAATGCACCTGTAGGTATACTGATGTCATCATCTGCGTCATCATCCCGTGGCCACACAGAGGCACCGGCATCATGCAAAGAATCTGCACAAAGGATCATGGGGGCCCGAAGCGTCCATCAATTGTACCCTTCGAAATCTTTCATTCCGAAGGGCCCTTTGAAGTGGCTAGTTTTGAGCACTTCGGTTTGGAACAACACTTCAATATGATGGCCATGATTCTTTTCACTCCGAAGTGCCCTTCAGAGGCTAATATTTTTTGAAACGCACTGTAAGGCAGGGCTGCCCAACCCTGTTCCTGGAGATCTACCTTCCTGCAGAGTTCAGCTCCAACCCTGATCAAACACAACTGAACCAACTAATTGACCATATGCACGTACATTAAAATGAAAACTATAACTTGAAAATGAAAAGAAGCAGGTTTGTGCAATCCAAAATTTCTTAAACCGGTGAACCGCTGTAAACTTTTCAGTCTAAGCATCCAGTAAATGAATGCGTTCGAAAAGCTCAAAATGACTCCAATACAGAGAAAACCCAACCGATTTCATCAGAGATTGCTGAAAGTCACATCCAGATGTCAGTAAGTTGTTCTTTTCAGCTTGTATTTGGCTTAAAACCACAAGGATAAATTAATATAAAAAGCATGAGTATAACGTATATATACAGTGGCTACGGAAAGTATTCAGACCCCCTTAAATTTTTCACTCTTTGTTATATTGCAGCCATTTGCTAAAATCATTTAAGTAAATTTTTTTCCTCATTAATGTACACACAGCACCCCATATTGACAGAAAAACACAGAATTGTTGACATTTTTGCAGATTTATTAAAAATGGTCCTAAGTATTCAGACCCTTTGCTCGGTATTTAGTAGAAGCACCCTTTTGATCTAATACAGCCATGAGTCTTTCTGGGAAAGATGCAACAAGTTTTTCACACCTGGATTTGGGGATCCTCTGCCATTCCTCCTTGCAGATCCTCTCCAGTTCTGTCAGGTTGGATGGTAAACGTTGGTGGACAGCCATTTTCAGGTCTCTCCAGAGATGCTCAATTGGGTTTAAGTCAGGGCTCTGGCTGGGCCAATTAAGAACAGTCACAAAGTTGTTGTGAAGCCACTCCTTTGTTATTTTAGCTGTGTGCTTAGGGTCATTGTCTTGTTGGAAGGTGAACCTTTAGCCCAGTCTGAGGTCCTGAACACTCTGGAGAAGGTTTTCGTCCAGGATATCCCTGTACTTGGCCGCATTCATCTTTCCCTTGATTGCAACCAGTCGTCCTGTCCCTGCAGCTGAAAAACACCCCCACAGCATGATGCTACCACCACCATGCTTCACTGTTGGGACTGTATTGGACAGGTGATGAGCAGTGCCTGGTTTTCTCCACACATACCGCTTAGAATAAAGGCCAAAAAGTTCTATCTTGGTCTCATCAGACCAGAGAATCTTATTTCTCACCATCTTGGATTCCTTCATGCGGGCTTTCATGTGTCTTGCACTGAGGAGAGGCTTCCGTCGGGCCACTCTGCCATAAAGCCCCGACTTTCTCCCATCTCCCGACTGCATCTCTGGAGCTCAGCCACAGTGATCTTTGGGTTCTTCTTTACCTCTCTCACCAAGGCTCTTCTCTCCCGATAGCTCAGTTTGGCCGGACGGCCAGCTCTAGGA
Source organism: Cirrhinus molitorella (assembly GCA_033026305.1). Classification (NCBI taxonomy): domain Eukaryota; kingdom Metazoa; phylum Chordata; class Actinopteri; order Cypriniformes; family Cyprinidae; genus Cirrhinus; species Cirrhinus molitorella. The sequence continues at coordinate 34,138,809 of CM065125.1, read as the reverse complement.
AGGGTTCTGGTCGTCCCAAACGTCTTCCATTTAAGGATTATGGAGGCCACTGTGCTCTTAGGAACCTTAAGCGCAGCAGAATTTTTTTGTAACCTTGGCCAGATCTGTGCCTTGCCACAATTCTGTCTCTGAGCTCTTCAGGCAGTTCCTTTGACCTTATGATTCTCATTTGCTCTGACATGCACTGTGAGCTGTAAGGTCTTATATAGACAGGTGTGTGGCTTTCCTAATCAAGTCCAATCAGTATAATCAAACACAACTGGACTCAAATGAAGGTGTAGAACCATCTCAAGGATGATCAGAAGAAATGGACAACACCTGAGTTAAATATATGAGTGTCACAGCAAAGGGTCTGAATACGTAGGACCATGTGATATTTCAGTTTTTCTTTTTTAATAAATCTGCAAAAATTTCAACAATTCTGTGTTTTTCTGTCAATATGGGGTGCTGTGTGTACATTAATGAGGAACAAAATGAACTTAAATGATTTTAGCAAATGGCTGCAATAAAAAAATTTAGGGGGGTCTGAATACTTTCTGTATCCACTGTATATATATATATATATATATAAAGAGCGATTATAAATTAAGCGTATACCTACTTCTCCAGGCACCACTGTAAGTATTTAAATAACCCTTATTTATAGAAATAAAGTAACAACATTATTTGTGTTTGAGCTTGTTTATTTTATTTTAATGACTTTCTGCACTTGCTATACTATATACTTCAGTACTGAAAATTGTTATACTAGTGATTTTATAATAAATCAAAAAGCAAAACCGTTTTCCTTAAAAAAACTTTTTTTCCATGTTGTCTTTATGAATTAAATGAAAATTAAATGTAAGTAAATCTTTGAAGTGAATTTTATTGCACAGCTGTAGAGTTGAAAAATAATAAAGCCTTTAAAATATTACAAGATTTAAAAATGTGTTCACTATGAAGGCAAGTTATTGATTAGGCTTATCAAAAATATTATTAAGATGTCATTGAAGAGAAGCATTGCTAGTTAGTTAACGTTATCCTAAACACGTTATAATGTGTAGCTGTCAGGATTTAAATGTACAACTACTGTCTAGGTACTTTCCTGGGATTACTAGGCTGGCATTTTAATTATATGTTGTTAAATAATATGAACGAGGCAGGAGAAGAGTCTCAAGAGTCTCCACCTACATATAACACATATAACACATAAAATAAGCTTCACCTCATTATTATGCGGATGTTCTAAAGAATGCTCCATGCAAATGGTCAATTAGGATCTGAAAGAGCACTTTATAATTACAAACAGGATTGATCAGGGTCTGCAGAAGGTAGATTTCCAGGAACAGGGTTGGGCAGCCCTGCTTTAAGTGTACTACTATGTCCCTATTTAGGTATTCATTTGTATATATTTTGTTATATGAATATCTGAACATACAAAACATCAAAAGAAAGAACAGGGTATCTGCTTGAAAACAAAAACATTTAGCTTCATGCTTTTTTTTTTATAAACGAACGTGGGTAAGTTTCATTAAAAAAAACAACATTTTGAACAAAATGCTAAAAAAGACTATTCATGCTAATCAAAACGATATAGTTGATCAACACCCCAAAGCTTGTCAGTCGTTATTACCTCTTAATGGTTTGACATTTTATTCCATAACGTTACACAGTTTTACATATCTATGGTTTTGTTGCTGTTTTATGTCTAACGATTGTGATAGATTACCTGTGGAAGCATCTGTTGTTTCGGTTTCTTCTTCTGTTTTGGAAATTCTGTACAGAAGATGTGCAATAGCGCCCCTAGCGTATAACAATGAAAACACGGATTCTCAAAGCACAAGTATACTAAGGTCCTGTCCCAAATGGCACCCTAAACCCTCGCGGTCTTCCTCTGAGTCCGCACTTTCGTGACGTAAATGCCGCTTTGACTGTCGGGTAGAAGTCTGCTGCGAGCTCGCACCATTGCGGGCTCGGCAGAAGTGCGTATCGAGGGCGCAAAACGGCCGCAAAGGGGGCGCTCGCGAGCACCCTTCTGAACGCTAAAATGACGAATGGGACACTCTACGGTCTTGTGGACTTAACGGACACGCGCACGCGGCAGCCATTGTAAGTCCGTAAGACCGCAAGTGCACATGAAGTGTTCCATTTGGGACAGGGCGTTAGACTTTTTCGAAGTATAAGTTAAGTATACTTAAATGTCATTTTTATGTTCTGAGAAGTACATAAAAAGTGTACTGAAAGTGTACTTTGCTATTTTAGTTCTCCAGGACTGGGTGTGGGCTGTCAAACAATAAAACAATAAACTCAGAGCTATCACAGGTAAATTAGTGTATGAATCAATGTGTAATCAATGACAAAAGTAAGTAGGTATGTATAAAACATTTGTCTGATGAATAGCACAGCCCGTTTCAGCCATGTATTATGTTTCATAATGTTGGGTTCAAGGCAGCTACTGAAGCAGTTTTTAATTAAAATAGCAATTATTATTATGCTGTATTAATGACAATGTCATGTTCCTTAAAAAAAGTAAAAATAAAAAATAAAAAAAAAACAATACATTTATGACACAAAGAGAGAAGTTTGATTTAAAGAGGAGTTCTGACAGGAAGTGCTTTTGTTTGTGGTTGTGGATCAGTTAAATGCATCTTCATTTCATCACAGCTTCTTTTTATACCCATTTGCATTCAATGCAGTCTGTTTAATAATAAATATTATATGAGCTGCTTTGTTTTCCACTGACTGAATATGGGAGGTCATTTTCTAGTGATGGAATGGAATGGCATAAATTCCCTCTCTTTTTCAGAGGCATAAGTGTCTTGTGTTCCACTTCTGGAAGTGAATGGATGAAAACAGCAAGCCATGAAGGTGGGAACTTTCTGATAATAGTCTTTCACACAGCAGATAAACTGGCCTGCAGAGCTCAGGAGTCAACAGCGATTTAATTTTCATTGCCCTCATGTCTATCAGTGCCACATTCAGTTAGTGTGTGCATCCAATTCACATCTTTTACAAAAACAAAATCTAGAGACGCGCCTTTTCAAACAATTTTTAACTTAAGCAACAGATTTTTAGGATGTGCCATGCACAAGATTCTTCTGTTTGCATAGACCAATGATGGAAGAGCAGTGCAGTCAAAAGCAAAAGCATGTTCTGTAAGAACACCCACTTATACTGCTCTTCTCACATGATAAGGCTAAACATTGTGAAAGTTGTGTCACATGACAAGATGAATGCTTTATATGAACTTTATACTGGTTGCAGAATACATAAATCACTATACTGTACACCTGTGAACAAGGCATTTCATGGCATGAGTAACTGAAAACATCTGCTGCTGTGTTATGCTGCATCCATGCTGATAGGTGTATTACATAAAGGACAATAATATACTTTAATCTATTCTATACTACTACACAGAGAAAACTGTAAGAAAGCCATTCGCAGGTTGACGCAGAAATATTGGCTCAAGTTTGCATTAGTGGTGCAAAGTGTCCGCTTCAGAGTAATAAAAGTGGCCCTCTGTGTCCATTCAAACAAAATACACACACACACACACACACACACACACACACACACACACACTGACAAAAGCTAATGCTGTAACCAGTCCATTATCAGAAAGCTGATGCTGACCTCTGGTGGCATGATATGAATTTACAATCTCAATCAACTCGAGTGAAATCTACATACTTTGGTTTCCCAGTAATATCTGGTTCCCATTAAGCTTTTACTTTAGTACTACTGAACAACACACTTGTTTTATTTCTCTATATTATTTGTCATTTTAATGTCTTCCTCAGTTAATCTGTTTCAAAAACGGAATCATATGGAAGTTAACAGTGACTTTTTGATGAACTAATAGATATTCACAGATGGACAGTCATTACCATTATGACACTGAACGTTGCATTGTTATTCAGCTGTTAAAGGTGCAAAAATAAGTAAGCATTTATTTGTATTCTTGAAGGAGATTATGAAGCTAAATTAAAAAATAAAAAATAAATGTTGTGGACTGACTTTGTTTTAACAACTGATAACTGAGTTGACTATGTTGGACAAATTCCAGAAACAAGCTAGTTATATATATAGTATACTAGTTTTACTAGTATTATACAGTATTATATGTACTGTTGCTATCCAATAAAATAACTGAATTAAACAAAGACCAAGACAAAGCCATCAGTAACATCAAACATTTTAATAAATACATTGAATTTAACTTATTTTAATATAATTTTCAATGTTAATTTATTTTGAATTAAAATTCAGTGTAAAATATGAATTAATCCCAGTTAAATTAATTTTACAAATTTCACTTGTAACTAAATTAGTTTAATAACATTAATACTAAAAGAGACAAATAGACATTTGTAAAACAAAGAAAACAGGCCTTATAACAAATGTCTAATTGCTTATTGATTCTGAATAAAACACCAAAATAACCCACAAATGTGGGCCAAACCTGAGTGCCATCACGCTCAGGACAACACATTCCCTTCTCCAAGACAGACATTTCTCACAATATGTTCCTTTATGAATGAAAGTCATACAGGTTCGAACGACATGCAAGTGAGTAAATGATGACCATTTTTAGATGAACTGTCGGTACATCATTAGGTTGGTAGCCCGCAAAGTTGATTTATTGTTGATTTAACAAAAACACAGAAATTACTTTAATGCTATCAACTTTTCACAGACAAGTGAACAATCACAGACAAATACAATCCAGTTCTTGCCCCTAATTACATAAAACAAACACAAATCATTGCACTGCATTTTTCCTCACTATTATATCATTACTGAACACTAGCCTACAATAGTTTGTCACATGTACAATACCTATAAAGGGACACCTTTGTACCCCTAAAAGGTGTAGATTAGTACCTTAGGGCCTGTTTACAGGTATGCACTCTAAAACACTTTCAAGATGAATTTAAAGCCCATCACTCAAACCACTTAAGGAGGAAGCCTGAGACACACTCCAGACAAAACTGTAATATGAAATCATAACAGTGACCTACTATGAAACTTTCAAGGGTAGATAAGTCATACTTAATGGCAAAGCCCCAGCCATTGTCCACCTAAAGGTACAGTTTGGACAAGTGAGTGTGTATGCCAGTGAAAAAGTGAATGAGTCAGTATTTAGTGAGTATTTAACTGTCATTGCTCACAAACGGTCAGTGAACAGAATTCACGTTATTTCTTATTTACATATAATGCAGGGATTCTCTAACATTTTGTCAGCAGAAGCGTTTTCAGCTATATTATATTTATATATTTCATTGAAGTACCCCCTAAGATTTTAAAATAATAAGTTAACGAAGTATCACAGTTGCATGTTCATGGTTCTTTGGTTGATTAATTGTCACATGACATTCAGGTAAACAAATTAAATATTTTAGACTTTTGATTGATGTCATTTTAAAATGATTGATTTTAATTGTAATTTTTTGTGATTATATAATACCTAAACTGTATAATGGAATGGATTACGTTACAAACTACACTTTTTTGTCAAGTAATTTGGAATCAGTAACGGACTACAGTTTTCAAGTAATCTACCCAGCTCTGCTGTCACCTCGAGTCATACGTTTACTCCTACTGAAACAGATCTATGAAGTGTAACGAAATAAAGACGATGGATAAACATCGATATTTACGTAAGTCATTGGATGTAATCGAAGAAAATGACATTACTGATGATGAATTTAGAAGTTCAACAGAAATTCTTCTGACTGCAGGCAGATAATCCACGCATGTAAACTATAACCACGGGGTGGTGCTGCTAGACAAACTAAATGCCATCTGAAACTGAATGCCATCGTTTTGTCAATAATCAAAAAGTACACAGTATTATCATATCTGCGCTATATTTGAAATGAATTCAGTATGCCACGTTAGCATGGTATTCAGTTTTTATTCACACATTATATACAGAGGCACCAACACTAGAAAAAAAAAAGAACAAAAATGATCATGGTGCTACCATTTGGACATGAACTACCATAGTTTATTAATATGGTGATCATTACCATCCATAATCATGATCACTGTAACGTACTGTGATGTTTGTACAACCAAAGCACTTGCTTCAGTGGAATAATGAGCTGAATAATTTCCACATTTGAAGCTTGCTTTGGTTTTTTAGTTTCAGTACAACAAAAACATTCCTACACAGTTAAGACTTTATTTCCATAAGCATACAATTATTATTTCAAGTGTGCATCTATAAAAATGTTCTAATACTAAGTAAATGAGAGAATTCTGTGTTGGCTGATTATTAGGAATATTTAAAATCAACTGTTTTTAGGTTAACAGATACACTCTGCTAAAAATAAAAATGCTTCATATGCCATACCTTTTTCCAAGAGGTTCTTTGTGGTGAAAGAAGGTTCTTCAGATTGTAAAAAGGTAAGAAAGAGATGGTTCTTTAAAGAACCTTTGACTTGAATTGTTCTTTGTGGATCCAAAAATTGTTTTTCTATGGCATCGTCTTTATTTTAAAGAGTGTAAATAAAAATAATTGTGCCATTGTTTCATAAAGTCTTCTTCTGGACAGTGTCAAGATTCGTCAATTCGTCAGTGTCAAGTTCGTCAAGAATTAGCATCAGGGCCCTCCAAGACACAGAGTCATACATCCATCTGTCAGAAGTGCCATTGGATTAGTTTCGACTCATATGACTCCTGCATAGTCTACATTCTTAATGTCAAGGGACTGGGGCATATTTCAATATTCAGTATAGTATGTTATTAGCTATTTAAAACATGTACTGTTGTCCAATGTGTACTGTGCTGCAAGCTTAAAGGTAAATACTGATGTTGCGGGCAGTAGCAAGTGCAATAAAAATTCAATACAGTTTGATGTCACATGCAATTATCCAAAAACATAACAACGCATGAAGAAAGTTCCAGCTCTCAGTGGAGGATTTGTCTAATTATTAGTCCCAGTTTGCATCATTATTACACAATACTCCACAGATTTCAGCACCTTACACACTCCTCATATAGACATCATCTGGACAGGTGGTCGATGTGGACTAAACAGGTTCTGTCCATTCCAGACTGGGTCTTGAAGCGTCCTGCAGAAGTGTCTGTCTCCTGCACTGTCACGGGGGAGAGGGAACACACAGTGCGTGTCTATGGGGCCCATGTGTGTGTTTATGAGGTAGTCAGTGGCTGGAGTGAGTATCAGAGAGAACTGGGAATGTTGAAGACATCTGTAAAAAACACATACATAATAATGAATTATAATGCTATTTAACTTCACATACATAAATGTGATGTATGGATAAATGCATTTTGCAGTTTGCCAAGACAAGCTTTGATGTTGGCTTTACACAAAAGCTGAAAAACTTTCAGACTGGTAAATCTCCAGTCAGGAATTTAAGTCCATAACATAGTATTAAAGGATTAGTTCACATTCAGAACAAAAATTTACAGATAATGTACTCACCTCCTTGTCATCCAAGATGTTCATGACTTTCTTTCTTCAGTCATAAAGAAATTATGTTTCTTGAGGAAAACATTTCAGGATTTCTTTCTATAAAACTGAGTTCTATTGTGCCCCCAAGTTTGAACTTCCAAAATGCAGTTTAAATCCAGCTTCAAAGGGCTCTAAATGATCCCAGCCGAGGAAGAAGGGTCTTATCTAGCGAAACTATCGATTATTTTTTAAACAAACTGACAATTTATATGTTAACCTCAAATGCTCGCCTCGTTTCTGCGATGCGCATGCATAGTCTGTGTGTTCCGGGGCAAATCAAGTTAGGGTATGTCGAAAAACTCCCATCTTGTTTTCGTCTTCAACATCAAAATCGGCCTACAATGCTGTTTTACCTTTTTTTGTAAATAGCATTTGATATTCTTTGTATGTTCACTTTGTAAACACTGGGTTGGTACTTCTGCAGCGATGTAGGGCGATTTTGAAGTGGGGGGAGAAACAAGATGGGAGTTTTTCGACATACGACTGTATTGACCCAGATCACACAGACTACGCATACGCATCACAGAGACAAGATAAGACGAGGTTAAAAAAGTATATAAATTGTCAATTTGTTTTGAAAATCGATCATTTCGCTAGACCCTTCTTTCTCGGCTGGGATCGCTTAGAGCCTTTGAAGCTGAATTTAAACTGCATTTTGGAAGTTCAAACTTGGGGGCACAATAGAAGTCCATTATATAGAAAGAAATCCTGAAATGTTTTCCACAAAAAACATAATATCTTTACGACTGAAGAAAGAAAGACATGAACATCTTGTATGACAAGGGGGTGAGTACATTATCTGTGCATTTTTGTTCTGAAAGTGAACTAATCCTTTAAGGAACAATGACAATTTGCTAAAATTCCTCTCCCTCAGGCTGTTCAAGCAGATCCTCTGCAGTGAATGGGTGCCGTCAGAATGAGAGTTCAAACGGCTGATAAAAACATCACAGTAATCCACACCACTCTAGTCCATAAGTTAACATCTTTCACAAGCGTTTTTATGGATTATGGATCCAAACAAACAAAAAAAATTATACACACTGTAAAAAACGAAAAATGGAATTTGTTGAGTCAACTTCAAATTATTTTTTTACCCTGCTGCCTTAAAATTTTAAGTTCAGTCAACTCAAATAAGTTTATTCAAGTTGAAATGTTAAGTTGCTCTAAGTGACAACTTAGATATTCGAGTTGACTAAACAAACTAATTGTTTGTTAAACTTAACAGCTGTGTTTGTTACTCGGCTGTCGTAAAATTTTAAGTTGAATCAACTCAAATATCTTTAAGTTGTCACTTAGTAAAATGTAACATTTTAAATTGACTTTTTTCGAGTTGACTAAACTTAGAATTTTTAGGCAGCCAGGTAACAAATTATTTTAAGTTGACTCAACAACTACAGTGCAGTTACTATTATTTAACATTTTAATAAAACAATTGAACAATGGAACACAGAACCACAGCAAACAAATATCAAATATCATTGAAATATGATACGTTTGATATAATTAAATATCATTAAATATTTAAGTTTTCGCTAATTTCTTCACTTTCTCCCAGTGTTGCCAAATTATTTTCAGGTAAATTTGCTAAAGGCAGGTCGTTTTTTTTTGCTAAACATTGCTAAATGATGTTATGATGTTGTGATTGGATGATGGTGTCATTATGTAACCATGATGCAATTACTCAGATCTCAGCAAAGAATCAAATTTTAAATGTTTATTTAGATTTGTTTGTAAAAAATAAACATTTACTATAAATTAGTTGTAAAAGTAATATACTTATGAATACAACATGTTTTATTAAATATTTTTATTTTTAAATAAATAGTTATGAATTTTTGAACAATTACATTTGATGTATTTTCTAAATAACTAGTCAAACTACACATTATTAACAATTATAGTTTTAAGCCGTGTATTGGTAGTAAGTTAAATGCCACACTATAAGCAAAGTCCATAAAAGTAGAGCACATTGTATTGTGTTAATATAAAGGAATTTTCTTTATTCATTTTTCACCAGCTTTTTACCTGTATTTTAAATTACACATTGTTATTTTGATAGATTTTGATCAATAGTTTATTCTTTTTGTATGGTTAAGAGGTAAGTTTTTTTTTTTATTGTTTATTATTTAAGTCACTTTTAAAAAAAAAGTTGCTCAAAGTTGCCAAATACATTTTTAAAATAACTACAAAAAGTTGCTAGGGTAGTCTAAAAAGTTGCCTTATTTAGAAACAAATCCGGCTCCCCGTCTCTCTCAGGATGTGCCCTTCCAAATAAAGTCCCGCCCCTCCCTCTGGCTAAAGATTCGGCTCTCCCCGACAGGAGTCGGCTCTTGTCTTTCGCAACAAAGAATCGGCTCTTGGAGTGGTGGCGGTTCCTTGTGGATTGTTGTGATGTTTTTATCAGCTGTTTGGACTCTCATTCTGACGGCACCCATTAACTGCAGAGGATCCATTGGCGAGCAAGTGATGGAATGACACACTTATACAAATCTGATGTGCAAACAACTCATTTTGGATGGCCAAAAAGTGAGCATATTTTCATTTTTGGGTGAGCTATTGCTTTAACTTTGTGATGGCAGCGTATTGAGTGTTTGTGTGTGTGTGTGTGTGTGTGTGTGTGTGTGTGTGTGTGTGATCTGTGTTGAAGTGTGTTTGGACAGTACCTGCAGGGAGTGTGTAGGTCAGCATGGCTGTAGATGTGCTTGTCAGTGTGTTGTCTTTCTGCGCTGGTGTTGTTGTTATTGTTGTTGTTGCTGTTTGTGGTTTTCTGGCTGTGTAACACCTCTCTCTGCAGCTCTACACCTTCAACGTCTATTTGTTGCCAAAACTCTGATGCTCCAGTTTTTCTAGCCCTGCAAATCACACAAGACACACTCATTACCAGTCATCCGCGTCAATGGCGGTTTGAACTGACTTCCTTTTCATCTGTCTTTCTCTCCTCATAAGCTGACTGATGAATCACTCTTCAAATCACTTTCTGAATCATGTCCACTTGGGGTTGCTGACAACATTTGAGCGCAGGGCTTTGGAGAAAATGGTACCTGAGAAGTTAGTACACTGCTGAAATATGGGCCTGTTTCTCACACAACCTATCGTATCATTTCAGAAGACAAAAGTACACTTTAGCGTACTTTTTTTCAGTGTTTTTCAGACACTTCACTGCATGTTAATTAGGTAACACTTCATTTTACACTGTTCTTGTTACACATTTAACACACTCTTACTACAGAAATAACAGTAAATTATGCATAATTATAAGCAACTAAACTCTAACCCTATAGCACATGCATATTGTTGTTAATTACTATTACCCAGTGTGCAATTGGATAATTACAGTGTAACAAAGACACCATAAAATAAAGCATAAACGTTAATTGCAATTAGACACAAACATATTATATTTTAAATTCATAAATGCAATTATTCGAACTTAAGGTAACATTTTTGACACACAAATACTTAAATTTAAATATAAATACTTAGACATTTAAAATATATTAACTTTAAATATAACATTGTGTTTACCAACATAGTCATTAAAGTGTCTATCTCCAAGTCACTAAAGTTGCTTTTTATTTCAATAATATTACATTATCTGCGAGTACAGTTTTTTAAAATGTACTTTTTAGATTTTAAGTATACAAATGTGCATTCAATACAATTAAGCACACTTATTTCACAAGGGAATGACATGGTTTAGAGGCAAATGGTGCTAGAATTATTTTAAAGTCATCATTGGCAGATGGTGACTGGGTTTTGAGAGCTCTGTGTATTCTCAATCCATCTCTCACCTCTCCATCTTTCTCCTCTCCTCTTGTTTCACGTATCTCACCAGACAGGAAGTGATGAAGATGATGCTCATGACGAAAATGATGGCTAAGCTGATGAAGGATATAAATAGAGCTAAACGAAAGCCGTCATCCTCCAACCGAGAGAAAGCTGCAAAAACACAGATCACCAAACAAACAGTGAGAGCATGACGGAAACAACTGATTTATTGTACGTTTGATCCAAGCCTCTGAATAAGAGCCTTCTTATTTTAACATGTTTTCCAAGACTGTAGGAACTTAAAAGAGACACTCTGAGTAGTTCTGAATCCTAAATTGCTGTAATTGCTAGTAAACTGTTTAAGCTGACAAGCCCTTTTCAAGTCTTAACACAGATCTATTATTATATTCTGAATGGTTCCATATTCTAAATGGAATATGGAATATTTCCAAAACTCATTATGTCTGTGACTAATTTGTCCAAAAATCTGCATGAATGATTCTTTAACAAATATATATATATAATGTCAATCATGTTAAAATCAGCTGAGATAGTTAGCTGAGAGCTGTTTTGCAAATATGTGTTTACACTTATCACGTGTTAGGCTTACGTTTACACTGTGGTGTCCCGCCGCTCCAGTGTGTCTTATTACTGCTCCACTCACAGGACATCTGACTGCCGCTGACCACACGGTGTCTGGATGGGCACTGAAGGCTCAACACGGTGCCCACGCTCGTCCCATCACCGGACACCAGCTTCAGAGTTCCGACCACAGGAGGCGGCAGTGGAACGCACTGACCTGTGTGAGCCAATAACACTCACCTTACAATGCTGCCATGCTAAGACCAAAAAATGAACATTTATTCACCCTCAGGCCATGTGACTCACCCTGGTGAATGGGTGCCTTCAGAATGAGAATCCAAAGAGCTGATAAAAACACACAGTTTTTAGTTTTTGTTTTGTCAAGATAACTGATGGACTGGAGTGGTATGGATTACTTGTGGATTATTGTGATGTTTTTATCAGCTTTTATCAGTTTGGACTCTCATTTTGACAGCACCCATTCACTGCAGAGGATTCTTTGGTAAACAAGTGATGGAATGACACATTTCTCCAAATTTGATGAAGAAACAAACTCACCAACATCTTGGATGACCTGAGAGTAGGGCTGCCCCCTAATAGTCGACTAAGCGTTAGTTGACCAGAAAAGGCTTGGTCGACCAAAATTTTATTAGTCGTTTAGTCGCAGAATTAAATAAATAAATAAATCTCACGGAGAAATCGTTAATGGCTATAGTATGTGTGGTAATAGTTACACAGTATACATTGGGCAGTACACCCAACATTCGCTTATCATTCATCAACCTAAAATATGGCTTATTATCTGAAACGTAAGTAGTAGCAACTTTACATGTAATGTTGTACAATGTAATGTTAAGTGCGTATCTGTATTTGCGTTTAGCAGTTAGTGAGTTATCAGTTCCACTCACAGCTGAAAACGCCGGACTTTTTGTTCAGTCCTGAGTTCTGCAAGCTATTTAATCCTGTCATAACAAAGCCAATAGACTCGCCTGTAGAATGCACGTTCTGTACCGCGGAGAGTTTCACGCAACCGTTAAAACGAAAGCAAAACGCGGCACGCATTCAAAAGCAATTTTAATATCCCGCGTTCAGAGAGCGACAATCCCAATGCGCGCAAATTAGGCTATATATACATATATTTAAAAAGTTTGCAAACCGCTGACCTAGAGAAATGTGGGCTGTCTGTGTGGAAGCTGAACAGACATGCGCTTACTGCAGGACAGATGGATGCGCCGGTGCGGTAATTTGCTTTTAGAATAGCTTACTCCCTCATTTTTGGGCATACAGGTAAAAGTAAAACATTTTTATAACATACTTATTGTTTTTCCCAGACACATTTATAATCATTACATCTGCGGGGCGAGCAAGCTTTATGGGTGCTTAAGCGCTTATTAGGATATGTAGGCAATTAAAGGCTCATTATAATGATTTAAATGTTTTATTAATAAACGTACGATTAGTCGACTAATGCTTAAAATGAGCGACTACTAGTCGACCAGAAAAATCCTTAGTCGAGGGCAGCCCTACCTGAGAGTAAGCAATCTGTCTGCAAAATATTATTTAGAGTGAACTATTCCTTTAATTAATATGAACAATATATAATGAAATAGCAGAAAGATACAGATAACTAAAAGCTAAACCAAAGTAACAGTATCCAAAATGCCTTTTGTGATTTGTTTATGTGTGCAGAATCTCAGATCCCTACGCCCATTTTTCAGCTGTTCCTCCTCGAAACTCTTTGGTTTTGAACTCTTAGTTGTTGTTCTAGTGAGAAGTGAAACTGAAGCAGGTGTGTGCCATAAGTGTGGCTAACAAACAACATGAACATAAGCCTGTTTTAATGACAACATTTTAGGTTACAATGTAAATGCTGTATAGTAGTGAGTGCATGGGGCTATCTCAAATCCTGTGTTTTGTCATAGTTTTTACTCCAGTGAATATTAGGATAGGTTCATTACACACAGACTATTTTAAAACAGACATTAAGATAGCCCCCAACCTGTGCATTCAAGTATGCAGCTAAGCAGAATATTTCTTGCCTAATCTTGCTCAAGGTTGACAGACAGCTGTTTTAAATAAACATTATCTGTTTGTCAGTAGATTCTCTGTGTCAAGTTTTGCTGCCTCGTGTCACATATGAAAGGGCGTAGTCGTGGGGACATAAACCCATAACATCAGCATCTAGCGCTGTCTTAACCCTGCTGGGTGTCTTAATCATGATTGTGTACCCTATCTTTCTGCACAGCCGTTTTCTCTCCCTATGCTTTCTAGGGAGCTAATAACACCCATAGATTGTGCTTTCTCTTTCCATTTTCTCTGTTTTGTCAAACTCATCGATGCAACTTTGTTCATTCCTAAAGTGACCCTCCATGTTAACTGTTTTGGACTGCTGTCTTGAATTGGGTGCAATATCTGTGAGCAGTGTTGGGGAAAGTTACTTTTAAAAGTAATGCATTACAATATTGCGTTAATCCCTAAAAAAGTAACTAATTATAATAATATTTATAATTATAATAATAAACTTTTTATGGAAAGTAATGCATTATATTACTTTTGTGTTACTTTTTAAATCTGGGCAGGGCTTGCTTGTTTGTTTTTAATATAAAAACGTTCAAATCTTAGCAAATGTAAAAGCCCTTTCACACCAAAATGAAATTAAGTGAATAAGCCTAAGGCTAAAGGAAAATTAAATGATGATGTTATCTTTCAGATGCGTTCGAAACGACAAAAACATATACATATATTTAATTGTTTGATCAAAATTATTACTAGGGACAGTTTAGCAGGAGAGTTTAACTGTTTTCTTTTTGATTATATTTTAAAATGTAATAAATTCATGTGATTTCAAAGCTGATTTTTAGCATCATTACTCCAGTCTTTAGTGTCAATGAACCTTCAGAAATCATTGTAATATGCTGATTTGCTACTCAAAAAACATCTATTATTATTATTATTATTATTATTATTATTATTTTGTTGAAAACAGCTGAGTAGATTTTTTATTAATAGAAAGTTCAGAGGAACAGTATTTATCTGAAATAGAAATATTTTTTAACATTATAAATGTCTTTATCATCACTTTTGATTAATTTAAAGCATCCTTGATAGATACAAGTATTAATTTCTATAATTTCTTTCCGTCCAAGCTTTTGAATGGTAGTGTATAATGTTACAAAAGCTTTTTTTTTTTTTTTAATTACTCAACTGATTAAAAGTTTCTTGAGCAGCTATGGTTTATTACCATGAACTACTTTTTTATTGTGCAAACATTTTATTGAGCGACATGAAAACTACACTTGTGGTCCACTATAAACGTAACAGTGCACAGGCATATATAGCGACTTTGGTAAACCCACGTCGAAATTAAAGAAAACACAAGATGAAGAAAGAAACAGGAAGATGAAGCGCATCGCCTGTGTTTCCGATCAGAGAACCCGCTGCACAAGACGCGTTTCCTGATTTCATATCATCCTGTCTACTGTTCATACACACGAAAACTCTCTCGCTCTCTTACACACAACAAACACACATTATTGCATCTAAAGAAAACACTACCGCATCTAAAGAAAAGTCCCCCCCCCCCCCCGCCCTACATACAGTGATCAAGAAAAGAATATTAAATACACAATACACAATATTTGTCCGATAATAGCTACACTAAATCGGATTCACGTACAAAATAACGAATTCAAACTCAGTCGGTAATGTTGTTGAGTGCAACTGGTTGATGATTGTTAAGAGAACAATCGCTTTATTTTAAGATAGCCTATCCCTGTTTCAGTGCATTTCTCAAATTAGTACTTACTAATATTAATTAACAACTTACTTATTTACATACTACACGTTTAGGGTTAGAGATTGTAATTATGTAATAGTCAAAATTTACTTCTATTTCCATATGTTAAATGCACGTAAACATATATTTGTGTCAGAAGAAGAAAGTGTCACCAAGCAATACTGTGCTGTAAAGCAAAGCTCTAAACAAATACAACAACAAACACTTTTCAAGCAGTCATATGTCTAACAGAACGGTGGTGTGGATGAATTTACCTGTCTCGTTGATACCACTGTTATAGTCCCCCATCACTGATTCCGACGCACTGATGAAAGCCATTCAAACTGTTGCACTCCAGCGCTTTCACTTCAATTCTCTGTCTGCCTCTTCCACTCTCCGCGAACTAGAGCACCTGCGCATGCGCAGAGAGAACGGCAGACAGTCTGAAGCGAGTATTTAGGCTTTATCATGGCGAGGACTTGTCTCGAAGCTGTCGCTCTGTCCTAGTGGCTTAACTTGATTGTTCCGTTACTCTTGATATTATATATTAAGTATATTTCACTCCAGGCTGAAGGACCACGCTAAATGAAGATTTAGCTTAGGAATTGTGTTATCACATTGAGAGATGTTAAAATGGAATGGATAGCCTATCATACATACATATCAAATTAAATTCTGTATGGACTGGCGTTCATTTCTACATTCTGAGGATTTTTTGAGAATGCTATTGTCCATAAATTGTAGATAAAGGGGGTTGTTGGTTAATGCATGGCACACCTCAGTGTTTGATGACCATAAAGCGAAAAAAAAAAAAAGAATGCTGATGACTTAAAGAGGGAGAAAGGTGATAGAAAAAGTAGAAAAAATTAAGTAAGGGTTTGGAGTGAAATATTTAAGAGCATTCTAAAGTTATATGAAGAGGCCCAGAAGAGGAAGTACTGCAGGTGCCTGCACAGTTGTGACAAGCCGGAAGAGCTTAACAGGAAGACATGTGGGGAATCTAAAAGTGATGATGAGACTTCCTCTACAGGTTTGATGGTCTAGTGCCACAAAAGAGAAGGCATTACACATTCATTACAGGGATTGAAATTAACCTTTTCACTCACCAGTCAATTTGGGTACCAATTTTTAAAGTTACCGGCCATTCATAATTTCTACTAGCTAAAAAAAAACAACAACAATTTTTGTTATTTATTATTGATATTGATTTTATCAATAAAGATAATTTGACAATATTTTGCTGAATGTGTTATTGTGCTGATATCTTAAGAACTACTGTGGACAGCTGACTCAAAGTTTTTGATATTCTTCATATTCTCTGTTGTTAGTTCGCAGCGGTGATAGAAATGAATCTTTTCCAGTAAGTTTAAATTGATTTTTAGGGCATTTTTACCTTTATAAACCATTTTTTTCTAAAAGTGTTTATCATCCGTTGAAACAAATCCTAAAATTTAATCAGTTCATTATAATAATAATACATTTAGGCTGTTATTAAATGAAATCAGTATCAACAAAATTCATATTTGCATAAGTTGTATATGAAGTGGCATTTAGATGTATTTACACATAGTAATGCAGCTTAGAGTGACATGGAATGCTTTAACCTGCAGTTACTAATGCATAATGTTTTGATATTTTAAACATTTAATGTTGAATAGGCCTAGTAATATTTGAAATTATTTAAACAATGAAAAGATAGGCTACTTAACTTTAAATGTGAAATTAAACCCGCCAGTAGGTGGCAGTAAATCGTGCTGTTAATAAGTGAGTCATTGCGATTGAACCGAATCATTTTAACGGTTGATTCATTCAGGAACAAATCATTGACGCAAATGGTTGTGTTTGGAGTGATTTTTGTTGGTGAAATAGAGAGAAAACAGCCAATACGGTGTATAAAACGTAAGTCTCTTGATGTTAACTTATTGTTTATTGAACTGTTGCATAAAATATCAATACCACCAAAACCAAAGGGGGGGGGGGGGGGGGGGGGGGGGGGGGGTCGCGGTCCGGGGGGCAATTACACCAGACCGAAAGGGCACTTTCACTTTATGCAAGGGACGTGAGGGGGGGGCGGAGACCTTTGACAGAAGGGCACTTTGGGCATCTGAGCAAAAGGGGCGGGTGCTCGAGCACCCTCCGCCCCCCCCTCTACACGTGCCTGATATATATATATATATATAGTGGTGCTCAAAAGTTTACATACACCTTGCAGAATCTACAAAATGTTAATTCTTTTAGCAAAATAAGAGGGATCATACAAAATGCATGATGCATATTTTTTATTTAGTACTGACCTGAATAAGATATTTTACATAAAAGACATTTACATATAGTCCACAATAGAAAACAATAGTTGAATTTATAAACATTACCCTGTTCAAAAGTTTACATTCTTAATAGGCTACTGTGTTACCTGAATGACCCACAGCTCTTTTTTGTTTAGTGATAGTTGTTCATGAGTCCCTTGTTTGTCCTGAACAGTTAAACTGCCTGCTGTTCATCAGAAAATCCTTCAGCTTCCAAAAATTCCTTGTTTTTTTTTTATAATTTTTGTGTATTTGAACCCTTTTCCAACAATGACTGTATGATTTTGATATCCATCTTTGAAAATATGAAGATCATGGTAAATTTAACTAATTTTGTCTTCTTGGAAACACGCAAGTATCTTCTGTAGCTTCTGAAGGGCAGTGCTAAATTTAAAAATATGATATTTAGGCAAAATGAGCAAAATGTACTAGGGCTGGTTCGAATATAATTTTTTGAGCTTCAAAACTTCGGTGGTAATCAATATCGAATGAGAACTGTTCGCGGGGGAAATCACGTGTTGGAAAAAAAAAAGAATATTCGAATCTCAGAAATGAAAATCAAATGCCAACCCACCGAACGAATATTCAAATATTCTAGTCCAGCCCTAAAATGTACACATTTCCATTCTGTTCAAAAGTTTTCACCCCCTGGATCTTAATGCATGTTTTTTTCCTTCTGGCGCATCAGTGAGTGTTTGAACCTTCTGTAATAGTTGCATATGAGTCCCTCAGTTGTCCTCAGTGTGAAAAGATGGATCTCAAAAGCATACAGTCATTGTTGGAAAGGGTTCAAATACACAAAAATGCTGGAAAACCAAAGAATTTGTGGGAGCTGAAGGATTTTTCCGATGAACAGCAGACATTTTAACTGTTCAGGACAAACAAGGGACTCTATCACTAAACAACAACAACAACAACAACAACAAAAAACACAGCTGTGGGTCATTCAGGTAACAACACAGTATTAAGAATCAAGGATATGTAAACTTTTGAACAGGGTCATTTTTATAAATTTAACTATTGTTTTCTCTTGTGGACTATATGTAAATGTCTTTTATGTAAAATATCTTATTCAGGTCAGTACTAAATAAAAAAAAATACATGCATTTTGTATAATCTCTCTTATTTTGCTAAAATTAACAGAATTAACAGCTAGAATTAACATTTTGCAGATTCTGCAAGGGGTATGTAAACTTTTGAGCACAAGTGTATATATATATATTGATACAAAATATGCTGTAGCAACAAATAAAAAATTTAAATAAATTGCTTTGTAATACGAACAAATATGGATATTAATGAAATTGTAATAAATCAACATAATTAACTCAAATCTAGAATAGAAACAAATTAAACTACTCACTAACCACTCAATAACAATGTACACCAATGGTTACCAACTGCACTGTTAAAACATTAAATGAAAACGCTTATGTTAATGCACACTCATGATTACCAATTGCACTATTTTACTTTATTCAGGTAAAAAAATAAAATACTCACGTCAATAAGTTAGACAAACACCTATCATTATACTCCCCAACAGATATCTGTCATACCAGCCACATAGATACAGTTCATACTGTATCTATATTTACATCTGCATCACCCACACAATACGCCTAATCCAGTCGAACAAATGAAACCAAACAAAGAAGCCAAAACATAATACAAAACAACATGCATGATAATAAGAATCTGTAGAGAGGTTAATCTGAAAACATTTCCAGTGTAGGGCCTGTGAATAAACTGTTGTATCAAGTGTAAGGATGTAATGGATGCAGTGGATTATAATGGATTGTAATCACGATTGGTCACACCTGAGGTCATTTATTCCCATATTGAAATACCAAGTGAATGAATGAAAGAGAACCATTTCCACTGGTAGAGCAAATGTAGCAGTATTGTGACTAAATGTTAGCTAATCAATATTAAGTTTTTCCATAATACATTTCAATGTGGGCAAGCAATGACAGTGAACCATTTAAATGAACTGTCCGCTGCGTTTGACATGGTTAACCACTAGATGCTTATTGCTAAAGGGCATCTCAGAAACCGCACTTCAGTGATTTGAGTCTTACCTCTCAGACAGGTCCTTCTAGGTATCTTGGAGAGGTGAGGTGTCACAACATCTACTAGGTCATTCCTGGAATTCAGTTCATTTTCAACTTGAAATATGTTTTACAACTACATTTGATTCAACTTCTAAATACCCCACATCTTTAGGGACAATATCAAACCTCCAAAACATCATATTTTCCCACCTCAGGCATTAAAGACATTTTAATATTTTTTGTTTTGGTTTCCGCTTTAGACACCTTTTTTCTAAATCCTGTAACAGGTAAAATGGGAATGGTTTAAAAAGGATTTTACACAGAAATTGTTATAAAACAAACATAGCCTACCTACTGCTCATGTGTCCCTGATAACAATTTAATGATAAAAAAAAATTAACATTTATCATAATTTTCACATTTTTATAGGACTGAAGCTAAAAATATACAAATTGTGTGTTTACGGGCTCTTTATTTTTTAAAAGATATTTTTAATTTAAAATTTCAACTAAAACCCACAATTTCATTGTTTTAGCCTTTAACATGTCAGATGGAAATCAGCAAGAAATACTTTTGTTCTTAATTGTCTGCCCTATATTTTTCTAAAAATATGAGCCGAAAAGTATTTCTTAATCAATTTGCACTGGCTACCAATAGCTGCTCGCATTGAAATTCAAGGCATTAATGTTTGCCTACAAAACATTCACTACTTCAGACTAACGTGCCCTCTAGAAACTTGCTGTCACAAACCCGGTCTCTGTGGCTCCTTCCGATCATCACCAGTGGCAACCCTTCCCCGACTACTGTGCGCCTCACGGACTCCGTTTCCCATCATCCCGTACCTGGGTTGCGCTCCGCCCGCAGTGGCCATCTTAGCGCTTGTTCCCTGGATATAAATAGCCGCCATTACCGCATGTCCCGCGTGAAGTTTTGTATTGCCACGGCCTGCAACTCTGCAACTACGCTAAACGGGAGAAGTGCGAATTCCATCAGTGCAGAGGGAGTACCCATGGACAACCGGAAGATACCGCTGTTGTAAACTGGCCTCGCCCCTCTACCTGAGGGAGTTACAGTGTTTTCTGGGGTTTGCGAACTTTTACCAGCGTTTTATGCGTAATTTTAGCTCAGTCTCGGCACCTCTTACGTCTATGGTCAAGCATGGTCAGCACCGCCTTTCCTGGACCCCTGCTGCCACCAGGGCGTTTCAAGATCTCAAACAACGTTTTACCACGGCTCCCATCCTTCACCACCCAGATCCAGACAAGGAGTTCATTGTTGAGGTCGATGCTTCCAGTACCGGCATTGGGGCTGTCCTTTCCCAACATCAGGGCAGTCCACCCAAGATGTATCTGTGTGCTTTCTATTCGCATAAGCTCAGTCCCGCAAACTCCTGGCCATGAAATCCACCCTAGAAGAGTGGCGTCACTAGTTGGAGGGGGCGAGACACTAGTTCACCATACTAAGTGACCACCGGAACCTGGAGTACTTGTGCTCGGCAAAGCGTCTTATGAAGATCCGCCTCCTCCCAACTGTCCTCAAGACCGCACCTACGTCCTGCTCTCCCTCCGTACTCGTGTGCTAACTATGGTCCACTCCTTACCAAGCTCCGGCCACCCAGGCCTTACTGTGACCACGCATCTGCTCACTAATCGTTTCTGGTGGCCTTCCATGCAGTCTGACACCATTAATTCATAAAGAACTGTTCTAGTTGCGACACCTCTAAGGTTTCTCACCAACCTCCCGCCGGTCTGCTGCAACCTCTTCCTATTCCCCAACGTCCCTGGTCACACATCTCCACCATTCTCGAGACTGACGAGGCTCTTTGTAACACGGTCTTCCGCTACTACGGACTACCTGAGGACATAGTTTCCGACCGGGGCCCCCAATTTACCTCTCGTGTGTGGTCTGCCTCCAGATACCACCCGCAGTCGAACAGCCAGGTGGAGACACTCAACCAAGAGCTCACACGGTTCCTCCGCACGTACTGTCATCATAATCAACACGATTGGAGCCATTTCTTCCTGTGGGCCGAGTATGCCCAGAACTCACTCCGCAAACCCTCCACCAATCTCACTAGGCTTCCAACCACCTCCCTTCCCATGGTCAAAATCACTTTCACGGACTTTAACATTAAATGTTCCCCCCAGGTAGAATGACCTGCCCAACTCAATCTGAACAGCTGAGTCCTTAGCCATCTTCAAGAATTGGCTAAAACACATCTCTTCCATCTTTATTTGACCCTCTAACTCTAGCACTCTAGAAATTCTTTAAAAAAAACTTTTCTTTTTATTTACTATATAATGATAAAAAAAAACCTTGCTATGTGTACTGTGTTATGGCTAACTAAGACTTGTCATAGCACTTACATATCATTGCTCTTTTGTTGGTTTTGATTGCTTCCATTGTCGCTTTGAATAAAAGCATCTGCTAAATGACTAATCTTATTTGTTTTCACTTAGCTTGAACTTCACATAATGTTGTATTTTTTTCCACAGCAGTTCAATTTTATATACATTACTCATTGTTGGATGTGGAAACTTTTTCAGTCAGTTTGTGAACATGACTGTATAACACTCAGCATCTAAAAACACTAGAGAAAGAATTAGTCATAAAAGTGATGACATTGAGAAAATCTGTTTCAACATATCTTAGCATCTGCTTTCACAATCCATCTATATATGATCAAAGAAGATTCTGCTAACAGGATGTCAGTACCACCCTTATCCAGGAAACCACTAAAATATCACAGCACTTTTAGATCAACAAGAATATTTTGTGTCTTGTGAAAGAAATGTGATGAAGCATTGACAACAACGTGTGTGCTGCTCCTCACAACAATCACTGCTAAGATGTGCTTCTGGTGCTAGAACTCTACATGAATAAGGCCAAGTACACACTGCAGCTAAATTTGGTTGTCAGTTTACCTTTTACTCCTTAATCGTGTTCTGTACACACTTAATTCACTAAAATATGAGAGTGACAAACGCAGCTACACTACCACTGTAAACGTGCTGTGTTTTGTTTATGCTCAGAGACTGCTTTAGAGAGCGCTGTCCTGCAGTGTTGCCATGTCCTCGAATTTACAAGTGCTTTTAGGCATGTTATTTGATCTTAGCTAATAAAGCTAGGCACTTTGTGGAGTTGATAAAGTTGTCTGTGGCGGATATGAGATGTATGATTTTTTTGGTGTTATAAAACAATGCATTTGGTTGGGTGTTTTACTGTTTTTTTGCGCTCTTCCTTATTTGTTGTTTTTTTCTGTGAAGATCTGGCAACACTGACACTTCACCGCACGAACGCAACTAGCCTAGCCCCGTGTCCGCATTTACAGAAATTCTATGCAGTGTGTACAGAACCGAACAACTAGTTGTTAATGACGTATCTAAATGCGCATCAGAAATGTGTCTTCGTCTGTAGGTGAGATGCAAGAAAATAACGGTGAAAAAAGTCTTATCCTTGGCTGATTTGGACACGGGGCTAGGCTAGGGCTTATTAACTCCATAAATTGCTTAGCTTTACTAGCTAAGACCAAATAACATGCCTATAAAGCGCTTGTAAATACGAGGACATGGCAACACAGCAAGACAGCGCTCTCTAAAGCAGTCTCTGGAGCATAAACAAAACACAGCACGTTCATCAGCAGCAGTTTAGTCAAAATCGCCGGAAAAAAAGAGTCTTTAGCCAAAAAACGGCTAAATTCTTATTCACTGCAAGACGGCACATGGACAGAAATTTTACGGGACTCACTCCCGCATTTAAATGCGGTTGTCACTACTGAACTTGCATTGTGTACATGGCCAATGCGGTTGTGGAATCCGGTTGTCACTCCTGTATTTTAGTGAATTATGTGTGTACAGAATGCGATTAAAGAGTAAAAGGTGAACTGACAACCAAATTTAGCTGCAGTGTGTACGTGGCCATTAAAGGGATACTCCACCCCAAAATTAATCACTGTCATTAATCACTTACCCCCATGTCGTTCCAAACCCGTAAAAGGTTCAAACATCTTTGGAACACAATTTAGGATATTTTTGGATGAAAACCGGTAGCCACAACACACGGATACGCTGATTTCGTACGAATCAAAGTGTAAATACATGTAGAAAATGTTTCCGTGTGTTGTGGCTGACACAAAATAGCGTACGCTGTTTACATCCAGTGGATACTATCCAAAATGGCGCTATGGAGACATAGAGGAGACGAATTGTTGGCTAAAGTCATTATTTTTGTTTTCTTCACGTACAAAAACTATTCTCGTAGCTTCGTAAAATTAAGGTTGAACCACTGATGGCAGATGGACTATTTTGTCAACGTCTTTTATATGTTTCCGGGCCTTGACAGTGTTGTTTACTTGGCAGTCAATGGGACAGTCAAAAAGCTACCGGTTTTCATCCAAAATATCCTAAATTGTGTTCCGGAGACGTTCGAACCTTTTACGGGTTTGGAACGACATGGGGGTAAGTGATCAATGACAAAATTTTCATTTTGGGGTGGAGTATCCCTTTAACTCAAGAAAAATACAGGTAACGAGAACTGCATTTACAGAAATTCTATGCAGTGTGTACGGAACTGAACAACTAGTTGTTGATGTATCTAAATGCGTACGTGAGATGCAAGAAAATAATAAGTCGTCTTATCTTTAGCTTGGACACAGGGCTAGGCTAGTTGCTTTCACAAGCCCTGCAGTGAAGTGTCAGTGTTGCCAGATCTTCATAGGAAAAAAACAACAAACAAGGACAAGCGCAAAAAACAAACAAACAAACAAAAAAAAAACAGTAAAACACAGGGGCGGCGCCAGGGGTGGGCAAAGGGAGCTGAAGCCCCGAATGTTTTTACTTACCATGTCTTTTGTGCCTCAAGAGTTTTCATGCGCATTAAAATAATTTCTATTAAACCAGCATTTAAATTTTTTTTAAACTTCAAAATACAGATCATCATGTGTCTATCTTATTGTTACTGTAGCAACAAATTGCAGACTTTCTAGAACACAGGCATGCATTTAGAGCGATTAAATGTATTAGCATTTCGCATGGTCAGTGGCAGGGCAACAATGAATAAAAAAAATATATATTATTAAGTGATTTAAATTGTAGAGAAAATACTGTATTTGCTCTAGTTCTAAGCAAAGCCATGTTGTGCCACTGACTGGCCCCCCAGTGTGCCCCCACCTTTCTACTTGTCTGTCACTCAAACATTTTAATCATATCTTTCTGTAATTGAATAACGATTCTGGGAACCGGGACTAATAGCAAGCTGCATTCCAACGGAAAAAAAAAAACACATTGAAGTTGTTCTATATTTATATAACTATATAGGCCTATATATATATATATATATATATATTATTAGCGCGTTGCAGCGCTAGATTTTGGTATCATCTTTCAGTGTTAGGACAGACCAGGTTCGATGTTAGCTCCTAGACAAAGGTAATACATTTACATTTACATTTATTCATTTAGCCTACGCTTTTATCCAAAGCGACTTACAATTGAGGAATACAACAAGCGATTCATTATAAAGAGGCAAATAAACACAGTGCTGTGCTGGTAATAGCATTCTTAATAGCCGTCTTTTTCCCCCTTCTCCCAAAACAGCTTGTCTAACTGTTTTAGCTATTAAAATAGTTGTTTTGTTTTCTTTTGTTTTTGTATTAAATGGCAAAGTTATTATATTTCGTTTCGTTATTTTATTAAGTTAATTTTGAATAACGTTTAGAGCATTTTTTGTTCGTTTAATGTAAGTTGTTTTTTTAAGCAACGAGCAGCCGGCAGCAGACAGTGAATTGGTCATAGCATATGTTTGATCAATTTAGCTTTCTCAAATCATCACTACTTGCCTGAAATAAAACCTATAGATATAAACCAGCTTGAGAATATCACAATGTTAGTTTAAACGCTTAACCTATATGTGCGCTGTTAGACGCATCCAATCGTTTGTGCGGAGAGTGAAAGCTAAAGCGCGCTTTACAGGACATGGAGGCGCCAGCGCGATCACTTGCATTGGAAACATTTTTACGTCATCATTTTTGCTCGTAAAAGTAAGATACATCATTCAGAAATGGTGACGACGGTGACGGTGACGAAGCGGAAATGCTGTAGGTGACGTCAGATGCCGGAGACTTGGCGGAAAAACTGAATGAACAGCGAGAACAGCGAGGAAAATTTGGAAACACTCCAGGAATACATCGACTGGTGCTTCGATGTTATAGTCATGAAGAAGAACCAAATTGCATGTTCTCCAGCCAAAAGCGAGACGCCGGCTTCCAAAAGAAGTCGCCCGACAGACTCGCCTGAAACAACATCGCCGACAGGTAAAAGCTTTGCCGACATTCTGGATTCAATCGACAAGCGGTTGTCCAGCTTTGACGCGAGGTTGTCCCTTGTCGAGATCATGCACCGTGAATTCAAATCCCTGAGGGAATCACTGGAATTCAGCCAGCAACAGGTGGAAACACTCGCTGCCGAAAACGCATCACTACGGGACTCGGTTAAGTCTCTAACTGAGAATATGTCCCATCTAAGTGAAGAAAATAAAAAAATAAAAGAGACTGTCCTCGATCTCCAGGCCCGTAGCATGAGAGATAACCTGGTGTTTTCAGGCATTCCGGAATCTGCCGAGGAGGACGCAGAAACTACGATTAAAACCTTTATCAAGACATACCTGAAGCTTCCGGAAGACACCGTGGAAAACATCTGCTTCGAAAGAGTCCGTCGGCTGGGAGCGAAGAAACCTGGAGCCCCGAGGCCGCGTCCTATTGTGGCCAAATTCGGATATTTTAAACAGAAGGAGCAAGTGAAAAGTCGCGGCAAGGAGCTGAAAGGAACAGACTTCAGCGTAAACGACCAGTTCCCCAAAGAGATCTTGGAGCGACGCAAAGTTCTGTTCCCAATCCGACGCAATTTCATCCAGAAGGGCTCCCGAGCTGTCATCGCCGTGGACCGGCTATAGGTGGACGGACGGCTCTACCGCGACCTCAGTACCACTCCCTGGTTATATTAACATCACTCCAGATAAGAATTCGTTATTATTATTATTATTATTATTATTATTTCCTCTTTCATCACTTGCTCCTACACTTAGCCTACCTCTAATTATGTTAACTCGCTAATATAACACGATTTCATAACAAACACGATACCGTCAGTCTCCGCAGCGTTTAAATGTTGTTGCAATGTTTTCGTTTCTGTCAAGTTTTTACTTGCATCCCTCCCTACTTGTTTTTTTGTATGTCTTTCTCCTCTCTAACTTTTCTCATAGCACCGATCGCCTGCTTTCCGACTCACACACACACAACACCCTATATCTTTATATATCTGCATGGCACGACCAAGTACATATACATTCAGCGTCAACGCAACCACTCCGACTTTACAGCGCACACAAACATGGCAAACATACTCGCACACAAACACATATAAGCCCGCGTATATCTCACTTAGTTGAGCATCTCACGCAGCGTGCAGCATTAGCTACACACACACATCTATGGGCGCACTAAGGTTTATCACATGGAATGTGAATGGAGCTGGCTCCAGAGAGAAGAGGTTAAAAATATTTAGCCAGCTTAAAAAACTACAGGCAGACGTTGTTTTACTACAAGAGACTCATAGACCTGCCACAGCTATAGATGAATTTAAAACAACTGAGTTTCCTAATGTGTTCTCAGCCTGCTATAACTCTAGGCAAAGGGGGGTAGCAATTTTAATACATAAAAATATTAATTTCACAATTCTTAATACAGTAATAGATCCAGAAGGTAGATTTCTAATCATAAAATTATCTATATTTAACAAAACGTTATGTATTGTCAGTATATATGGTCCAAATGTTGATGACCCCTCTTTTTTTCATGCTTTTTTCACCGCACTCTCTGAACACCTAGATTGCGCACTTGTTCTTGGGGGAGACCTCAACTTTGGACTAAATAAAGAAATGGACAGGCTCAGTACAGCTGGAACTCAGCGCAATTGGGATTCGACAAATATAGTCAAACAGTACATGAGCGACTATGGACTTTGCGATGCATGGCGTTCTTTGCACCCCAACCGTAGGGAATATACGTTCTTCTCACATGTCCATCACTCTTACTCTCGGTTGGATTATTTTTTAGTCAGCAGCTCATTGCTGAGTGACATTTCAGACACAGAGATACACCCTATAGCTGTCAGCGATCATGCTCCTATATCTTTAACTTTAATAAATAAGAAGGCCACCCCGCCAAGTAAAAATTGGAGATTTAATACATCACTACTTAAAGATGAAGACTTTATTAAATATTTCAAGAAAGAATGGGCTTTATATTTAGAATACAATGACCTGCCTGGAACATCAGCATCTGTTCTCTGGGAAGCAGGCAAAGCTGTGATGAGAGGTAGAATAATCTCATTCTCATCACATAAAAAGAAAGAAGAAATTAAATGTATTCAGGAATTAGAAGTAACCATCAAATCCTTAGAAGAAGCCTATGTATCCTCCCAGGAACAGGGAATGCTGCACAAAATACGTAAAGCAAAACTAGAATTAAATGAAATTATTAATAAAAAAACATTCATATTAACATATTAATAAAAAATTCTTAGCACAAAGACTTCGCTGGCAAGAATTTGAACATGGTAACAAATCAGGTCAATTCCTAGCTAACCAGTTAAAAATAAATAAAGAAAAAACAACTATATGTGCTATTAAAGACTTAACTGAGGACATAGTATATGACCCTGAAAGAATAAATAACACTTTCAGGGACTTTTACAAATCTTTATATTCACCACAGATCAAAAGACGAAATTGACCAGTTCCTTGATAATATAACTCTTCCCAAATTATCAGAAAATCAGGCGATGGCATTGGATTCTCCACTGACATCAGATGAACTTCAGGAAGCTCTGAACAGTATGCCTAATAAAAAGGCTCCAGGTCCAGATGGCTTTCCAGCAGAATTCTATAAAGAATTCTGGCCTATTCTGGCGCCAACATTCTACAGAATGTTACAGGAAACCAAGGATAATGGTAGACTTCCACCAAATATGAATTCTGCCAACATCAGTCTATTGTTAAAACCAGGCAAAGACCCGGTATTGCCTACTAGCTATCGTCCAATATCTCTTATTAATGTGGACATTAAAATAATCTGCAAAGCTCTCTCAAAAAGAATAGAGAACATAACCCCTCTCATAATTCATCCCGACCAAACTGGTTTCATAAAAGGGAGGCATTCCGCAACAAATACAAGTAGATTAATTAATTTAATAAACTATTCATGCAATAAAAACCTTCAAATTACAATATTGTCTCTAGATGCAGAAAAAGCTTTTGATAGGGTTAACTGGAACTTTCTATTTGCAGTTTTACACAAATTTGGTTTTGGAAACTCTTTCATAAACTGGTTAAAAATATTATATAACTCTCCAACAGCATGTGTCAGGACAAACGACCAAACGTCGTCCAGCTTCTGTCTCAAGAGGGGCACCAGGCAAGGATGCCCTCTCTCCCCTTCACTGTTTGCAATTTTTATTGAACCACTAGCAGCAGCAATTAGACAGACTACAGTGATTAAAGGCATTAAATGCAAGAATGTAGAACATAAAGTCAGTCTTTATGCAGATGATGTGTTACTTTTCCTTCAGCATTCACAAACCACTCTCTCTGAGGTAATCACATTAATAAACTCCTTCGCAAAAGTCTCAGATTATTCAATAAACTGGTTAAAATCTACAGTTCTTCCAATTAATTGTTCTTTCCAGAACTCTTCCACTCCACTGCAATCTGGAAATATTAAATATTTAGGTATTAATGTTTCACCTAGGCTGGCAGATCTAATTAAATTAAATCATATCCCACTTTTAAAGACGGTAGAAGAAGATCTAGCTAGATGGAAGTCTCTACCCATATCACTTATGGGAAGAGTCGCCTCAATAAAAATGATGGTTTTGCCAAGGATTAATTATTTGTTTGCAATGATCCCTAGCAAACCATCACCTGACTGGTTTAGATCTCTGGACTCCTCCATCTCTAAATTCCTTTGGAAAGGTAAACCACCGCGTATTAGCTTAAAAACGTTGCAAAAGACCAAAGATAAAGGAGGACTCGATCTGCCTAACTTTCACCATTATTTCTTAGCCAACAGGCTTCAACACATTTTAGGGTGGTTAAAACACACCCTCTTCGATGAAATTTGGCTAGATGTAGAACAGGCATTATGCAATAATATAGAGATTTGTGATCTGCCATTCATTAGCTCGAACATCAAACGACACGTATGCTTCAAAAGCATCAGTATCAGCTCTTCTCTGACAGCATGGTGGGAGTTTCTAAAAATGACTGAGTCTTCACTAATCCCATGCAAACGTACTCCCATCTGTAACAATCCTGACATATTAATAAACAATAATGTGATACACTTCACAGACTGGAGTAGAAAAGGTATTAAATACCTGGAACATATATTCGAAGGGACAGACTTTATTCCCTTTGACACATTAGTTAAACAATATGGGATCAATAAGAACAGATTTTTAGAATATCAACAAATTAAATCTATAATAAAAAAGAAATTTAAGTCTAATCTGCTGGGGCTGCGGTCCTGGCCTGGATGGGGTACTGGTGGCTCTCGGGTGTTGTTTTTTTCTGGTGACTGCACGCGGCGCTGCTGGGGAGGCCTGTGTCGGCGGACGTAGGTTGCCGGCCTGGCGGCTGTGTTGCTCCGGGGTAGGTCCGGGGGGGGGATTTGGGGTTCTGGGGGCGCTCTGCCTCCGGGCTGGGATTCCGGCTGGCCCTGGGGGGCTTGGGTCCTGGTGGGTGTGCCGCGGGGGGCGTGGGTGGATGCATGCGCCTGGGCCCGGCCCTGGTGCGGGGGCTTCCGATGCATCGGTGGGGCCGGGGGTGTCTTTAGCTGGTGGGGACGTCGTTACCATCTGTCAGTATTCACTCTGCATGGAGGGAGGGAGGGACCCAATAGGGGCGGAGGACTGGTTTAACCTGGGTGTCTATTGTCTTCGGTAGTCTGGGAGTCGACTGAATGATGGGGTGGGGGTAGTTTTTCCTCTGCTGTGGGGTCTGGTGGGCCACCCCGGGCTGCCGTGGGCCCTGGTCTGGATGGGCCTGCTCCGATGTTTTCCTCCCCGTCCCTAATGCTTCCCCTCTCCCGCCCCATCACACCAACATACAGGTAGGGTTTTTGGGGTGCGGGTGTGTCGCTGGGATGCAGGGGAGTTGGGACTCCTCTGTCTCCTCGTGGCCTCTCGCATCCCAATCATACATCATTACTTAGACACTCTCATTACTTACTGTCACATGACACATACATATAGGGCCTTGGGGGTGGGCACTCTGAACGGCGTCCAGAGGGTGGTCTGTTCATTCAGCCTTCCCTCTGGTGCCGATGCCCACTTCTCAATTTTAAGTTGCACATAGACATTGAGGGCTCTTGGGAGGGGCCGAGCTGACACGAGCTGACGTGTCCTAGTGTCTTGCCCCTCCCCTGTTTTAAAGCACTTTAGAACAACATACACCAACACTACATTTGAGCGGGTGAGGTGAAGCACGGGGTCTTCCTTTTTTTTTTTTTTCCCCTTACACCCCTGTTCTCTGTTCTCTGTCCGGGGCTGGGGGCTGTGAGGAGGAGCTGGCCATCCGGTCGGGGTCTGGGCTGGTGGTCTTCTCTGCTGCTGCAGGGACGGGGGTGGTCTTCCAGTCTCCGCACCGGAGCGAAGGGGATTCAGCTCCGGGGTCTGGCGCTGACTGGCCTTTTGGGGTTAGTGGTGCCTGGTCCCAGGAGTATAGAGTACAAATGGGGAGTGTGAGTGTGGGTACAGTGTCCTTTTTTTTTTTTTTTTTTTTTTGTGCGTCTACGTGTGGTTTGAGTGTGTGAGTTTTTGGTTGCGTGCATGAGGGTGGGATGCTTGTGTATGTGTGTTTATGTTTGTCTATGTCCATGTGTCAGGTCAGGCCTTTGACTCCGCCTCAACCATCATTGAGGGCCCACCCCACCACCATGCCCTGCCGGTGGGGGATGCCCCTGGCCGCCGGTGCGTTGGTGGTTTCTGGCTCCGGGGCGGGATGCTCGGGTGGGCTCTGGCCCGCTCTCGGCGGTCGCTCGGTAGGGCCTGGCTTCGCTGGGCCCCTGCTGGGGGGTGGGGGGGCCCTTGGTTCTCTGGGCCCGGGCCGGTCTGCCCTGGTGTGGCCGACTGCCGGCGGGACCTGCGGGCTTGCCGCCGTGGCCCCCTGGGGCGTCTGCATTGTGGCTGACGGATGACCTCCTCCGGGCTCTCCTCTGCCCTTTTCTGGGTGGGGGCCGCGGTTATCCCTGCGGTGGTTTTCCTGGGGTTCCCGCGCCCTGGGGGGCCTCCGGATGTTTGGGAGCCCGGGTCTCCTTCGTGCCTGCTTCATGCCTTGCGGGGCGGGGCTGTGGTTCCCCACTCACACTATCAAGCATTTACATGGAGGAACCTTATGAATACAAGCGCGTTCACACACACAGGTGTGCACACAGGTGTACACACAATCATTCACATTGGTGTAAAAACAGGTGCTCACAGACACTCACTGTCCTAAAATGCTGTTGCTTCAAACATATTTTGTAATATTAGTTATGTGTGCTGCGCAATACCATTAGTATTTACTGTGATACATACGGACATTGGATGTTGTTGTAGTTTTTCTGCTGTTGTGTCTTTTGTTGTTTTCTCTCTTTGTCAGCAGGTATGGAAGCAGATTATCTGTTTTTGCTCTCTCTCTCTTTCTCTATCCTCTTTTTTTTTCTCTTTTTTTTTTTCTCTCTCTTTTCTTTTCTTCCTTCTTTCTCCTCTCTTGGTTTTCTCTGTCCCCCGGTCTTGTCGGTCATAGTATGGTTAAATAAATAAAAATATAAAAATTAATAAAAAAAAAAAAAAAAAAAAAGGCTGTGAATGATGATAGCATAGCTACACATACACACTGTTATGTGTTATCTGTGTTACTGACAGGCCGGGGAAAAAAAAAAAAAAAGAAATGTAGAGGGTCTATTTATATTTCTGTGATCAGTAGCCTACAAAATTAACACTGGTGTCATATTGCTCTTCCTGCCCATGTCATATCCTGTGATATGTGATAGCCTACATATAAATATAAGGGGAACAAAAAAAAAAAACGGCTAAATTCTTATTCACTCCTGCAAGACAGCAAAATGTCGCTATGGTTACAAATGCGGGAGTGGCTGTTCCATACACAGATGGAACGATAATTTATGGGACTCACTCCTGCATTTAAATGTATGTGGCCTAAATGAAGTCTCATAAACATCAGTAACCAGATAATCTTTTATTCATTGATATGCTATAAGACAGCTTTTGTACACATAAAATGCTTATAATAATACTGGTTCTGTTTCAAGGGTTCAAACAATATTGAAAGGGAAGCAAATGCAATGTTTACATCATTTGACACATATTGACTGACCTCCAGACACAGACTGGACTGTGCAGGCATACAGTACTTCTGTTACAATCACAATACTGGTGCCTACAAAAGAGAAGTGTGCCTTGGGTGAAAGAGTATGAAGAGATAGTAAAGAGACGCAGGGAGTGCTCCGTTCTTGAAGTCTTCTAATCCGTTTCCCCAAACAGTTTCCCCTCAAGCATTAAGCTGGCAAATGTTCTACAGTAGGGTGTAATAATCAGTGGCCTGCCACAGGAATCTGCCCCCAAACGGTAAAGCTGGGCATCCTCATGAAGACGACGAAAACAATCTCTCATTTGTACAACACAGTTTGAGGAAGCAACACACCAGGAATTTTCATACTTACCAAAGACTTTAAAAGAGTTTATAAACACACTGTGAGACCAATCTTGTGAAATTGTGGGTGAATGTTGTGAAAATGGGACAAGGTTTCACTCCAAAAACCAAAGTAAAATGTGACATTGTGACATTATTCATATATTCACTGGGATTGAAAAACATATTGACGCTTGGGCTTTTCCCACACTGCACAATTGAAATCTATCCTTATTTTTCTTATGCATTATAATGAGAATTTTGGGTGAAATGTGCTTAACTATCATGAAAATAATGGAAAAATGCAAACTGTTGATTTTGAGAGAAATACGACTTGTGTGCTAGATGTGCTTTTTCCTCTGATTCATTTCTGCGCATCCCTTCGATTTATGTGTGTTTGAAGGATTTCATCTTTTAAAATCAGAAAGAAAAAAATTAAGTGGTGCATGAAGGTCTGAACTGACAGTGCATTACAAGAACAGTGACTTAATGCTTTAACCAATAACACATTTGAAAGGCAACAAATTAAAAAAACATTCATCATAACTTTATATAGACATTCTCAACATCTTCATCCAGCGCAACACAGGAACAATGCAGTGACAAACAGTCACTCTCACACTCCAACGATGACACACGTGTTTGAGAGCTGAATGCTGAAAGAGCAATGATCGTGTGAAGGAAGGCAAAAAAGTATCTTCAAAAGAAAGAATAAAAAAGTGCTGAGGATAAAGTGATTTCAAGTAACAGGAGTTTTTTATAAAGGGGAGGGACCAGAGGCGAGGAAAAGCATTTTATTGGCTCTTGCTGTGACTGACATCTTGTTGGCTCCTCCCTTTACAGCATGTGACAGGAGTGACTCCATTCAGTCAGTCGCTGATTCAGAATCTGGAATCAGTCTAAATATGTTTGACTCTTTCTTCTTCTCACGTCACAGATGTCACCACCAGAGAGACCTAAGAAAGACAACAATTACAGCACTTAATCTCTGCAATCACACCAAGATACAAAGACGTGGTGCAGTCTCATTAAAATCATACATGTGTGACCCCGGAACAAAAATATTAGCAATAGCCAAAAATACATTGTATGGGTCAAAATTATAGATTTTTCTTTTATGCCAAAAATCATTAGGATATTAAGTAAAGATCATGTCCCATTAAGAAATTTTGTAAATTTCCTACCATAAATGTAGCAAAACGTAAATTTTGATAAGTAATATGCATTGATAGAACTTCATTTGGACAAATTTAAAAGGCGATTTTCTCAATATTTAGATTTTTTTTCACCCTCAGATTTTAGATTTTCAAATAGTTGCATCTCAGCCAAATATTGTCCTATCCTAACAAACCATACATCGGTTTGTTTTGTGGTCCAGGGTCACACACATACATATATATATATTACACATTCAATTCTAAATCAAAGTATTAAGAGATTTTACGAAGTCTTGTGTTTTTATTTAACAGGAAGCAAAGACAAGGAATATTTTTCTCTTTTAACTCAAACACTTTTTAACACAAAGACATTTTTACTTTAGTTTAAATTACTGATTTATTATTTAGTTGCATAACCATTTTTTTTCAACTGTTGCACATCTGCGTTGCATTGAGTCAACCAAGTTCTGACATCTAGAAACAGGTATTCCAGCCCAGGATAATGAACTACATTCCACAGTTCCTGGGAAATTGTGGGTTTTGCTTCAGAAACTGCACCAATTTTTTATGCACCTCACAAGTTTTCAATTGGGTTGAGGTCAGGGGATTGAGCTAGCCACTCCATTACATCAATTCTTTTTGTCTGAAACCAAGATGTTGCTCGCTTACTTATGTGTTTGGGGTCATTGTCTTGTTGAAACACCCACTTCAGGGGAATTTCCTCTTCGGCATGGAGCAACATAATCTTTTCAAGTATTTTGATGTAATCTAAGGCTTGAATCATGGACTGATTTCTTATGGTTTTCCTATCAATGTTATTTGTGAGATTTACCCATAAAAGACAGACACAAGAGCACAGAAACTGATGCTCAGACAAACACACGACTTAGTAAGACATTATCCAATTTGTCACTGGCTGTAGACGGGCGCTCTGAGGTCAGGACAGGGTCACACAAATCCATCTGACCTTAATCTGACAGGTCACACACACACACGCACGCACGCACGCACACACACACACACACACACACTGACCTGTGTGCTGGTTTGCTGGTAAAGCAGCAGAGGTTGTGCTTCAGTGATGGGCGCCTAGCTCTTGGTCCAACTCCTCAACCTTTCCTGTTCGTTGAGAAGACTGAGCAACTGACAGCTGCTTCTGAAACACACATACACACAGTTGAAGATCTGCTGACTAAACTAGTATGCTTGTACATTTGCAGTTAAGCGTACATCACCCTGAGCTCAAGAGGAATCATTGTATCCTCTGGATACAGTGGCATAAAACACAGAACAATAATTATCAGTAAAACACACGTTAAACTGGAAATGCTGCTATTTTGGCATTGCTGCCTGACTACTACTGATCTACTCTTTTCTTTTTTCATCATTTTATCAAGTGTGTTTGACACTGACACACATTATGATACACATTCATTTTACTGCATTAGAGAATGTAGGCCTACTTTGAACATTATTTCTGAATGCATGCATAATGTTGTTCAGATTATGAGGTACAATGTGTGAAATAATTCTCTGTAAGAGTAATTCTCAGTATGTCAGTCATGGGTGTAGTTTACTGCTGCTGAAGTAACACACAGACAGTGACTGATGGAGATTTCAGAAGGAACGTGCTGTAGGCGCCCCCTTCAGGAAACACTGTGTGTGACTCACTGGACCACTCCAGAGTAAAGCCTGCATTTACACCAGCACACAAATGTGACCCTGAACCACAAAACCTTAAGTAGCACGGGTATATTTGTAGCAATAGCCAAAAATACATTGTATGGGTCAAAATTATTGATTTTTTAATGTCAAAAAGCATTAGGATATTAAGTAAAGATCATGTTTTATGAAAATATTTTGTAAATGTCCTATACGGTAAATATATCAAAACTTAATTTTTTGATCAGTAATATGCATTGCTAAGAACTTAATTCAGACAACTATAAAGGCGATTTTCTCAATATTTTGCTTTTTGTACACCCTCAGATTTTCAAATAGTTGTTTTTTGGCCAAGTATTGTCATATTTTAATGAACCAGAAAGATTTATTCATCTTTCAGATTATGTATAAATAATGTATAAAAATACCCTTACAATTTACAACAATTTTGTGGTCACAAATCTGATTATTTACTTACATCTGATCAGATGCTGACGCACATGTGCAAACAGAAAAAAAATAATCACATCTGATCTCAACCACTTCCAGATGTGGCTTTAAATCAGCTCTATCTCCAGTTTATCTGAGCTCCATCTAAACACATACATCAGATGCCCACTGTAATCCCAGAAACCTCAAAACTGCTCTTGCTGAGGTGTAAATAATGTCTAGGTTACTTTGGTAACCCTTGGTTACCAATCAGACACACAATTATTTGTTACATTTAGCAAATCCTCTCTAAAACCAGCAAGCCAGCTAAATGGGGAGCTCTGGTTTTAAACCCCCCAGAGCAACTAACACCCAGTTGCCAGAGCAACCACTGATAACATCAGTTTACGATGCTAAGGACAGACTCAGCAACTCACACTTACATTGTCTCTCCATAGGAAAGACCATAAGTGAACTTTCCTCCACTCTACCCATAGACAAAGCTTTCTATGAATAAACTTGCATCCCAGGACATTGTGTGTATGATTTGAACTGTCTTGTATAGTGTCTCTTGCACTGTATTTTTGTTTATGCATGCTTCAGTTAATATAACCCTATTATAAATATTCCCAACCTCCCGCCTGGAAATTCAGCCTTTCTCATTGGTCAGGCCCTTGCTGATAGGCGTGACCCCTCCCAGACTTTAAAGGGCTCACACACCGCTCCGCCCCCCTCTTCGGCAAAATCTTCAGATTGTTGTTGCATGGAGGTCCGCCCAGCCACATGCGGTTCCCCCTAGCCCATGAGAGAGGGCTTTTGACCACAAGAGTCAAATCTACAACACTTGACTCATCCCTGGAGCTCTGGATTGCGATCTACAGAGCTACTGTGGCCCACTTCATACCAAACTAGGTGCTCACACAGGAAAGAGGACTCTCCTGAGCACAACAAAGTCAAGGACAACCTCGGAGTTTCAAGAAATTGCAACTTCTGTCATCAAATGGCACCATCCAGACTTCCTTCAGCCAGGTCAAATGCAAGTATCGTTTCTCATACCAGACAGAGGTCTGATGTAAGCTATTGTATACTGTGCTTTGAACTAGAAACTGATGGTTCTTTAGAGATGGTTAATTCTTGACTCACCCCTCTTCCTCTTTCCGGTTCCATCCATCCACTTAGCCTTACTATCCCTTAGCTTTACCTTACCATGAATGCTTGATGTGTGTGTGTGTATATGTGTGTGTGTGTGTCTAGATTAGTTATGTGTTTAGTCCTTAGTTAATAAAGTTCTTGTGCACAAATTACACGAGTTTCTGATTCTGGCTTGCAAAATTACGATGTCCCTTTACGATTTCCGATGAAAGCTACATGCTCTAATACATTAGTATATAAGGAAGTTATTTTCTGTGGCCAAGAAAATAGTTTTTCTGTGAATACATTTGAATTTACCTTGAATGTTCACCGGACGAATGGGTCAATTGATTGTAATGTGAGTCAAGATAATTCTTTTAAATTATCTAAATATTATAATTAATTATAACAAGTTATGATTAATTATTAACATTTCCCCCTTGAGCTAATTCACTACAACTTGCACAGGATCTATGCAAGGAGGCTCGCTGGGGAAGGGGCGTACTTGAGGAGACCCCGGGTCCAGCTGTGTGCCAGCATTTCTCTACTGAGGGAAGTCTCGGACAGGTAGAAAAAGAGCTGGCAGTGGGAGGATTCCAGGAGGCAACAAGTGCACCTGAGGCTGGCCGAATTGACTCCAGATGAGCTGGACCACCTGGGGATGGAGTCACCATTCACCTGGAAGACAGCGCTGTCATGACAGCATGTCGGCTGCATGATTCAGCTCTCCTGGGATGTGAACAGCCTGCAGAATTTGGCGTTACTGCGGCTACGGCTGTCATATGCCCCAGGAGCCTCTGAAAAGTTTTGAGAGGAGCCGCTAGCTTGTGCTTGAATAGGTTCAGGCAATTCAGCAATGACTGTGGACGCTTGTTCGTGAGCTGCGCTGTCATGTTGACCGAATCCAGCTCCATACTGAGAAAAGAGATGCTCTGCACAGGGGAGAAGCTTGCTCTTCTCCCAGTTGACCCGAAGCCTGAGGTGCTGCAGCACCAAGTCCCTGTGCTCGCACAACAAGCTAATATAATATAATATAATATAAGCCATGAGCTAATATATGCCAGTCGTAGAGATATGCTCTTTAACCACCCTCCGCGAGTTTTAGAAGACAGGGACAGCTCTAAGATGAGGACTTATATGCCCGACCTTTGAAAGCAGACCACACACTCCTACCTGGGGAACATCAACGCGCCCCCTGGCTGTGCCACCAATGAGGGTGGTGAGGAGAGAAGAACTCAAGAACGGCCCGAGCCCTCCACGTCTTGTAAGCACTACAAGCACTTCTGGGAAGAAAAGGCTGGTGCCGAACACGACTCAGAAATCATGTGAGGGGGCCAGCCAATCATACAGTCTCGAGTGCTCAGGAGACGGCATTACACCTCCAACCTGGTGCCCTCGGCGGTCCAGGGAAGCATGGCCGTCAGATTCCGACTGGCAGCTGCCACAGGGGGGCCTGCTCAGCAGAATCGCCAGCCTCTACAGATGATCGCCCCTTCTCTGCTGCAGCGATAGAAATCCTGTCTTCCATCCACGAACGCAATCTTAGCATGTTCACGGCCCAGGCATGAGAGACAGCGATCATGTCCATGTCGGAAGTCAGGAAAACTACCGCACCCAGAAACACCCGGTCGGAGAGACATCCCGAAAGACACTCAACAACCGTGTAAGAAATTTGCTCTTTTAGGCTGGCTGCCCGGGGAAGGACCGCAGCACAACGGTGCACTCAGGCAGGAACTTCGCTGCATTGCAGGTGAGAAACCTCTTCTTTCTCCACACAACCAAGAGCAGATTTCTTCTTCTACAAAGGCTTGCTCAGCAGCAGATCGGCTCTGAAGCAGAAATCTGAATGAGTGGATACACGCCGCCATCTTATATACGCGTATATACAGGTGAGTGGCTTAGCACGCAAATTCTGGGATTTTGTCTCTAGATTTAGTGACTTCCTCAACCCTTTTGAGACTTTTTTAAAAAGCTTAGCAACAAAATAAATTTTTTGGACAAACCTTCTTTCGATTTCAAGATTTTCCCACGGATCTAAATTTATATTTATATAGATCAGTGAACTCAACATTATGACCTGTTTTAGCTACTTTCAATTGAAAGCAGTTACCAACGCTGGTCATTGTTTTTTCCTATTCATATTTTGATGGTTTAAGTGAAATGTGGGGTCATAAAAAAGCCTCCACACATCACTTTTGGCCACTGTTGTGTTTGGTGGGGTTAGTGTCACAATATTTATGACCCTGCTTACTGTGTCATCACTGATGCATTGCTGCATTTT
The DNA here is from genome assembly GCA_033026305.1 of Cirrhinus molitorella. NCBI lineage: Eukaryota > Metazoa > Chordata > Actinopteri > Cypriniformes > Cyprinidae > Cirrhinus > Cirrhinus molitorella. The sequence continues at coordinate 34,098,453 of CM065125.1, read as the reverse complement.
TTCCAATTTTCAAGCGAAAAAAAAAATGTCATTACTACTTTCATTTTTGCAGTTACAGCATTGCTTTGTAGAGTGGAAGAAGTTACTAAATTTCTTACTTGCTTACTTACAAAAATAAATCTGATAAATCTGGTAAAAAGCTGATAAATAATCTTGATAAAGTTTACATTAACTTCATATCATTGTATAACTCCAATAGGTCATATCTTCATGGGAAAGTGTGTGTCTCCTCCTCTTTGCTGCCATCCTGTTACTTTTATCTAGCTTTGAGGACCTCTCTAGCTCTCTTAAATATTTCAGGAGCTGAGACCTCTTCTTAACACTTAGGAACCTATATGAATCACTTTTATTCGTAAGTCTAAGAATAATATTTAAATTGCATCATTCTTAGAAATTTTACACACTTACGACACACTTGCTTTATACATTCAGCCCCTGGGCTCGTATGTATAAAACTTCTCAGAAATGCTCTTAAGAATAGTCTTAAACTTTGACTCAAAAAATTCTTAGTAAAAAGTAGGACTTTTCTAAAGCTAGCTGCACACTAGATGATTTAAAGGCTGATTTTAACGATCGGGGGGTGTGGTCTGATTTGAGGCTCATCGCAAACAATTTTTTGTTCAAAAAATTCTCTGTTGTGTGGTGTAATTCCGATTATTTAACTGCTCCCGATCAAGACGGAGCATCCCCGAAGTCAAATTGTAAATATCAAACATGTTTGATGTTTAGGATTCTTGATCAGGCTGCCTCTGGCGTGATACCCGCGATAGCCAATGAGAGCGAGCAAGCGCCATTTACCGGATGTTGCGTGCTTCTAGCTGAAACTAGGTAGCCACAAAAAAAAACAAAAAAACAATGCCACGAAAGCAGAATACATCCCCCATATTCTTTTTTATACATTGTTTTTCACTGTTAAACAGAACGCACGCCAGGAGAGCCAGCTGACAACATTGATTGTCTTCCATTTGTTTTTGTTCTCTAGTCACGTTTGATCTCGCAAGTCTCTGTGAGATCTTGTGTCACTGTGAAATCGTTCCTACAGTCAACAAGTGTGTGGTCTCACAGTCTGGTCGAATCATCTACGACTGAATCACTTATTCTTAAGTCTTAAAATAATAGTAAAATTTCTTAGAATTTTGACACACTTAAGACTATAATTTTAGTGGCTTTATAGATACGGCCCCTGATCTCACCTCCAGTTTTTTCTTGGGCTCAGTGCTGCCCCCTGCTGTCCCTTCAGCTCCCTGCAGGAGTTCAGAACACTGCTTACACATGCGGATGTTCTTGCTCTCCGACACCTTTGAACATTTCCCACAGACGGCCTGCAGACAAACACGTCACACGTCAGAACACACAGTGTGGCGTATTAGACCTGTCACCATGAACGTGTGTGACACATACCGCGCCGCAGTTCTTGCAGTGGTGCTTGCGTTTGGTGAAGTGGAAGGTCTCGCTGCAGCCTTTACATGTTTCTCTCTCCTTCTCTCGTTTCTTTGAGCTCTTCTACAGATCACCAATGCACAGGTTAACACAGTGACGTCTAGCCCGTGTTATTAGATCCAGTGTGTGTGTGTGTGTGTGTGTGTGTGTGTGTGCGTGTGCGTGTCTCACCCTCTCATGTGGAGCTCCGTCTATCTCACAGGTGCTCATGCTGCTCGATGGCCCCTGCGAATAAAACATCATACGCCGACCATTAAACACATGGACGTGTGAGTGTGTTTGTGTGATGATGATTCAATAGAGGAACTTGCCCATGTCATATTTCACTCCAAAACCAAGGAAAATTCACAAATACTCATCATTCCTGTATGACTAACAGGGCTGCACTCAACAATAGACCACAGGAAACATGACTAGGCTAGTTTGGGAAGAATTCAGCGTTGAGTTACCGGCGTGTCAGGCGTGTGCTCATCATCACGGCTGCAGGAGATGTTGAAAGCTTTGAACGTCTCGCTTTTCTGCTTGTGCTTCTCAATCGTCGCCCGGATAACCTACAAACAGATGAGGATGATCAATGCTTCAGCTCTAAAAAACCATTTGATCACAGAGCAACAGTCAGGTTCATGTGAACTGACTCTAAAGAGCCATTCATTCCCATTTCTCTGCCAAATTAAAGAGAGCATGGGCAAAAGAAAACACAAAATATGAGTCTGTTTTTCTAACAGAGCTTCCATACATTGCATGAACCACTCTTAGGATACTTTCATGTTGCTTTCATGTCCCTCTTGATTGCCTTCTGTGCCATTATGCAATTAGAGTGAACTTCTCCTTTTGTGTTCCACAGAACAAAGTAAAATAAGATGATGGTGAGCAGAAGATGACAGGGTTTCTTGTTATTTGGCTGAACTATCACATCAACATGAAACATCCACATACAGCCCACTGTACTTCTCAGAGTGAAATAAGGTATTCATGAGGTAGTGTGGAACAATAATCTTAATGGCAAATTGACTTAATGATGAAAACTGTCTAATTTCAGAGGGAAATTATTTTTTTCTCCTTTAGTAAAGAACGAGTAGGTGAATTGTTCACAATATGAATATGCACATGAGTCAATTTTTCTTTTCATGTCATTAGATGCAGTCGGTTATATGGTCATGATGACTTGAGATCTGCATACAAATAACACATGAAATGGCACCAGAATCCCTTGTCAACTGTATTGAATGTGCACTTGTAGTGTACTTAAACTTAGTGTACTTAACGTATATATCCTTGTCAGTATGACCCTGGACCACAAAACCAGTCATAAGGGTCAATTTTGGTTCATTAGGATAGGACAATATTTGGCCGAGATAAACTATTTGAAAATCTGGAATCTGAGGGTGCAAAAAAAACAAAAAATAAAATAAAAAATTGAGAAAATCGCTTTTAAAGTTGTCCAAATTAAGTTCTTAGCAATGCATATTACTAATCAAAAATTACGCTTTCATATATTTAATGTAAGAAATTTTACAAAATATCTTCATGTTGAATGATCTTTACTTAATGATTACTAAATCATTTTTTGGCATAAAAGAAAAATCGGTCATTTTGACCCATACCGCGTATTGTTGGCTATTGCTACAAATATACCTGTGCTACTTAAGACTGGTTTTGTGGTCCACGGGTGTTTCCTAACATACTTAAATACACTTTAAAAAAGAATTGCACCTTGTATTGTCAAATTAAATTGTAATTTAAAGTGCATTTTTAAATCACGTTTTGATAATCTTTTGTTGTAATTTTTAGAAGTACACTTATTTTTTGTGTTGACTAATATACTAAAGCACATGTACTGTAAAGTACTTAAGTAATTATAATATTATAAGTAATTATAATTTTAACTTTAAATTGGACTTAAATTGGAACTTCATCATAACAAATGTGTATAATTATAGATATATTTAAATGCATGAGCTTAAAGTGGATTAAAGTATATTTAGCTTTAAATACTTGTCAGTACATTCAGCAGTACTTTAACAATATTTCTAAGATAACAGAAGTAATTATGAAATTACATATAAAGATATACTAAGTGGGTTAAAAAAATAACCAGCTAACCACATTTTATATTCACTTAAACTAAAATACATTTTACTTAAACTTCGCTGACACTGAATATTCGTGCAAAAAGAACAACCTACTTTTATCCAGTCATCTTTCTCCTCAGCCGTCCTGTCAACCACAGACATAAACACACATCACACTCTACATAGGCTCATTCATGAAGATTTTACTGTGTAACATCAAGCTACATTGTGAACATTACAACTATTTTATTATACTTTTTCAACACAAGCCTTTGTGAAAATGTTATGTTTGAAGTGCCTCTAAATTTAACTTTAGTAGCAAAAACAGTGAATATTGTGATATACTTCGGACATTGTTATAATGCTGAGAAATATCAAGATCAGTCAGCTATGTGTAAGTGCCGTGTGTTTTTCACCTGGCCTGCAGCTCGAGCGAGCGCTGTTTGCCGATGATGGTGAAAGTGTGAGGGACGTTCTGCTTGACGTTTTCCTGAACCTTCAACCAACACAAGGACATCAGCATATGATGAGATAAAGACACAGAGATAAACACGCAGCTGAACATACGACTGAATCATACCTCCATCCCTGCAATGTCGATTCGCTCTCTGACGCTAAATTTCTGTCCCATCAGCCTCAGCTTGGGCACGCAGTACAGCACCATGTTATTGAACTGGAGAAACACAAACACACCTTAATTAGTATCATCATACTTAATCTCTATATTCATCATCAAATAACTCTGTTTCCACTGAAGCTTTAGGAATTTCTTTCGTAAACGTAAAGTGAGATGTTTAGCTGAAGGCTGAAGCTGCTCTTTTCCATACATCTAAAGCATACAAGCATAAGTAGCATAAATGTATCATAATAATCACAATAATCACAAGCTGTGGCAAGTCATGTGCTTTTGACATTCACAATTTAGATATTTTCTGAAAATTTGGGATATACTGATTTATACAAATTGTTTGACGGACATGTTTGACAGTTGCTCTAATGTCTTTTGCAGCGTCTTGTGCATTAGATGTCATTTCATAAACGCAGCACTAAAGTTTAGTGGTGTGACTGGCGTCTTATAATAGTTTTGTTGACTTCTTTTGTTATGTTTGTTGATTTTATCATATGAGGAAAAGAGCAGCACCAACTTTCTGCTAAACATCTCCCTTTGTCTTCCAAACAACAGTAAATGAGAAAAGGATGAGAAGTTCATTTTCAGGTCAGCCAGTGCTTCTTGTTTTGTCTCAAGGAGCCACAACCCATAATAACCCTTGATGCAAGAACAACTGGAAATACACATAAGATCCTAAAAAGCCCAAATCGAGTAAACGAACACACCAGATAGAGGTATCGGTCCTGTGCGGTGCCATTCTTAGCCGACATCTTCTTTAAGTGGCCTTCTTTAATGAATTCATTAGCCGGATTAACAATGTCCTCCTCTCCGCCCAACTTCTCATATACCTCCAAGAGTTTGTGCATCTTCTCCTATACACACACAGAGGAACGATGGGTGATCAGCAGTCATTTGTAATGATTTGCATTCACAAACTCATTAGATGAAAAGAAGAACTGTGACCAGCAACATGACAGCATTAGAAAGCAACAGATAGAGAAGTGAGAGTGATATAGAGCACTTTCACTCAGGAGAGCTTTTCACTTGCAGACAGGAAATGGAAAGAGCATATCCTGTCTGCGAGATGCAATGAGACACAGAAGGAAGAGGAGGAGGAGGAGGGCAGAACAGAACAGATGAATACGGCTCTAACCATTTTCCTGATGGCAGCGTTGGAGTGGTTTGCTGCGGTGGAGATCAGCTCCAGAGCATCTGACACACAAACACAACCAGTTAAACACACTAACATTAAACATCATTACAAAACAGTTCATACTTTAAAGCATTATTACTAATTTAGAATAGATTTGTCTCAAAAGCTTCTCTCAAAATTCCCTGTGGTGCATAACAGACACAAATAAATCACTATGATAGGAATAACCGGCTAAATTCAATAAACATATGAAGAAGCCTCTAAAACAATCTGATGACTTTCTTTAAAAAATAAGCATTTTTATCAGGCTCCGGTTTCTGACTGGGTATTTCTGATTGGGCTGAGGCTGGGATTTTAGCGAGTTTAAAGTAAAAGTATTTGATGGATGTATAATATGTGTCGAGAGCATTCACTCAGTATCATTTTCTCATTTTTGACCGAGATGGCTTTTGGGGGGGGGTTTGCATTTGAACTCTTCATATAAAAGGATGTTGAAAACAATAGTACTATAAAATGCTAGCATACATAAATAAATCGTAAGTGGAATGTGTTTTTCATGTAAACCGAAAAGTGAAATACCACGTGAAAAACACCTCAAAATAGCAGCCAGTCTAGAGCGGACGTGAGCGGCAGAAACACGTATGTCAGAAATAGAACGGCATCTGTCTGCTGTCGGTGCTGCATGTGTCGAGACTCATCCAGCAACATCATGATTATTATAATGAGCTCTATTAGCATTTGTGAACAGTGGTGCTGTGTCACAACAGCATTTCATAAAGATGACACAGATGGACACCGGCGGACGTGCCCCATAAACACAGGGTGTGAGGCCATCATTACTGCACCTTCACTGCAGATAATCACCCTCAAACACACTCATCAGGAACCATGCAGATTCTTTAGAGCTGCCATCATGACTGTGATAAGTGAAAGTCACAGTCTTCACTACAGGTACACTACCGTTCAACAGTGGGGTCAGTAATACTATTATTCAGTCAGAACACATTAAATTAATGAAAAGTGACAGTAAAGACATTTATAATGTTCCAAATGATTTCCATTTCAAATAAATGCTGTTCTTTTAAACTTTCTATTCATCTGTGAATCCTGAAAAATAAAACGCATTACAGTTTCCACAAAAATATTGGGCAGCACAACTGTTTTCAACATTGATAATAATCAGAAATGTTTCTTGAGCTGAAAATCAGCATATTAGAATGGTTTCTGAAAGATCAAGTGACACTGAAGACTGGAGTAATGATGCTGAAAATTCAGCTTTGATCACAACAATTACATTTAAACAGATATTCATATGGAATGCAGCCATTTTAAATTATAATAATATTTAATATTAATTATTTATTGTCATTTTAATCAAATATATGCAGTCTTGGTGAACAGAAGAGACTTTTGACTAAAAAACATTTTAAAAAATCCAACAGCCCCCAAACTACTGAATAGTAGTGTATATTTGATGTTGTTGTTTTTTTTTTCCAAAATATATCTTTGTATTTTAGGCGGTGTTTTTCATTTTACATAAATAAATACATACATTTCTCCTCAACTGTTTATTATGCTTTTGTTTATTGACTGCAACATTTCATCATGTATTTAATTATTTAATTACATATGTGGCCCTGGACCACAAAACCAGTCACAAGGGTCAGTTTTTTTTAAATTGAGATGTATACATCATTTAAATAAATAAGCTTTCTACTGATGTATGGTTTGTTAGGATAGGACAATATTTGGCCGAGATACAACTATTTGAAAATCTGGAATCTGAGGGAATCAAAATATTGAGAAAATCGCATTTAAAGTTGTCCAAATGAAGTTCTTAGAAATGCATATTACTAATAAAAAAAATAAGGTTTAATAATTTTATAGTAGGAAATGTACAAAATTTCTTCATATAACATGATCTTTACCTAATATCCTAATAATTTTTGGCATAAAAGAAAAATTAATAATTTTGACCTATACAATGTATTTTTGCCCATTGCTACAAATATACCCGTGCTACTTAAGACTGGTTTTGTGCTCCAGGGTCATATGTTAACTTTGTCACAATTAATTTTTAATGTGCATTTTATAAGGTTTTTAATTTCAAGACATATTTTACATTGTATTTCACGTTCCTTTTCATTTTACATGAATAAATTACCATATCACACTCCTTATTTATATTTACATTTTATTGTCCATTTATTTATTAATTGCAACAATCCATGATGTATTAAACAATATTTAAAATCATTTATTTCAGCCCGTGGTAAATTGATAATAAACTTTGCTGTCTAGAAGAATTTTTTTTTTTTATTATTTACACAATAATTTATATTAATAAATCTAAACAAACAGATAAATAAAAATGTATCAATGTTACTCTTATTAGTATTAGCTCTTATTATTTTCAAGATTATTTTAACCAAAAGATTAATCAGAATAACATACGGCATTGAATGACATACATTCATGTATAATAAGTAAAGGCAGTGTGTGTGTTCTGAACTCACTTTCAGCATCTTTCCGGTCTGCAGCACCAGCGGGCAGTTTCTTCAGGTAGTCCTTGAGTAAGAGCTCATAGCGGGGAATCCGCTGCACCGGCTCCAGCATGTGATGCTGCAGCGTCAAATTCCCACACACATCCTGCTTCTGCACACACACACACACACACACACACACACACACGTTTAGAAAGAGGCCAGGGTTTAATAATACATCACACGGGACACATATCTCATGCGGTGGCTCTGACCTGGATGTTTTGGACCACACTTTTGAACTGAGCGGAGCGCTGCGTCCATGTGCTCACCAGCTCCATGGCACGATCGAAGTTCTTCACATACTCGCCGTACATCTTCAGGAACGGGGCCAGCTTCTGCAGGATGTCCCCTATGCGCGGATTACAGCTCCTGAGAAAAACACCCACAACACATTCATCAACTATCCACAATCTGTTTATATTCATCAATCACTCTCTGCAGCACTCATTATGTATGATACATAAGCCTGTTTACTCATGGGGACCTCACAAATGTCCCCACAAAGTCAAAATGTACTAGTTTCACTATCCGTGATAAATACCAGGTGCACGTTTACTTAGCTATCTAAATATATTACATTACATATAGGACACATGGGATATTACATAGATTTCTAAACCTACCCCTCATAGAATACTTTCTGCATTTTTACAATTTCATTAAAAAAATAGTTTAAACTGAGTTACAAAAGAGGATGTCCCCAAAGGAGGTCTTTGGCAATTTTGTCAGGTTTTACTCACTTTTTGGTAGACACACACCATACACTGGCCTCAAAAAGCACATTTAACTCATGCTCTTACCTCAATGTCTGAATGTGACTGCAAAACTAAAGATATCAAAGTAACATCAGTGCTCACATGCAGTGTGTTTGAATCGTATGTTATTTGGTTTCAGTGCATATATGAAGTTCACACAGATGTCGAGACAGATGAAAACATCATTTATATGAGCTATGAACATGTTCCACTAACAATTCAAAGTCACACAGTCTAACAGTACATCAACTACCACATACTGATTTATCAGGGCTCTACACTCATTGTTCCCACTGGTCGCTCAATTGCGACTAACTTTCTCAGTTGGTTGCAAGAGCACATAATTTAGTCACTTTTTTTATCTTTTTTTTTGCTACACCATTAATCAATGTATGCTGGTGAACTTTTATCATAGTTTATAGTTATATATGGTAATGAAAGTGGTTAACCCTCAACCCGTTCTTTTTCATCAGTAGTATTATTTTTGGTTTGAATTTTGTAAACGGAAGTTCCTCTTTTGCCATGTCGGGCTTTGTACGTTTTCACTTTCACTTCGAATTTGCGATCTTGTCACGTTTTATAAAATAATTGTCTGTTTTGCTTATATGTATACACCTTTCATTTTATTAGACTAAAAAAGATGGATTTATTAGTATTCTTAATTAAAAGCACAACAACAATAAAACAGGCTAACCATTATCTTACATAGCGTATATTAACTAAAACAAACAAGATGAAGCATGGCATACACCACATGCTGTATTATACCGACTAATAAATTACAGAACGTTTAGCAAACACTGAGGAATCAAATAAAAAAGTAAAAGAAAGCCTCCATAACATAACGTGAGGTAAATTACAAGATAAGCTTTTCAAAATGAAAACAAAAAGACAAGTAAAACTAAACTGGCTGTCGATGACAGTGCTCGCATGTTTTTTCCACAAGAATACCAACATGTTCACCTTCCCCGGTTTAAGAAGCAGTCTTTTACTTTACCTTAGCTCGAAAAAAAAAAAATTGTCCATCTGCCATTGTTTCCTCAATATTCATTTTTAACGCGAGCTGTGCGTACCTTTGTGCTCGTACTAATGGGGCTAGTATAAACCAGGCTCTACGCCTGAAGCGATCGCACTGAACGTGAGTGAATTCTGACTCCTGCTTCATTGTGCTGTGGTTCTGGAGCGCGCGCTGCACTCTCACAAATGCGACCACGTCAAGTTTTAACTCTCACATTCTCAAAAAGTCTAGGGCCCTGTTAATCATCTCAAACCCAACACACTTTGTTCTGGAAATGTATCAGTGAAGGTGTTTATGTGAGTGTGTGTTCTCACCACTCCTGAGTGATGCGTGTCTGTAGTTCAGGCAGCAGGAACTGGTGGTGAAAGAGGTAGATGCTGGAGATGTTGGAGAAGATTCCTGTGATGACCTCAGCAGGGATGCTGGCATCTGTCAGACGAGCACAAAACACCTGCACACACACACAAAGTTAGAGAGGGGTTACTGTGAGCAATTTATTAGTTTAGGATAGAGACAATAAGATTACACAACTTGATTAAACTGGAGTAACATTTATTCGAATGCTTCAGAAAACTATTTAGAGCTTCAATCTGTTGGTCAGCATTCACTTGCCATGTATGGACTTATAGAGCTTGCATATTTTCTAAAACTCTGCAGAAGAAAGAAATTCAAACCCATGTGGGATGCCATCAGAGAATCATTTGTTTCTTTTATGAGCATTTAGCTCTCTCTCGTTTCATACAAATGCACCTCAGTTATCGACTGTGTTTACTGTAAAATGAAACCAGACGACTTCAGTATTAATAGCAGGTCTGTGGTAATATTGCTTGAAACGTTCACCTGGTTACTAGAACAATTGTGTTACACACTGAAATGGATTATTAGATACTAAATAGGTACAATTTTGAAGTGCTTTCTTCTCAAATCAATATTTCACGTCCATATATTAAATGTCTATATAGTTTAAACTTGTTAATTTGTCTAGACTCAAAGCTGTTTGTTAGAAATGTACAATACCAGAGGGTTTAAAAAGCAGAAATGTACATGAGTGGTTTTGAGTTGCAAACCTACGTGAGACATTTCAATCATACTTTTAGTAAAAGTTTAGTAAAATAATTCATTTTTAAAATGGAAAAACCGCTGTTGATTCATTAAAGTGCTTTATGAGTGGTCGTAAACATTACAAATACAGGTAGTAATATTTATGTGCTCATCTAAAAAAATAGACATATGAAGAGTTCAGATGCAAAAGCCTTTGCAAAAGTCCATCTGACGTTACAATATTATGTAATAAGCATGATAATGTACATCCAGGCAGCTGTTATTGCTGAATAAACCCCTCCAGGACAATACAAGACACCTCCGTTTCACATCAAGGTCCTGATATTTTGAGACATCAACTGGCTATTTTACACGTCATTGGAAGGGGAATGTTTGCAGCTGATTTCTTCAATATTTTATCTAATAATCTAAATAACTAAATATAATTGAATGAATAATTAAATTAATTGATTAAAAATGTGAATAAATCAAATCAAAGTAAATAACTGCAGTACATCTTTCTCTTTAGATTAGAAGGACATTGGCTTCGGTGCACCTCTCATTAACAGGTCAAATTGAGTCAAATGAAACAGCTGAGTACAAGAAAAACACACAAAAGTAGCAACTGTTTCTCACCAGGTGTTTAATTATTGGTAAACCTAATGTAAGCCATGGTTTTGGAGACACATTACAGAGGGTTTCTCAGTGGTCTGAAAGCTTGTTGTGGGTTTACAGGTTGGCCTAGATGACACTCTGCCCTAATGAATCAGTTTGACATTATCAAAAATCATTGATTATAGAGGAAATATATGAAGAGGAAGTATCAGAAACAGGAAGTGTATGAACACAAAACAACCACAGTTACAATTCATTTCCATGTAAATACTGAGAAACTCTGAATACTCAAATGCAGCAAGCAGATGAAAGGGGAAACAGAGGAGTACTGGTCCGTGTAAGTGTGCATGTTACCTGGTCCAGCAGGTAGAGTCTTTTGACATATGCTTCTTCTGTCTGCAGCAACTCTTTAGCAATGTTCAACAGCTTCTGAGACTCAGACGGCAAACCCTGAGAGACAGAGAGAGCGACACAAAAGAATAAAAGACAGGAAGGCACACATCAGTTTCAGTCACCAAACTAAAAAAAGACAAAACCCCTTGTTTAAAAATGCCACATGCCTGGTAACTGTAACTTCCTTCATACGACAAAACCAGTGTTTTACCACTTTAACAGTTACACAACAACTTTCAGAAAAAGTAAATGATGTCCATCAGTGGGTAAATGTGGCAGTATATCTTTATTAACAAAATGGTTTTGCTGTGTCAGCAAACACACGGGATCTGAGGAAATGGGAGGACATGTGTCACGCAGATACGCCTGACAACACGACACGACACAAAAACATTCACTGTTTGTCTGACATACAGTACGCTTGACTGACACAAACATGTTCCTACAATGAAAAGCAGGAAACTGTCTTTACATTGTCAATCAAGTAGTGAATACACTAAAGCCTCTAGCAGAACAACATAGCTAAAGCTTTAGCAAATACCGCGCATTACCACAAAAATACATTTTCTTTGAGAAAACAAACCACATAATTATTTTCAGTAATACAGACGCAAGTCTACAGAGCAAAATGTACAATACCAGAGGGTTTAAAAAGCAGAAATGTATATGAGTGGTTTTGAGTTGCAAACCTATGTGAAACATTTCAATCATACTTTTAGTAAAAGTTTAGTAAAATAATTCATTTTTAAAATGGAAAAACTGCCGTTGATTCATTAAAAAGTGCTTTATGAGTGGTCATAAACACTAAATAAACAAGCCTGCTTGATCAATTATTAAAGAAGAATGTCAACATTATTCAGGAAAATAAGATTTTCTTATAAGTGATAAAATGTTGTGTTGCAAAAATGAGTACACCCTCCTGAAAGTTACTCAATAAAACAAACAAACAAAAAAATAGTGTTGGTTTAAGGCTATTTTTAATTAATAGGTAAGTATATTGAACCAAAACTTTTAAAAGACAAGCAATTTCCTCATTATTAAAAGTGTTATATAGTCCACTGAATCATACTTAGACTTAAGCCTGGCAACAATTGAACCACTTGGGAGAGAACTGTCAGAAGATTTATTTCTTAGCATAAAAGAGGACGATGGTACAAGAGGAATACCAAATCATTGTTTTAAGTGTGGAATTATAGCGGTGAGTGAATTTTTGCTATAAAAAGAATGTTGTCTCAGAGCTAGCAAAAGCCATGAAAAGAGTGATACTTTATCTCACAAAAGTAAGAAGCAACCTGCACAAGTGCCATGCATGCTTTTTTTTCCAAACCAGAATTACATACTTTACAAAAATAGACTTCTGTGAATCCATACTCAAGAGTGCAAGTCAATCATTTTGGATCCAAAAGAATTCAAAATGTTCTGGTGTTTCTAGAGGAGGAGTATAGTGAGAAGCGTCTGGTTTCCACAGTGATGTTCATCGGTAGTAAACCCCTTATACTGGGATATATGAGTGCTGAAGGTGTGAAGGAGTTGTGCTTAATCAACACTGTCGTGAATTCACACACCACTGTGTGATGTAATACAAAAAAAAACTGAAACTGAAGATGCTACCCTCTCCTCATTCCCTGCATTGTTGGACAATGTTTTCAGCATGACAATGAAGACATTCATTCTCCCAAGCTGAAAATCCTTCAGTGGACATGTATTTCACTCAATCTTAACATTCTTGAGCAGCTGTGGGTGATTCTGTAGAGACGATCTGAGCAACACATTAAAGATCAGGGCATTTAAGGAGGTCGTCCTCCAGGAGTTTTTGTCATGAACTTGTACACTCAGTGTCAAGAAAGGTCAGAGCAGTATACTTAAAGTTGTGGAGGAAATATTAAGTACTAGAATATTATAAATTTGGTGAATTACATCTAGGGTGTACTCATTTCTGCAATCCTTCATTTAAACAAAATTGGCTAGTTTACTTTTTTTAGCTTTTATTAAGTATATGTTTAATGCTTTTCAATTTTGTCATCTTTCCATGAATTATATTAGTGATTAATAAGAAAATACCTCTTTTATTGTGCATGAAAAAATTAATCCTATTATTAGCACTGTGATCATTTTACCGATAATTATAAAGCAGATTTCCCCCCATTTTTTATTCTCACACTATTATTTGAGAGCATGCTGTAAAATAATATAATCGTAAATAGTACTGCCTTTAATTTAGGCTTTAATTAAAAACAAAACCCACTGCATTATATAAAAATGACTACTGAATAATGAGACTCATCAGTGAGATTCTTACAAAACCATCTTAAGATCCATCTTTCGTTTGATTTTGTGATGAAATGTTTTTGTGACATTCAAGCATATGGTCTGTCAGACCATATCAAAGTTCAATTAGTTCAATTAGGTCAATTAGTTTAAATAAAACATCTTTCACATCTTGTTCTTCGCCCAGGTTAATCTAGCTTACATGAACGCATAAAGAAGATGCGTCGCATGCACACATATAACAGCACACAAACACTCTGGCAGCTCATCCCACATCCTGTGTGACAGCATGCTATTAAAAACACATCAACATGTCAGCTGTTCACAAAGCACACACACCACACACCTTTCCTAAGAGCAGATGTGCTGCTCACACCAGGAAACACAGGAAAGACCAGAGCTCTGTGTGTGTGTGGATTTTAACACAAAGCATGAAGAATCCAGCACAGCACGACAGAAGAACGGCAGTTTGTGGCGTGTACTGTAGTATCAGGGCGTGTGTGTGTGCTTGTAATATGGGCGACTCCTGCTGTGCCGACTAAAGCTCCATTCCTATCACACCTTACCGTCACAAAAACACTCCCGCCGTACCCCTCTGCCCTGACTAACCGGACGCATGCTCTCACACCCTGTCCAAAAGAGTCTGCAGGTCTGTTCTGAAGTGACTCACATTCATAATGAACAGCACAATGTGTTTGTGTGTGTGAGAATGTATTAGTGGATCCCTCTTTTCCATAATAAAGCAGCAGTAATGGTTTGGGAAGCAGGGGAACCTGTCGAGTGAGTACAGGTGATAATCACACATTCAAGGCCGCACCCTCACCTGGATATCAAGCTCCACACTGACAGACATGAATGAACTTCATGAAATTAAGGAAAACTTAAGGAAGAAATTAAGGAAGAGACCGCACTGGCTTCTAAGCAATTGATCAAAATTGACACTAGAGAAAAACTAAAGATTCTGAGACTAAAAAAGATAAAATATGACATATTATGAACTCCTATTGTGTTTGAGGTCAAACCGACTAACATGTTATTGTTGAAAGTGATCAGCACAGACACAAAAGATTTCAGACACGGACTTCCTTGCAGTTTTTGCCATAGTAAGTATATGCACAATGAGATGCAAATAACTATATGACAGGTACATATAAACACCATTTAACATTATTTGTGTTTAGTGTAGTGTTTCTTGCTGTTAGTACTTCATCTGCCTTATTATCATGTTGTCTTCTTAAACTCTTGTGAGGGTGAAATGGGTTTCTCACACTTATTTTTAGCACTGTACCAGTCTAATAACTGAGAACTAGAAAACGAACAACCAAACATCCGTTCGAAGCCTGTTTGACCCGTGAAACCCAACTAGATACAGAAATTGCACATCCTCGGATGATTCAGAAGACAAATCATCAATTTCAAATAAACTTTGAGTCTTAAACTTTCAGTTCTCACATATTTCATATTTTACTCTTTGACAAGCTACAATAAAGTTTTTTCTGATCTTTTTTTTGCCTGTCTCTCTGGTGGTTGTCAAGGTGCTGGTGTTTGATGAATTGTATGGAAACCGATGGCGGTTAACTTGACCCCAACATGAAAGTCATATGTTTTTTTGTACAGCCTTTCCACAGCACATCTACAGTCAAACCAAAAATTAATTCAGTCACCAGATAAGATTTTTGATTTTTATTTTACTAGTGGTTACAAGACACTATAGTATAGCAAAATAAAGTAAACTGTGACATATTTTACCCAAAAATTCTTCATACAGTGGACTACTAGTGAAACTTACAAGAATTTGGAACCAAAAATTATTCAGACACTTTGACCTGACCATGTTTTGCTGATCAAGTGTTTTTTAGGGATGCACCGAATGTTCGGCAACTGAAATTACTCGGACGAAAATAGCAAAAAAAGCTATTTCGGTGTTTGGTGAAAAAAATATAAATTATGCTGAACAATAACGTGATGCGATCAAATAGAGGTGCGCACTAATGTAGCAAACATGTCCATAGTGGGGTAGCATTTAAAACTGTCCGAGAAAGACGCAAACATCATTACAAGCACCAACAGCGAAAGACTGTTTAACACCGCGTTGCATGTTTTCGAAGAGGAACGGGTGGTTGTTGCTGGTTACTGTATGATGACTAAAATCGCGAAATGGCCTTAAACCATTAGTAAATAAACTACAGAATGTTATTTTTTCTAATACACACACAAATTGTATGTATTCTGACAGCGCTGCATGAGCTCGTCAGCCAAGGTTCAAAGTCCAAAGTGCAAGGAAAATCTGTGCTGAAACAGCTTAATGAGAGAATCATTCATAAATCTGCTCCTGTCAACAAAAAGAAGATGTCTTATGCGGGTTTCTGCCAAAATAAAAGTCAACATTCATAAATGTTATTACTGTAATTTTACTGTTGTTCTGTAAAATAAAAAAGACAAAAATAATGACAACAGTAGTTACAACAGCTCTATTAATACTTATTTATTTTAAGCTAAATTGTGCTTTGTTGGTAAGTTATAATGTCTACTAGAATGTTAAAAATGTTAAGTAAATATTTTAAAATTGTTTAAAAATGTTGTTTTGTAATAGTTTTTTTCTTTCTTTGAAAAGCAAGGCAAAACTGTAAAAATCACATTTTGGCTTTTTTTATTTTATGCAATGGTTAAAAAAATTGGCAAAATACATTGGGGGAAAAAAACGTATTTGGTAATCGGCCTTCGGCCCAGTGTTTCATTTTGTTCGGTTTCGGCTTTGGCCAAAAAAAGTTTCATTTCGGTGCATCCCTAGTGTTTTTTCTTTAATTGCTAATGTGACTTTTTTTACACCACAGACTGAACAAAATTAAGCATTGCGTGGTAACTGGTCAACAAAGTATTGATAGTTGTGTAAATATTGTCATACGGTTGTCCGAATAATTTTAGTTAATTGTAATCCATTACATACCTTTCTATCAAAGTTATCTGACATTACCAAGATGAATTTGTTCTGCCACAGTTTAACTCTGAGTTCTTGTCATGTTTTATTACCATATAAACTGTGATAATATAAGAAATGTTAAAGGTGTCTGAACAAATTTTGGCTAGACTCTACGTGTTGAAAAGTTGCATTCACATCTGTGACCCTTAATGAGAAAAAGTCTCAATTTTAAGCAGAAATAAATAGTTTTTAAACAATTAAACACGACATTAAATTGCAAAATTGTTAAGAATTATATTGCTTCAGCTCATTACTAAAAAAATTACTAAAAAAAAAACAGCAAAAATTACACTACAGCTACAAACAAAAACTTGGATGGACAGAATTACATTGGCAAATGAAAAAAAAAATAATACAGTTAAAGACCTAGACTGGACCTATTGTTATTGCTATATTATATAAATGTTCTGAACGGATACATTCTAGTTTTTTACTGGAAAAATAAAAATGAATATATAGGAGTATAAATGCAGTGCGCTTTATATTATTAGCACAGCTATTCGGACTAAACTGAGTTTAAAATAGGGCGTGTCGAAGTCAAATGTGCTCATATGAATAGCCACACACATTAGCTGAATAACCACCGGTTTCCATCGTCTTTGGTCAATGAAACCATCATTAGAGCGCACACACACACACACACACACACACTCAGAGTGGCAAAACAACACTTTCACAAAGTGCAACCCCCACACAACACAAATGCAGCGCATGCTGCTTAAACTGTTCACTTCCTCCGGCCTGTGACACATAACTGATGCATGAGAGCATGAGACATGTTCAGTAAAGTTCACTGAAACTTTCTGAGTCACCTAGATAGACAGCACTGCAGTGTAGGCATCAAATCTAAGTCTGCACTGCATGTTTACTACACGGTGAATGTCAACCCAGAATGCATTCCAGCAGTCTAAGTGGAAAAAAATGACGAATGAAGATGGCTCATCAGTTTTTAAACTCTTCACACAGTTCTCCTAACTAACATTTAGCTTGGCAGAGCAGTTAATTTCATATAGAAAATGCACTAAAATTACCAAAACTCTATACTGTCTCACATCAATCTTCACAACACTAGCAAAGGTTTTCACTCAACAAACACAAACAAAAAACAAAGGGAACAGCAAAAGGAAGCACTATCCGATGTTGGTTTTGCTGTCTATTAAGTTTTTGTATTTGACAGTTTACATATGCGAAGTTACAAACTGGCCTTTTGAGTAGGGCTGGGCAATATGGCAAAAAAATGCACAATAATTTTTCCCATATCAATCATTTATCACGATAAATGTCAAATTTGTATTTCTTTCAAGGCAGATTTTTGCAACAATGTGAAAGTTGCAAAAACCAGAGTTTAATGTGGCTTTAAAATATTCTTTATGGTCAGAACATGACAAACACTTCTTAAGTATCTTAACAGACAAAATGATTTCTTAGTTCTGCATGTTTTAATGAGTAATACTGTTTCAAATCAAGGAACAGGTTTGTGTTAATAATATTATTATTATTAATAATAATAAAATTTGTCTCTTAGAAATACACATTTGGTAGTAGCTTAATTTAGAATGCAGATGTAGATTTATGTTCATTATCAAAATCAGTAATATCTGTAAAAAACGTAGCAATCTCATTTTTATATGGTGAAATTTAATTATTCTTACTGTTTAATGTCAAGTGTTTTGACGTCAAGTGCTTTTTTTTTAATAAACCATTGCGCTTCCATAATATCATCTATAGATCATGATAATAACAGTTAAAACCACAAATATAGCACCTCAATACCTCAATATGTGATATGGTTTCTATGTATTTATATGAAAAATAGTAGTCTAAATACATTATTAGTATAAATGCATAAACGCTATAGCTTTATCACAAAAAATACTGTAATTATATTCCATTACTCCTCCTTCAATAAATTTATTACGTGTCTACATTAATAATATAATAAAATTAGACACATTTCTGACACAATACCATGGTGCAATTAGTGCTACTATAGTAAATCTATGGTACATGATGGCGATTTGTAGATTAAAAGGCCTTCTGACTGTATCATTGAGTACAGTATTTCTCTTGTTTGTCGGCGATGTTTCATCTTGCTATAAACCGAGTCATTTGTGTTCTTCATTGGATTCAAGCGCTTTACACTGGCGCTGTTTAGTGACCGAGACTCATCAGTGAAAACATCTGCTCTTGTAAGTTTGAACTGTGCCGCTGTTTGAATTTTTATCTGAGCGGATAAATGGTCCGAGTGGCTAGCGCTCTTTTGTTCCGCCTTTGCCGCATAAGCTTAATATTGAACATTTATCGAACTCCTATTATCGTTTATAGAGGAAATTCATATTGCGCAATAATTATTATTGATTTATCGCCCAGCCCTACTTTTGACTATTTGTGTTTTGTGTTTCTAATTGAGAAATGAATTCATGTGATTTGAAAGATGCCTCTGAATTTAATTTGTGCCAAAGCAACAATAATTGATCAACAGTTCAGTCACATAGATGCTCACTGAAAAAGTGACCCAAGTACTGAGAAATGGATCCTAGCCACTCTTACCTTGGGTTCTAGACTCTCGGGATCCTCACTGCTCCCTTCCTCCAGGTCGCTGTCTTCATCCTGTGTTGAGTCCCGTTTGTTGCCGGTGGCGCATGACTCCGTCTCTGTGGCGACGCTGTCGTTCCTGTCCTCCTCCTCGATGCGCTCCTCATTCGGGAAGCCCTCTCCCTCTGCCCCGCAGGACGGACTGTCGATCCCACTGTCCCGATTGGGGATCTTTCCATTTGCCTCCGTCTCCTCGTGACCCTGTGCCCGCTCCTGCTCCGCGTCTCCACGTTTACCGTTGCCATCGTGAGGCTCGCTGTCTAAGTCACTGTGATTATTCTCCATAGCGCTATCGGAATGTCTTTTATGCTCTTTTTGAAGTTCGTCTGTAATTTCCGCGTCATTGGCAGAGTTTGTCTGGAAGGAGTTTAAGCTGGACAGTCTCAAAAGTTCAGAGATTTCACATGATTTAAAAGTAAGTGCATCCTCAGTATCCAGAGCAGATGTTACCACTGATGTCTCCATGAGCTGAGGATGATCGCTGACGTCCGACGCTTGAGAGGCTGGAGAATCCATTTCGGCTCCCCAATGGAGGTCGCTCCTCCGCTGGAGACCCAGAATCGGAAACCTTACAAGAAAAAGGAACAATCATGGTCTAAAAAGTGTCACGCTTATCAAACCTGGTATAAAGATGTGTTTTCAATGACAGTCGAGCAGGTTGCACCTGATCTTAACATGCATTTTAAATGCATCTCCTGTGACCACTGATTTTGTTACACTTCCCTCTTATTTCAACACACTTCACGTCACTTTCATGAGAGAGATACGACTGAATGAATGAATGAATGAATGAATCCATTACACTGCTTATGAGTGAGTGGGAAAGCAAGCGAATGGAAAGGATACTAATAAAAACTGATATTGATGACGGTCATGTGCTTTTGGCACAACACAGTTAAGTTGGAATTGACTGTTTTGTTGCATTTCCTCAGAACACATCCCATAATGCTCACGTGTGAGGTCATCGGGTGGTTAGTGGGCGTTTTTTGTGGCTACCTCTGGAAGTGATCAAAAGTCAACTCAAAACATTTTACACCTGTTTAACATCATCCTTGTGAACAGATCAATGAAAATGCATCTTAATACCAGCGGCTGATTGCATCATCTTTCTTTAAAGTTAGTCAGCTAATTTTTCTCTTCAAGACTAGTCATAATTTTATAGTCACGAAAAGGTAGACTGGTCTAATTTGAATCCAAAAAAGACTGATTAGTACTCCTAGTTAGTCAAACTAGTTCCTAAGACACAGTCTTAACATTGTGGCTGTGTTTATGACACTGGACCCTGATAACACAGGGCTCTACAGATAAACAATTAGTTAAGGTCCCATTAGTTAACATTACTTGCATTAAATGCACTAACTAACATTAACTAACAATGACTCATGAATGTTCTATGGTAGTTCATGTTGGTTTAGGTTCATTAAATTATATTAAAATAAACTACTTTTAATTTGAATAATTAGCAAATGTTGAAATTAACATTAAGTTAGATTAAAAAGTGCCTTTAGAAGTGTTTTTCACTGTTATTTTATATTAACTAATACAGTTTACTAATGTTAACGAATAAACCTTACTGTTAAGTTAGGTTAACAAACTGAATAATAACTGTTCACTGCTGTCTTTCCAGAACTGCTTTACAGCAGAAGTGAATTTTGTTTGCATCAGTGAATCATTTTCTTGTTTATCACCATAAAACTACTTTGAAACAGTTTGAAACATCTGTATTGTATAAAGTGACATATAATTAAAAAACGCAAGATTTTTAATATATATATGAAGAGTTCAGATGCAAAACAGCTAAAAAATGAGACAATGATACTGAGTGAATGCTCTGGAAACATAGTATACATCCTTCAAATACTTTTACTTCAAACTCGCTAAAATCCCAACCTCAGCCTAATCAGAAGTACCAGTACTTACATAGAAACCTATACATCGGAGCCTGATAAAAATGCATTTTTTAAAGAAAGATGTCAGATGGATTTAGAGGCTTTTGCATCTGAACAAAGCATCGACAAAGCTGCAGAATTTGAGGAATCATCGTCTCAGCTCACACAGATGTACAGTTTTTCGAATCCCTCATCCTCAAAGCAACGGCATACACCCGATTTAACACACAGACACTTACCTGGAGCCGTGGAAGCCCTCGACGAGCTGCCCCACACTGGGCCCTGAAGACGGGACTCTGGCTCTGGGAGGGGGACTAGGAAGGGGTCGGCGGGGTGCTGGGGGGACGGGACCCCGCGGCAGCAGGTGCACAGGCTTAGGGGGTACTGACAGACACACAGAGAGAGAAAAGATGCTCAGACCAGCTCTATCTCCAACACAACGGTCCTGTTCCACATCCTCCGCTCACACCCGAGAGATTCACCCTACATACTGATCCTCCAAATCCACCCGTGCCACACCAAAGTCGCATGCAAAGAAAACCAGATAAGAGAGCACAAGAAAGATGGAGCCGCTTCAGCTGTCCGAGAAACTGGCAGCTTCCTGAACCAGAGAACAGGAAGTAGAGATGAGCGTGCGAAAAGTGCTGCGGTTACACAGCGAGATACAAACACACAAACATGACCACACACACACACACAAGAGTCAAGAAGATGAAGTGTGTATGTGCATGAGCAGATAAACCGCTTCAAATCTGTATGAATTTGTAAAGTGTATATTAGATGAGTTGCATAAGCCAGTTAGGACTGAATGAAATATAATTTTAATGATGCAATTCACAAGTCAAGATGAATTCAGGAAGCAGATAGTCTGAGCAGTGCGCACTTCCTTCCTCTGTCTGTTGTGCAGTATAAGAAAGCCACAAAACATATCCAAGCACAGTTCACTCACATCACAAACACACATGCATGTTGGAAACCCCAAAACAGCACCATTAACACAACAAAACCATTGATTTTTCAGAAGACCGTTGGTTTGAATGACAGTAAATCACATTTAATACCGTGGGGTTTCTGTGCTCTGGGTGTCTTGGCTGTGGCTGAGGCAGTGGGGTGTGGCCTCTGGGCAAGCTGGGCGGGGCATGGCCTAGGAGGGGGCGGGGTCTTCTTCTTCTGGGGCTGCTCTACAGATCCACAGGTGTACTGCAGCGCTGCTGGAGACAAATCTACACAAAACACACAAAAAGTGAAGGCACAGATTTGACCAGCATATCGGCAGAAGAAATCTACCAGCAGCCTAGTCGCAGTTTCTATATTTAGCAGTGGTGTCAAAATTAGTGTGTTAACGCAGGCGATTAATTTTTTCATTTTAACGAGTTATAAATATTTAACGCAATTTAATGTATCATATTCAAACCCAATTCAAGCTCTCAGTATGCAATGTTAAGACATGAATTTACAAAAAACGCTGCCTTAAGTAAAGTAAGTGCAAGTAAGTATTTATTATTTATAGGTCACATTTAAAGCAGTTTCAGATCCGCATCAAGTTCAGTAGCAGCAGCTTTTAAATCAGCCAAAATATACTAATAACATGCTTCTGTAATGTCTGTTAAGCAAAAAACTAAACAAAAAAGTTAGAAATTAATAACTTCTGTAATTTTCTGTAAATTTAGAATTTTGTGTTTGATAACTTTAGGCTATATTTTCTTGCCGAAGGGCACAGGTAACTAGCCTATATGACATTTATTATAAAGGGTTTATGTGAAGATTGTTTCAAGTTCACTTAAATTAGAAGTGAAGAATTTTTTTAAAAACTAATATATGTTAAAGTGAAAGCTCTCGATTATACTGTAAATGTTGAAAGGTTATATTCAGTTCAGATCAATTCAGATCAGTGATACTTGCCTTCAGTCATAAAAAAAGATGGAATTAAACAAATATAAAAAATATATGTTCTTTATGTCGTTTCTACATTAATTTGGAACATGAATGTGAAATTATTGCAATATAAAAGTATAATTAAAAACTTTAATATCAGGTAGGATTAATCATGATTAATTTCTGGAAAAATGTGTGATTAATTATTTTTCTTTAATCGATTGACACCACTAATATTTAGATATTTTAGTAAACATCACCCAAATTCTTATCAGCTTATATTAATTCCTCTCAACAAATTGACACACTTATTTGCTTCTAACATGTATGCCTTGCAAACAATAGCTTTCTGATATCCTTGTGTATATCATGTTATTGTTTTGAAAGTCTTGTGGCTACACCTTCAAAACTATCTGCATTTTAACCATTTTTTTTTTTTTTACAAAGTCTGAATTATTTTCTGGGGTAACACATTTTGTAGCCAACACTTTAGTTCACACAACCACAAAAGACATTTCGCACAGTCTAATTATGCTGCTTCCTTACATGTTTCATTCATATCATTTCATCTGTGTAATTCTATATTACACACTATTTCTAGCAGCTGAAAATCGAGGAACTTCTCGACTTGACCTTCATCGTGACCAGAGACAGAGCAGCCATCGACTGAATGATCAATACAGACACAGTTACATCTCAAACTCTACCAATTGCTCTTCAGCACAGCTCACAGAACTGCCACGGATATTTGCATTAACATTTGCAGAAGCGTTCAAACTGTTTTTTAGTCAAAACATTTCACAGGAAAAAAACCCTCCATCTGTACACTTCTGATGTGTGAGCACCTGAATACATCCACCTGCTTCCCACACAGAAAGTCATGTCAGTTTAGACCAAATTGAAAGCTTTGCTTCATTCTCCTGCTTCTCAGACGATTCTCCTGATAAAACGTCACCAGTAAACTCACACATCTCTAGAAAAGTCCTCAACAGTGTCTCAAGCTGTGCTTACAAGTACCAAGATAACAGTCTGCCATTAAAACTAATAGATCTGAACACAAACCCAAACATCAGAAGTGTATGTTTCTAAAGTGGATACTTAAAAGAAATTGCTGTGATCTCTGATTAGTGATTAATAATTTCTCCTTGTGAGCAGTAACATGATAAAATCACAGAAAGAGAGAATTCGCTAAAGCATGAGACTTACTTTACTCTCTGGCCCAGATCATATGCTTCTCTCCTCAGGACTGACTCAAATTGTGTGTGTGTTTGTGTGTCTTTAGCCTCCTCCCTGTTACCTCATGAATATGTAAAGCACACACACACACACACACACACACACACACACACACACACACACACACACACACACCTGTGACAGGTGAGAAAATCTGAGCTGGCACTGACTGCACCTGCTGTTGTTAGCAGCCCTAAACTCCACCTGCCAAACCCGCTTCACACGCAACTCTCTGTGTGTGTGTGTGTGTGTGTGTGTGTGTGTGTGTGTGCTCAGCTATAATCTACAGACACAAATGAGCTCAATCTGACTAAACCTGCCTTTCACAAACAATGAGGATCTTCCTTAAGTAATAACAGTGTTTCAGCAAAGCAAATGTGACCCTATTCACTTTCTAGAAACTCATGTTCCTGGTTTAATTATGCATGATTCGTTAATGCATGTTATTACAAATACAAAAAAAGGATTCATAATCTTTCACATAAATAAAAAACACACTGGTTGCAGCTGACATC
This sequence comes from Cirrhinus molitorella, assembly GCA_033026305.1. NCBI lineage: Eukaryota > Metazoa > Chordata > Actinopteri > Cypriniformes > Cyprinidae > Cirrhinus > Cirrhinus molitorella. The sequence goes on along the minus strand of CM065125.1, from coordinate 34,073,452 downwards.
ATCACCATCTGTCATAGAGACACTTTCACAAATCTCAAACACTCATGGATAAACACTACATTACTTATTTCACACTGAAAATGCACTGCACCACAAAACCAGTCATAAGGGTCAATTTATTTATTTTAAATGTATCAAATGTTGAATAAACAAGCTTTTAATTGATGTATGGTTTGTTAGGATAGGAAAGTATTTGGCAGACATACAACTGTTTGAAAATCTGGAATCTGAGAGTGCAAAAAATGTAGAGTTTTATTTTAAAAGTTTAAAGTTCTTAGCAATGCATACTACTAATCAAAAATTAAGTTTTGATATATTTACGGTAGGAAATTTACAAATATCTTCATGGAACATGATCTTTACGTAAAATCCTAATGATTTTTGGCATAAAAGAAAAATGTAGCATTTTGACCCATACAATGTATTGTTGGCTATTGCTACAAATATACCTGTGCTACTTAAGACTATAGGTTTTGTGGTCCAGGGTCACATATATACATAAAAAAGAGCAGATGGGAGAAGCGCTAATATGAATAATTCTGTTTTGTGGCACTCCTAAACCTAATTAATGACTGCACTGTAACTTCATGTTCTTTAACACACACACACACACACACACACACACACACACACACACATATATGATGCAGATGAAGGTCAGGACACTCTAGCTCACATAGAGGGGCTCTTGGGAGAAAGTCTTGGATTTCTCCTGAAGCTGAGCTTTCTAGATACTTTCAGGTTTGTGTGTGTGTGTGTGTGTGTGTGTGTGTGTGTGTGTGTGTATGTCTGTTGGTATTTACTTTATCATAATTTGGGGACAAATTTGTACAAATAAATAAGTTATAAATAAACCTGACCTCCTATAACCATTGGGACATCATCATTTGCAAAAATGCCATAAAAAGTTTTTTGTCTGTTTATTTTTATTGTACAAATGCAGTCTATTAGGGCTGGTGATTAAATTAAGAGTTCTGTTATAGTAGTCTCAGCCTCAGATGTCAAGCCCACAGAACGTTGGCTAAATGTCTGACGCACATGGCACACTTATCTGGAAACACTTCAGGAGTTTCAAAGTCGTCATCGGGTTGGTTAGATTATACAGGATTTCCGGGAGATGTGTTTGTCGCGTTCTTTAATGTTTTGCCTGGAAACAAATATACCATGGCGCCCAGCCCCCTCATGAAAGAAGAAAAATGTCATATTTACAACTGTGACGACGAGCACCTATTAGGATCAACTAAATGCTGGATTTTCAAAAGAATGTGAAAAATGTAAAGTTCACGGCATAGAATCTTTAAAATACGTCCGAGAGTTTCACACACTGGTCTGTTATTGTGGCGACATTTCCACACCCCTAAACATTTCCTGATGTGGCACAAAACTAAATGTGATTTGTTGCTTTCCCTGTCAGTCATATGGCCTTCTACCATCAGTCTGAAGGTTGGGCTATGCGAGACTATGTTATAGTAATTATAACTAGCAGTATATAAAAACAGTAAAAGTCTATGGAACATCCTGATGTGTGTGTGTGTGTGTGTGTGTGTGTGTGTGTGTGTGTGTGCGCTTAACCCTTTAACTGTCACTAATTCAAAAAACTAATTTTAAATATTAATTAAATTCTTTAACCCCTTAATTGTCATAAGTTTACTTTATTACAGGTAAATCCTAATATAATCATGACAAACTATATCATTGGAAAGGTCTAAGACTCCTAAACAGATATTTGACCACTGTTTTGTGTTACAAATTATGTAGGAAAAGTAATTAATTAATTAATTTAATGACAAGAGTGCACCTAAAAAAAAAAAACAAAAACAAAAAAAATCTACATCATAACAGGAGTTCTGACCTTTATCACAATTAGACTTTCTTTGTTGCCCTTTTCGCTATCACACTTTAGAAATCTTAAGAAATTATATATCAGTAGAAAACTTAAAATCTCAAAATTCATCCTTCGAAAACCATTTTAAAATCAGACATTGCGTTATCATGGAAAATGTAGCCTACATCAAAATCATTTTACAAAATGTTTTTATTCATGAACATTAAAAAAAATGTAAGTTTGGATAGTGCATTTTCACGTCTATGTTAATAAAAGGGAGTGACAGTTAAAGGGTTAATAAAAATAAATACATAAATAAAAAAGGCCTGAGAGTGGTCATTTCATAAGATGATTTCATAATAAGCAACAAGACTGTTCTTTAATACACACATACACATTTGGTTTTAGTGTTTTATCAGGACTCTTTATGGCTTTTCTAATGTACTACCTGCATTTTTGTTGCCCTTACCTACCCTACCCTTACCTGCCCTAAACCTACACCTAAACCAGTGGTGTAGGGTGGTGTTCTGAAATGAGGAAGCAAAGTTTTTTTTTTTATAACAATTGAAATGTAAAGTCGGCAAGACCGGGGCTCCAAAAGTGTCAAATATTTATTTAAAAACAAATTTTTCAAATAATGAACAGTAATCAAAGCTTGGTAAATATTGGTCCCAGATTTACTTTAAATTTCACCAAGCTGAAAAGAAGTCCCACAGATCATGTTTTCATGCTTTCATGCTTCATGTTTTCATGCGTCTCATTTTCACGTAACAACGATTCTTTTTCTGGGTGTGTGAGTTGTTTACTTACTTTTTTTTTTAAATTAGTCTTTCCATTAACGGCATTATATTGTAAATTCAGACTGATTCGCAAACATGGAACGTGCACAAACACACCCATCCCGTTTTGTGTTGTACCGGACAGCACTTTCACCCCTTGTCCCACACGTCGCATATTGAGAAAATGTCCTGCATTTTCATCAGTCTGTTGGTTTTGAATTGTCATATTAAGAAAACATACATACACTTTTTATTTATTCTTTTGGTGGCGTAGTTTGCTCGCAAAGGATGTGCAAAACTCATCAAGTGATCTAGTACCATCGACGGAAATGGTCGAATGCACATGCAAAAAACACAATATTCTCCAATAATTTTAACCAGTTAAAAAAAACGACACAAATTTCTTCTTATTTTAATGGTTCATTTGAGGCTGTTTCTATTGCGTTATTTTAACGACAAATGTTTAAACCGCATTACTGTAATACACAAATCTCTTTTCTTGAAGGTGGATTCTCTTCTCTCATACAAAATGCGCTTTCATTTGCTTACATGTGCGTGCTCAGAAACATAAATGTGCGCATATGACAAACGCATGTGAATCAGTATTTACATAGCATAACAGTAGTAAATGAATGTCTTGCACGTGTCCCGCAAAATCACATCTTCTGTCCCGCAACAGATCTATTGCCAGGTGGTCACCCTAGATTTATCACATGAACCAATCACAGCTGATCATAACCAGTCATATCCAATCATATTGCAAAGGAGGCATTGCCTCCTCTCATGTGATTTTACCCTATTAATTCTCAGTTACCCCCCAAAAACTCACAGCGCGCTTAGGGGGGTCTGTTGAAACTCAATGGACTCAGCTGAAACGAGAGAGATGTGGACTCCTGCTGTAACCTTACCTGCTGGTGTCTTTTATTTTTGAACTACAAATGTGTTTTCTCATCAATTATCTAAGGAGGCACTGCTTCCCTTGACCTTAACCTACCCCTCACACACACACACAAACATCACCTAGCATGATTTATAAATTATTTTCCTCATGGGGACCATTTAGTCACACAACTTAAAAGGACTTGTCATCCAAGATATTCATGTTTTTTTTATTCTTTAGTCGTAAAGAAATTATGTTTTTGGAGGAAAACATTTCAGGATTTCTGTCCATATAATGTACTTCTATAGTGCCCCCAAGTTTGAACTTCCAAAATGCAGTTTAAATCCAGCCTCTAAGGGCTCTAAACGATCCCAGCCAATGAAAAGGGGTCTTATCTAGCAAAACGATTGTTTATTTTCGTTTATTTGTTGTTTTTTTTGTAGATTTAACCTCAAATGCTCTTCTTGTCTCGTCTCTGCGATGCGCATACATAGTCTGTGTGATCCGGGTCAATACAGTTATTTCAAAAAACTCCCATCTCGTTTTCATCTTCAACTTCAAAATCGTCCTACAACACTGTTTTACCTTCTTTGTATGTTCACTTTGTAAACACTGGATTGGTATTTCTGCAGCGATGTAGGATGATTTTGAAGTTGGGAAAGAAAACAAGATCACAAGGACTACATTTACATTTACATTTAGTCATTTAGCAGACGCTTTTATCCAAAGCGACTTACAATAGAAGCAATCAGAGCAACAAGAGAGCGACAGTGTATAAGTGCTGTGGCAAATTTCAGTTAGATAAACACGATAAGTCTTGCAAGGTTTTTTTTTTTTTTTAAATATAAATATATAAAACTGAAAAGAGTAGGAAAGAGCTAGTGTCAATTGGTCAAGTTCTGCCGAAAAAGATGGGTTTTCAGACGTTTTTTGAAGATGGCCAATGACTCAGCTGATCGAATTGGGATGGGTAGGTCATTCCACCAGCTGGGAACAGTCCACAAAAAGGTACGTGAAAGTGATTTTGAGCCTCTTTGGGATGGCACCACAAGGCGTCGTTCATTTGCAGAACGCAAGCTTCTGGAGGGGACATAAGGTTGGATTAGACAGTTTAGGTATTCTGGTGCAGTGCCAGTGGTTGTCTTGTAGGCAAGCACCAGTACCTTGAATTTGATGCGAGCAGCTACTGGCAGCCAATGCAGTCTGATGAAGAGAGGTGTGACATGGGCTTTCTTCGGCTCATTAAAGACCACTCTTGCTGCTGCATTCTGAATCATCTGCAAAGGCTTGGAAGTGCATGCAGGAAGGCCTGCCAAGAGTGCATTACAATAGTCCAGTCTGGAGAGGACAAGAGCTTGGACAAGAAGTTGTGTAGCCTGCTCTGATAGGAAGGATCTGATCTTCCTAATGTTGTACAAGGCAAATCTGCAGGATCGAGCTGTAGCAGCAATATGGTCTGTGAAGGTTAACTGGTTGTCCATCACAACTCCAAGATTCCTGGCTGTCCTAGAGGAAGTTATGGTTGATGAATTTAGCTGTATAGAGAAGTTGTGATGAAGCGCGGGGTTGGCTGAGATCACAATCAGTTCAGTCTTAGCAAGGTTGAGCTGAAGATGGTGTTCTTTCATCCAGCCAGAGATGTCGGTCAGACAAGCTGCGATGCGAGCAGGAACCGTGGGGTCATCTGGATGGAAGGAGAAGTAGAGTTGCGTGTCATCAGCGTAGCAGTGATAGGAAAAAGCATGCTTCCGAATGACAGAACCTAACGATGACATGTAGATGGAGAAGAGCAGTGGTCCAAGCACTGAGCCTTGAGGAACTCCAGTAGCAAGAAGTTGTGACTCAGAAACTTCACTCCTCCAAGCCACCTTGAAGGACCTACCTGAGAGGTAAGACTTGAACCATTGGAGTGCGGTTCCTGAGACGCCCATCTTCATGAGGGTGGACAGGAGGATCTGGTGGTTGACTGTGTCAAATGCAGCAGACAGATCCAGTAAAATGAGTACTGAGGATTTGGATGCTGCTCTTGCCAATCTTAGGGCTTCAGTGACTGAGAGCAGGGCAGTCTCAGTTGAGTGGCCACTTTTGAAGCCAGACTGGTTTATGTCCAGGAGATGGTTCTGTGCAAGAAAGATAGAGAGTTGGTTGAATACTACTCGCTCAAGTGTCTTAGCGATGAATGGGAGAAGGGATACTGGTCTGTAGTTTTCTATGCATGCACATCACAGAAACGAGACAAGGCGAGCATTTGAGGTTAAAAAGTATAGAAATTGTCACTTTGTTTCGAAAATAACCGATCGTTTCACTAGAGCTGCATTTAAACTGCATTATGGAAGTTACCATATATACAATGCTGCACCATACATATCCATTATATGGGGAGAAATACTGAAATGTTTTCCTCAAAAAACACAATTTCTTTACGACTGAAGAAAGAAAGATGTGAACATCTTGGATGACAAGGGGGTGAGTATATTATCTGTAAATTTTTGTTCTGAAAGTGAACAAATCCTTTAAGGTTTATGTGGACCACAAACAAACACTTTTTTTCCCCACAAAAATATTCGAATTCTGAAGACGCTGTTAATTAAATAATAATTGTTTATTAAAAATATTATAGGCAATGTGTCATAAACACGACGAGGGCAGAGCACGTCAGCTTGTTTTTGCATGACTAACATAATTAAGGCTTTTGTATCAGCACAGGTTCATCAAGTAACTTAACAAAAAGCTATCCAGAAATAAAATGACCTTAAAATGATGCATTTCCCAGATAATAAAAACAATGTTGGTTTCCTTAATTGTCCTTAACTTACTAACCTGTATCTGTATTTAAAGCCACAATACGTACGTTTTTTTTATTAAAATAACCCAAAATCACTAGAACAGTGCGTTTTGGAAGTTCAAACTTGGGGGCACTATAGAAGATCATTATATGAAGAGTATATGAAACATAATTTCTTTACGACTGAAGAAAGAAAGACATGAATATCTTGGACGACAAGGGGGTGGGTACATTATCTGAAAATATTTGTTCTGAAAGTGAACTAATCCTATAAGATTTTGCCATTGATGTTGCCATTGAACTAATCCTATAATATTTTTGTAATTGATGTTGCCACACAATTACTCCATCCTAGTACTAAGTTTATGTGGCCAGTTCAAGGACTTGAACAGGGACACAACTTTTCATATTCAAGCTGAGAAGTGAGCATCTTGAAAAGAATAGCTTACCCAAAAAAGAAAATGTGCTCACTCTCAGGACATCCAAGATTAGGATGAGTTTGTTTCTTCATCAGATTTTGAGAAACAGGTCATTCCATCACTGTCTCACCAATGAATCCTCTGCAGTGAATGGGTGCTGTCAGAATGAGAGTCCGAACAGCTGATAAAAACATCACAGTAATCCACAAGGAATCCACTCCAGTCCATCAGATAACATCTTGAGAAGACCAAATCCATGGCCTGAGGGTGAAGACATTTTGTGGGCAAGTGATGGTCTGACACATTTCTCCAAATCTGATGAAGAAACTCATCTACATCATGGATGGTGCTGAGTGTGACATTTTTGGGTGAACTACTCCTTATATGATCTAAACACTATAATACATCATGACAGCTCATAACGCTCAGCTTCACAGCAGAACGACACACGAAACACTCAATCAGTCGCACACACACACCGCAGGATAAGGACGGTCAGAGAGGAAGAGGAAAAGGCAGGAACACTAATAACTCTCCAGGGACGAGCGACTGTAAGCCATCATGCACAGTATGCCACTCGATAATGAGCAGCTCATAACCCTCATAATGCCCAGCAACATTGCTCTGTGTGTGTGTGTGAGTGAGTGAGTGAGTGAGTGAGTGAGTGAGTGAGTGAGTGAGTGAGTGAGTGAGTGAGTGAGTGTGTGTGTGTGTGTGTGTGTGTGTGTGTGTGTGTGTGTGTGTGTGTGTGTGTGTGTGTGTCTATGTGTGTGTGGAAACAGAACACCATCCCACCGAGCTCATCAGCTGCCACACGCACACACTGGACGGGTACAGACGGAAATGGGTCAGCAGTGAGATGAAGAGAGATATAGCACCAGTGCCGCCCATCTGTCCGCCTGCTGCCTCCTAACCTCCATCAGTCAGTGTGTGTGTGTGCTGGTATGTCCTGACTACACCTCTCTGAGAAACACAGGAGAGATCCACTGCACAACGCCCCAGGACACACACACATTATTGCACTACTCGGCAATATATGAAGATCCACATAATTTCAACGCTTTTTTCATCAGATAGTAAAGAGCACAGATTTAGCCTGTCAACATAATACATATATACACAGTTTTTTTTAAAGAAATCTCTTATGCTCATCAAAGCTGCCTTTATTTGAATAAAAATACAGAAAAAAAAATTAATAATGCAAAATGTTATTACAATATAAAATAATGTTTTTTTTTTAATATTCTTTAAAATATAATTTATTCCTGTGATGCAAAGCTAAATTTATCAGCTGTTACTTGATCACATGATACTTCCGAAATCATTCTAATATACTGAAATTTTTATTAGAATTATCAATGTTGGAAACAGTTGTGCTGCCAAATATTTGTTTGGAAACCTGTGATTCTTTTTTCAGGATTCTTTGATAAATAAGTTAAAAAAGAACAGCATTTATTCAAAATATAAATGTTGTTTCTTTTCTAACAATGTAAATCTATGGTATTACTTTTTAGTAATTTAACACATCCTTAATGAACAAAATTATTAACAATTTAAAATATATTCACATAGAAAACAGTTATTTTAAATTTCAATAATATTTCACAATATTACAGTTTTTTCTGTATTTTTGATCAAATAAATGCAGCCCTGATGAGCATAAGAAACGTCTTGAAAAACCATTAAAAAATCTTACTGATCCCAAACATTTGAGCAGCATTGTATATATATGACCCTAAACCACAAAACCAGTCATAAGTGTCAATTTTTCAAAATTGAGATTTATACATCATCTGAAAGTTGAATAAATAAGCTTTCCATTATGTCTGTTATGATAGGATAATATTTAGCCGAGATACAACAAATCTGGAATCTGAGGGTGCAAAAAAATAAAAATCGCCTTTAAAGTAGTCCAAATTAAGTTCTTATCAATGCATACTACTTATCAAAAATTAAGTTTTGATATATTTATGGTAGGAAATTTACAAAATATCTTAATGAAACATGATCTTTACTTAATATCCTAAAGATTTTTGGCATAAAAGCAAAAACACATACAATTACACTTTTTCTTATATATTCCTTTAAATGTTCAAGTAAACTCTTTATGTTCACATTACAAAATAATTATAGCCACAAATGCATTTGTACTCTACAGAGTCAATGTCAATGTGACACATGCTTACAATACTGTCAGCACTGTAAAATAACACTAAGAAATCCTCTTTAAATGGGCCATTTCTTACACTTTTGTAGCATTTTCTAGTTTCAAGTTGTCAAGTAGACAAAGGCATCTCGAAGTGAGGAATCACCCTCATTCATTCATGGTCAAATGTCAGAGTGAGTGTGTGTTCACACCAAGCCAGGACCAACATGACTGTTACTATGACAACAGATCATCAGCGGGATCCGTGACGAACGTCAGACCAGCATGTTGAACGACTGGACTCACACACACACAGCCGTAGCAACAGAAGCATAAGAGTCAGCTTTTAAATAAACAATTGTTATTCATACTTTTCAGTATTGAAAAAAATCTGTGTTACTGACATTGAGTGCAGTGCATTCTGGGATTGCCTTCTCTGTGAAGGACACATGCATGTCTTTTTAGAATTAGCTGTGTACGAAGACAACTCACTACATAGAGAGATCAACAATCTGATAATAATTATCTTTCATTAAATGTGCCCCTGAACCAGTCATAAGGGTAGATTTTTTTGAGATACATCATACATCAGATTTTAAAATCTGGAATCTGAGGGTGTAAAAAATTTACATATTGATAAAATCGACTTTAAAGTTGTCCAAATGAAGCACTTAGTAATGCATATTACTAATCAAAAATTAAGTTTTGATATATTTACGGTAGGAAATGTACAAAATATCTTCATGGAACATGATCTTTACTTAATATCCCAATGATTTTTGGCATAAAAGAAAAATGTATCATTTTGACCCATACAATGCATTGTTGGCAATTGCTACAAATATACTTGTGCTACTTAAGACAATAGGTTTTGTGCTCCACGGTCACAAATGAGATCTTCAGATGCTACTGGTCCTGTAAGAGCTGAGTGAGGCTGGTGTGCTGTTGGATGATGGGACGTCCTGCACACATGAGTCTGAACTAACCAATCACATCACACTGCGGCTCACACAAGAGCTAAACAACAGAATCTCCTCAAAGCCTCTTAACCATGAGAACATATCATATACAGTACAAAAGACATGCAAAGTGAATGTCCAGTGTGCCTCTGAGCTGCAGAAATCCAGACAACACAGTGTGACTTTCTTCTTATGAAACACTTGAGAGATGAATATGAATATAGTCACAGATAACGAGAGCTCCTACAAATTTTACAATTAATTTTGCAAATAATTCTGGGGAAGACGACAGACTACTATTTCAGATGCAGAGCTGCTGAACAGGTGCTTCACATCACAGCTGCGCTGAAGTCATTTTACAGTGTGGTAGAAACTTATTCCTTTCACAGAACTAAACACCACAAGATCTTGCCAGATTTTCACATTTTCTGTAGTGGCGTTTGCCTGTGCAAACACAAGAGCATTGTGGGTGGCTGCCAGAGAAGGCCTATGTGGTCTTTTGTTGTATGTGGTTGGTAGGGTGTTGCTATGCTCTAAAAAATGCTGGGTTGTTTCAACCCAACTTTGGGTCAATATAACTTTTTTTTTTTTTTAACCCAAAAGTTGGGTTAATCCATATTTAACCCAAAGTTAGGTTGAATCAACCCAGCATGTTTAAAGTGTAGGGAGTTCTAGCTGGTCACTGAAAGGAATAGTTCACCCAGAAAATCTCCCCCTCAGGCCACCCAAAAGACAAATCCATCATTAAGATGTTTTTAACTAAAATATGAGTCCATAATCCATAATAACACTTCCTCCATTGAAAAAGTCCATCTCCTGTTGTCTCTCACATCAAAATCCAGCCACATATTTGTTTAGAGCTGTTTTGGACTATAAAAGGTGCTTGATCTGTGCAGATTTCACTCCTGATCCAGACCAGACCACTTTTTCACTGGAGGAAGTGCTGTTATGGATTATGGACTCATATTTTACTTCAAAACGTCTTGATGGATTTGTTTCAGCTTTTGTCTTCACAAGATGTTAACTGATGGACTGGAGTGGTGTGGATTATTGTGATGTTTGTATCTGCTGTTTGGACTATCATTCTGACGGCACCCATTCACTGCAGAAGATCCATTTGTGAGACAGTGATGGAACGACACATTTCTACAAATCTGAT